>CM039475.1:2676072-2934084 GCA_022433065.1 Begonia loranthoides
AAATAGAAAAATTAAGTAATTTATTAGCATCCTTAGATATACCAAAAGAGGATGAAGAAGTAAATTAGTATTTACTAATGAATAATGAAAATTCAGAAAATAACAAAATAGTCTTTGATAATGAATCATACGAAAATTCTTATAATATTCCATATGAAAATCTTAATTACATAAAACAAGATATATTTGAATCTAGTAATAGAAATAATAGACAAAGAACATATGAAGAAATCCAAGATACAATGTTGTACTTATCCTATATATGTTTTAAGATATTCTTCTAATTCTATTATCATGATTTGAGTTTCAGTATTTTGATGTTTTATTTCTGTTATTTCATTTTCCATATTTATCATCTTTTGTTGATTTTCTTCAACCAGATTTCTTACGCCAGTTATTTCTAATTTTATATTTTGAAAATATTGTTCTAATACTACTTTTATATGTGTTGTTTTGGCTGGTATTTCTTATAGATTTTCAAAATTATGATGAATTATAAGATAAAATAATATTTCCATAATATTATTTATTAAAGCCTTTATTGTGACTAAATTTGTTTGTATATTTTCATTTGTATGTTTGTTTGAGCTTCCCATTAAATATTATGTTCCTTCTAATAAATGTTTTGATATTACTATTAATTTTTATTGAAAAGGATAGTTTTTTTACTTAATTCTACTTTTATTTCTGTTAACTATAAATGTTGTAAATTTAATTTATCTATTTCATTTACTCTATTCATCTTTTGCATTTGTTACTAGGCTCTCATACCAATTTTCTTTTTTTTTTTTGGACTTTTCTTTTTATGAACAATCTTTCAACTGTAATTTTAATATTTGTCTTAATCTAACTAGAAATCATTATAATGCTAAATTTTATTGTCTGGCATACTATCTTAATTTTGTATTTATTTCTTCTTGTAATCTATATTCCATTTCATAATAAAACTCTTCTAAATAATTTGTAAAACAAGTAATAAATCCTTGTACCTCGTATTT
Source organism: Begonia loranthoides (assembly GCA_022433065.1). Taxonomy (NCBI): domain Eukaryota; kingdom Viridiplantae; phylum Streptophyta; class Magnoliopsida; order Cucurbitales; family Begoniaceae; genus Begonia; species Begonia loranthoides. The sequence continues at coordinate 2,677,071 of CM039475.1, forward strand.
TTCATAAAAATTTATTTCTTCTAATTTGTTAATAATATTTGCATATAATTTGTTTGTCATTTCGTTATCTTTTTATTCCACATTATTTTCTTTGAAATCATTGAAATTATGTATATATCAATAAAAACAACTTCTAATAAAGAGTCAATGCTTTGCTGCCAGCGCTAGGTCCAAACACATCGTTCAACTTCTAGTGAAAAAGAATGAAAAGCTGTCATTGTTAGATATGACACCTCTTTACTAATTGCTTTATCTAGAGATAGAGATACTATATGCTACTTAATGGATAAATCTGGATAAATTCTTACATAGAGAAATTTAAAATTTACATTTTTTACCCATCTTAACAATGGTTTATTAGGTCTCTCTCTCTCACTTTCTCTGACAAGTTTTTGAAAATATAATGCCCAGATTTGGCTTTGAACATGTTTCAAGAAAATGAAAACCTAGTTCTTGCTCAGGACGGTGTAGATGAGCAGGACTGCGTAGATAAGGAAACAACACTCCATTTTTTAGCTCGAAATCCTTGAGCTTTTGCTGGCTAAAATCAACAACAAGGTTAGTATTTTTTTTTTTTTGAAATCTTACTTGTTATGCTTGCACTATACCTATGATCAGTGCTATCAAAGGTTCAATGTTTCTTAAGAAATAAACAACTAGCTCTTAATAACTAAGTTCACGTCTCAGTGATATTTCATTTGATCAAGGCTCGCCAGCAAATTAATTCTAAAATTATATCGATGTTACATGATACACACAAAATCTAGTCTATAAAACTTCATAATTAAAGTTGGACTAAACTGACGTTTCATATTTGCAACTGTAGCTCATATCAGAAGATGGGTACAAACTAAAGTAGTTGAATTAGCTAAAAAGTTGTGAAACTTGGTTTTGCAACAGGATCACTCAACGGTGATGGAACTAATCAATAAACCACCTCTTTTATTCTCGGCAGTAGAGCATGGAAACTTTGAGTTCATTTCCATCCTAATTAGCTCGTATCCGCAGCTAATATGGGAAACAAATGAACACAATCACACAATTATCCATGTTGCAGCGTTGAATTGCCAAGCCGAAATCTTCAATTTAATCCATGAGATAGGCTCCCTTAAAGATGTTATAATTTCCTATATCGACGATAAGGGTAACAACATTTTGCATTTGGCTGCCAACATGTTGTTTACATTTGACCACGCATCAATGACAACTTTTCATTTTTTTTCACCAGAAGCTGAACGATGTGTTTAGACCCAACGCAGACAGTAAAACATTGTCTCTTTATTAGAAGTTTTTTTTTATTGATATATACGTATCTGATAACAATGACAACAATGAATATAATTTCAATGATTTCGAAGAAAATAATGTGGAATAAAAAGACAACGAAATGACAAACAGATTATATGTAAATATTATTAACAAGTTAGAATGAATAAATTCTTATGAAAAATACAAGGTACAAGGATTTATTACTTGTTTTACAAATTATTTAGAAGAGTTTTCTAATGAAATAGAATATAGATTACAAGAAGAAATAGATTCATAATTAAGAGAGTATGCTAGACAAGAAAATTTAGCATTAAAATGATTTTTAGTTAGATTAAGACAAATATTAAAATTACATTTGAAAGATTGTCCATAAAAAAAAGTTCGTAAAAGAAAATTGAAGAATTCGCACAAAAGAAAATTGGTATTAGAGCCTAGTAACAAATGTAGAAGATGAATAGAGTAAACGAAAAAGATAAATTAAAATTTCCAACATTTACAGTTAAATTAAATGAGAGTAGAATTAAGTAAAAAACTAGCTATTCCTTTTCAACAAAAATTAATAGTAATACCACAAAATTTATTAGAAGGAACAGAATATTTAATGGGAAGCTCAGAGGAACATACTAATGAAAATATATAAACAAATTTAGTAACAATAAAGGCTTTAATAAATAATATTATGAAAATATTATCTTATCTTATATTTCATCATCTTTTAAAAAATGTATAAGAAATACTAGACAAAACAACACATATAAAACTGGTATTAGAACAATGTTTTCAAAATATAAAATTTGAAATAATTGGCGTAAGAAATTTTGTTGAAGAAAATGAACAAAAGTTGATATATATGGAAAACGAAATAACAGAAATAAAACAACAATATACTGAAATTCAAATCATTATAATAGAATTAGAATAATATCTTAAACATTTATAGGATGAGTACAACACTTTCAGAATTCATAAAAAAAAATTGAACAAAATTTAACAATAAAACTTAACAAATTAGAAAAAACAAATAAGGAAATTAAAATTTTAATACATGAAATAAAACAAGATATTTATAAGGAAAACTACAAAGAATTAATATAAGCAAAAAATATTCTTTTAAACTTACTAGATAAGTTCAGAAAATATCCTAAAAAATAAATTCAACAAATAAGGAAATTAAAATTTTAGTACATGAAATAAAATAAGATATTTATAAAGAAAACTATAAAGAATTAATATAAGAAAAAAAATTCTATTAAACTTACTAGATAAGTTCAGAAAAGACCCTAAAAAATAAAATCAACAAATAAACTATGGAAAAGATATTATAGAAATAATAGAACACTTACAACTAATAATAATTAAATAGGAAAAACACATATGTATAACTATAGAAAATTTAGAAAAAATAAAATTTGAAAAAATACTAGTAGAGAAAATAACTATACAACCACTACTAGTAATATAAAGGAAATCATAGAAGAACAAATAGAAAATTAAGTAATTTATTAGCAACCTTAGATATACCAAAAGAAGATGATAAAGTAAATTAGTATTTACTAATGAATAATGAAAATTTATAAAACAACGAAATAGTCTTTGATTATGAATCAGACGAAAATTCTTACAAAAATCTTTATAATAATGCACATGAAAATCTTACTTACATAAAACAAGATATACTAGAATCTAATAATAGAAATAATAGAAAAAGAACATATGAAGAAATCCAATATACAATGTTGTACTCATCCTGTATATGTTTTAAGATATTCTTCTAATTCTATTATCATGATTTGAGCTTCAGTAGTTTGTTGTTTTATTTCAATTATTTCGTTTTCCATATTTATCATCTTTTGTTGATTTTCTTCAACTAGATTTTTTATGTTAATTATTTCTAATTTTATATTTTGAAAACATTGTTCTAATACTACTTTTATATGTGTTGTTTTGCCTGGTAATTATTATAGATTTTCAAAATTATGATGAATTATAAGATAAGATAAGATTTCAATAACATTATTTATTAAAGCCTTTATTGTTACTAAATTTGTTTGTATATTTTCATTTGTATGTTCGTTTGAGCTTCCCACTAAATATTATGTTCCTTCTAATAAATTTTGTGGTATTATTATTAATTTTTATCAAAAAGAAATAATTAATTTTTTACTTAATTCTACTTTTATATTCTGTTAACTGTAAATGTTGTAAATTTAATTTATCTATTTCATTTACTCTATTCATCTTCTGCATTTGTTACTAGGCTCTAATACCAATTTTCTATTTTGCAGATTCTTCAATTTTCCTTTTTTTCGTACTTTTCTTTTTATGGACAATTTTTGAACTGTAATTTTAATATTTGTCTTAATCTAACTAGGAATCGTTATAATGCTAAATTTTGTTGTCTGACATACAATCTTAATTCTGAATCTATTTCTTCTTGTAATCTATATTCTATTTCATAATAAAACTCTTCTAAATAATTTGTAATACAAATAATAAATTATTGTACCTCGAATTTTTCATAAAAATTTATTCCTTCTAATTTGTTAATAATATTTGCATATAATCTGTTTGTGATTTCATTACCTTTTTATTCCACATTATTTTCTTCGAAATCATTGAAATTATATTCATTGTTTTCATTGTTGTCAAATACGTACTTATAAATAAAAAGAACATCTAATAAAGAGTCAATGTTTTGTTCCTGGCACTGGGTCCAGACACATCGTTCAGCTTTTGGTGAAAAAGAATGAAAAGCTGCCATTGATACGTGCTTGTATAGATATGACGCCTCTTTACCTAACAACTTTATCTGGGGATAGAGATACTAAATGTTATTTGAGCGATAAATCTGGATCAATTCTTACATAGAAAAATTTTAAATTTATATTTTTTCTTCATCTTAACAATGGTTTATTGGGTCTCTCTCTCACTTTCTCTGACAAATTTTTGAAAATATAATGCCTAGATTTGGCTTTGAATATGCTTCAAGAAAATGAAAACCCAGTTCTTGCTCGAGACGGTGTAGATGAGTGGGACTATGTAGATAAGGAAACAACACTCCATTTTTTAGCTCGAAAGCATAGAGCTTTTGCTGGCTAAAATCCACAACAAGGTTAGTATTTTTTTTTTTGAAATCTTACCTGCTATGCTCGCACTATACCTATGATCAGGGTTATCAAAGATTCAATGTTTTTGAAGAAATAAACAACTAGCTCTTAATAACTAAATTCATGTCTCAGTGATATTTCATTTGATCAAGGTTCGCCAGCAAATTATGTCGATGTTACACACAAAATCTAGTGAATAAAACTTGGACTAAATTGACGTTTCATATTTTTTAACTGTAGCTCAAATCGGAAGATGGAAACAAACTGAAGTTGTTGAATTAGGTAAAAAGTTGTGGAACTTGGTTTTGCAACACGATCACTCAACTGTGATAGAACTAATCAGTAAACCATCTCTTCTATTATTGGCAGTAGAGTATGGGAACTTTGAGTTCATTTCCATCCTAATTAGCTCGTATCCGCAGCTAATATGGTAAACAAATGAACACAGTCACACCATTATCCATGTTGCTGTGTGAATCGCCAAGCCGAAATCTTCAATTTAATCCATGAGATAGGCTCCCTTAAGGATGTTATAATTTCCTACATCGACGATAAGAGTAACAAGATTTTGCATTTGCCTACCAACATGTTGTTTTTATTTGACCACGCATCAATGACAGCTTTTCATTCTTTTTCACCAAAAGCTGAACGATGTGTTTAGACCTAGAGCCGATAGTAAAACATTGACTCTTAATTAGAAGTTATTTGTATTGATATATATGTATTTGAAACCAATGACAACAATAAATATAATTTTTATGGTTTCGAAGAAAATAATGTTGAATAAAAAGGCAACCAAATCACAAATAGATTATATGTAAATATTATTAACAAATTAGAAGGAATAAATTTTTATAAAAAATACAAGGTATAAGGATTTATTACTCGTATTACAAATTATTTAGAAGAGTTTTCTAATGAAAACGAGTATAGATTACAAGAAGAAATAGATTTAGAATTAAGATAGTATGCCAAATAAGAAAATTTAGCATTAAAACGATTCATAGTTAGATTAAGACAAATATTAAAATTACATTTCAAAGATTGTCCATAAAAAGAAAAGTAAAAAAAAAAAAAAAAAGAATAATCCGCACAAAAGAAAATTGGTATCAGAGCCTAGTAATAAATGCAGAAGATGAATAGAATAAATGAAATAGATAAATTAAGTTTACGACATTTACAGATTCCAAAAATAAAAACAGAATTAAGTAAAAAACTAGTTATTCATTTTAGATAAAATTAATACGAATACCACAAAATTTATTAGAAGGAACAGAATATTTAGTGGGAAACTCAAACCAACATACTAATGAAAATATACTAACAAATTTAGTCACAATAAAGGCTTTAATAAATAATATTATGAAAATATTATCTTATCTTATATTTCATCATGATTCCAAAAATGTATAAGAAATACTAAACAAAAAAACACATATAAAAGTAGTATTAGAACAATGTTTTCAAAATATATAATTAGAATTAACTGGCGTAAGAAATCTGGTTGAAGAAAATCAACAAAATATGGAAAACGAAATAACAGAAATAAAATAACAAAATACTAAAACTCAAATCATGATAATAGAATTAGAAGAATATCTTAAAACATATATAGGATAAGTACAACACTTTCAGAATTTATAAAAAAAAAATTGAACAAAATTTAACAATAAAACTTAACGATTTAGAAAAAAACAAATAAAGAAATTAAAATTTTAATACATGATTAAAACAATATATTTATAAAGAAAACTATAAAGAATTAACATAAGCAAAAAATATTCTTTTAAACTTACTAGATAAGTTCAGAAAAGACCGTGAAAAATAAAGTTAACAAATAAATTATAGAAAAGATATTATAGAAATAATAAAACACTTACAACTAATAATAATTAAATAGGAAAAACACAGATGTATAACTATAGAAAATGTAGAAAAAATTAAATCATAAAAAATACCAGTAAGGAAAATAACTATACAATCACAGCTAGTAATATAACGGAAATTATTAAAGAACAAATAGAAAAATTAAGTAATTTATTAGCAGCCTTAGATATACCAAAAGAGGATAAAGAAGTAAATCCGTATTTACTAATGAATAATGAAAATTTAGAAAACAACGAAATAATCTTTGATTATGAATCAAACGAAAATTCTTATAATAATCCACATGAAAATCTTAATTACATAAAACAAGATATACCAGAATCTAGTAATAGAAATAATAGAAAACTAACGTATGAAGAAATCCAATATACAATGTTGTACTCATCCTATATATGTTTTAAGATATTCTTCTAATTCTATTATCATGCTTTGAGTTTCAGTATTTTGTTGTTTTATTTATGTTATTTTGTTTTCCATATTTATCATTTTTTGTTGATTTTCTTTAACCAGATTTCTTACGTAAGTTATTTCTAATTTTATATTTTAAAAACATTGTTCTAACACTACTTTTATATGTATTGTTTTGGTTGGTATTTCTTATAGATTTTCAAAATTATGATGAATTATAAGATAAGATAAGATTTCTATAATATTATTTAGGGTTACTTTTATCTGTCACCTGAACTATGAGTGCCTTTTTATCATCACCCTATGGTTTAAAAATTTGCAAGTAACACCTTGTCCTATACAAAGTTATCATATGACATCTTCTGTTTACCTACTGTTTAGTCTGTCTGTTCTACCCCTGCTCTTCTCTCCTCTCCTTTGCAAAGCTCGCTCACTCATTTTCTCCCAGAAGCGCGAAGGCGAAGGCAAAGACGAAGACGACGGTGACGACGGAAAGCAAAGTCCGACTCTGCGAAGCGAACTCTGGCTGGGCGAAGACGAACCCTGCTCTGCGAAGGGGAAATTAGGTTCGCGCTCCGTGACCTCTTGGACGAGAAGGGGACAATCGGCTACTGCTGAGCAAGGGAAGGATCTCCAACCTCGTCGACGAATTAAATCAGCTTTGTTCATTTTCATCTCAACCGACAATGACTTGCAGGTATGAATTATGCAAATTCTTCATACAATTTCCTACCATTTCCGGCTTCAATCGAACGAATGGTTGTTTGAATTTGAATTCACTTTCGATTTTCCAATTTAGCATTCAAATCTTCTCTTTGTTTTACATCTTGACTTTTCCGGAATTATTGCCGTATTTTGTATCATTTATGGGGACAGAATAAATACAAAGTTGGCGTTTGGGTTGGTATGCTTCGAGATCATCCTATTCCTAAATTATAATCATCTTTACCGACATGTTTATTTTCTGTAGATTTGTAGAGTAATATTTCTTTAGAACATCTCCACATTGATGTTTTCTGTCTGTGACATTACTTCATGCACGTTTACATTCTGTAATGGCTGCTTCATTCCCAAGAATATCACATAAGAAATCCTTGGAATTCAATTTCTTACCTCTGGATGTGCTTCTTACTTGTTTCAAAATTTGAAGCACATGTTCTTTGTGTGTTCATAAAATACGTCAAGTTTTACAAAATCATAAACGACGATGTTTTGATGGAAGAGTATGAAAAGATGGTTTTAGAAGTTATGGTTTATATATGGCCATGACATAATGTATTGTACCAGAAAAAGACACAAATTGCATTACTAGACTCCATATGATTGATGCAAAAGCAGAACTGAATTTTATTTGCTCTACACAATAGTTTACTTGTTGGAGTGACTGTGTCTTGATAGGTTTATTGGATTTTACGACAGGAGAGAAGAAAGTGGTTGCTGTAGCAATAAGAGCAAGTCAATGGATAACTTACCATGGTTTAGCCCTGAATGTCAACACAAATCTCACTCCATTCTGTTCAATTGTCCCATGCAGGATTCGAAATCGCGGGGTTGGAAGCATCGTAGAGTTCCTCGACGAATTTCAATCCAAATACGAAATGGTTGCCAATAATGCGCTTCTTGATGTGACTTGCAAGGCATTGCTGGAAGAGTTTTCTCAAGTTTTTCAGCTGCAATTACATTACAGTCACATTACCCCTTCACAGATTATGAAGACAGCACAACAATTTGACGAGCAGCACAAAATTCTCAGATCATGACTACAAATACAACTTGAATAATCGAATTCGCATCTTCTTCAAACATTGGAAAGAAAACAAAAATCTGAGGCATGGTCATATTATGATAGTAAAAAGAAAGTTTATTTTACAGTTTTTCTGTTTATATTTTCTGTAATTCTAGAGTGAGGAAGCTCTTCTATAACTGAGGTTGCCTATAGGTTGTCCAGTTTGAGTTTTTGGAATCTTCAAAAGAAATATATTCATCGTCTTATTTTTTTGTACTTCTAATATGGTATCAACGTAATTCTTTTTCTGCTGCTCAATTCTTCGATGACTTGAAGCAAAAATCCTGTCAAATAAGAAGATCTATTGCTATGGAAGTTGATTTTCTAATTTTACAGATGGAAGATAAGATTAAGGAGCTCGTAATCAATAATTATGTCCACTAACAAGTAGCACCGTACTGCTGACTTCTCAGTGCCATTTTGATGAACTTCTTCATGTCCTCCTTAATTACGTCCACTAACAGAGCTTTCCCCATACACAGTGCTATATCCTGGTCTCACTCCTTCATTGAGATCAGATATTGATGCGTCCCCTTCTAGAGCTCACACCACCTGCTCAAGTTTGACTAAAACATTTAGGCTTCCTCCATGATATGATATTATGGTACCATCATAGATTGCACTTTCATTATGGCTCAATTCTGATCGACAATGAATATTCGGGCTTTGCAATATTTGACAAATCAAAATTCTATATACTCCGTAAAACTCAAGTTTAGATCATAGAAGTAATAACCTGGCTCATCCTTGGTCGAGGCTTTTGCGGAATGACACGCACGCAAGCAGCCACACAAGCAACCATTCCAGCCATCTCTGCGGGACTGAAATTATCAAATCAAAATTAGTGGATTGCAGACTATGTGAAGATTCATTTTAACAAATCAAAAGCAAACTGTTAAAAATCTTGATGTTGTAGCATTTTCGCAACAAATAGTGCCAGAAAAGCAAATAGAACGTCCTCGTCCTCCATTTTCTCAAAAACTATAGAGGTAACATCATGATAAGCAATTCAAAAAATCTTTAGATGTTCTGAAACCAATTCATACAAATATAAGACTTACGGAACCCTCAGAGAAATGTCAAGCTGCACCATGTTCATGAAGGATATCTTATAAAAAAAAAAAGTAAAGACTCAAAAAATTTGAAACAATACCTATTACAAAAGAGAGCAGCTATATTGTCCTGAAAAAAATACCTCCTAAGTTGAGGATCTTGGCAGTTTTGTCATCCCATACACAATCAATTTGGGAACAATAACAGAAAGAGCAAAGCATACAAAGAATCCAGTGCTGAAAGTAAATACAGGAACTTCAAGTAAAGAAAATGCTCAAGAGAAAGAAGTACTGCAAATTCATAGAAATTACAACAAGCAATTTTAAGATCAAATGCTATAAAAGGCTATGAAGTAATGTCCGATTTGTTAATATTTTGATCTGTCAAACATTTCCTTTCTTCGATTTGTTAAAATTATCTTGCAGCTTTAGGTCTACCAAACCATCAAAGTTTTCATCTTCAACAGCTCTGAGAAGTAAAGGTCTGGGCTGCAAAATAAAAATAAAAGAAAAAAACATTATATTAATTCAGAAAACAGCAATCAATCATCATTCAACAATTATTAGGGTCTTCGATTTTTGCCAAATCGGAGGTCACCTTCAAGAGTCGGGCTGTGCCTCAAGTCGTGGCCTTCATCTTCGTTCTTCGGAGAGGTGAGCTGCTGCAGTCGAAAGATCTGTTGGACAGGCTGGATCGGAAGCTGAAGAAAAGAGGAACTTCGCCCATGAAACTGCGGAAACAATGGAGCTTCCTCTACGAAATCACATGAAGAAAGGCTTACTCAGCGAATAGCTGCTGCAACAGAGGTAGTCTTCTGGATATTAGAACAAACGGCAAGGAGACGGAAGGTGGCCGATGAAATTGATCGATAGTATAAGGTGCTCTTTGCAAATGTTCAAACCACAAGGTGTTGTGTAAAAAGGTGACTATAGTTGGAGGTATTAGATAAAAATAACCCTATTATTTATTAAAGCCTTTATCATTACTAAATTTGTTTGTGTATTTTCATTAGTACGTTGTTTGAGCTTCCCACTAAATATTAGGTTCTTTCTAATAAATTTTGTGATATTACTTTTAATTTTTATCAAAAGGGAATAACTAATTTTTTTACTTAATTCTGCTTTATTTCTGTTAACTGTAAATGTTGTAAATTAAAATTTTCTATTTCATTTACTCTATTCATCTTATGCATTTGTTACTAGGCTCTTATACCAATTTTCTTTTGTACAGATTCGTCAACTGTCTTTTTTTTTGGACTTTTCTTTTTATGGACAATCTTTCAACTGTAATTTTAATATTTATCTTAATCTAAAGAGAAATCGTTATAGTGCTAAATTTTCTTGTCTAACATACTATCTTAATTCTGAATCTATTTCTTCTTGTAATCTATATTCTATTTCATAAGAAAACTCTCCTAAATAATTTGTAATACAAGTAATAAATTATTGTATCTCGTATTTTTCATAAAACTTTCTTCCTTCTAATTTGTTAATAATATTTTCATATAATCTATTTGCCATGTCGTTGCCTTTTTATTCCAATATATTTTCTTCGAAATCATTGAAATTATATTCATTGTTGTTATTGTTGTCAAATATGTATATATCAATAAAAAGAACATCTAATAAAGAGTCAATATTTTGCTGTCGGTGCTGGGTCCAAACACATCGTTCAGCTTCTGGTGAAAAAGAATGAAAAACTGCCATTGATGTGTGGTGGTAAAGATATGACACCTCTTTACCTAACAACTTTATTTGGGGATAGAGATACTATATGCTACTTGAGCAATAAATCTGGATGAATTCTTACATAGTGAAATTTAAAATTTATATTTTTTACCCATCTTAACAATGGTTTATTGGGTCTCTCTCTCTCACTTTCTCTTACAAGTTTTTGAAAATATAATGCCTAGATTTGGCTTTGAATATGCTTCAAGAAAATGAAAACCTAGTTCTTGCTTGGGACAGTATAGATGAGAGGGACTGTGTAGATGAGGAAACAAGGTTAGTATTTTTTTTTTTGAAAGCTTACCTGCTATGCTCGCACTATACCTATGATCAGTGCTATCAAATGTTCAATGTTTTTTAAGAAATAAACAACTAGCTCTTAATAACTAAGCTCACATCTCAGTGATATTTCATTTGATCAAGACTCGCTAGCAAATTAATTCTAAAATTATGTCGATGTTACATGATACACACAAAATCTAGTCGATAAAACTTTATAATTAAAGTTGGACTAAACTGACGTTTCATATTTGCAGCTCTAGCTCAGAACGGAAGATGGGTACAACATGAAGTTGTTGAACTAGCTAAAAAGTTGTTGAACTTGGTTTTGCGACAGGATCAAGAAACATGTCTTTATCATAATCAAGCTCATCATCAAACATATCTTATGAACCTTATAGATGTTCCTTACTAATTAAACCATGTAAGGAAGAATCATCTAATCATATAGAATAATCAATTCCTTTAATAGAAAAGGAAAAAGAAGTAGAAATAGAATTTTCAATAGAAGAAGATAAAACAACTTTATTTTGGAGTTGGAGTGAAGCATTTTAACTTCGTTGAAAAGATGGTAGTTTCTTTGAACAAAGGCGAACTTGAAGTTCGTGACAAAAAAGAAAACACTCCCTTGTGTTTTGCTACCGGCGCTGGGTCCAAAAACATCGTTCAGCTTCTTGTGAAAAATAATGACAAGCTATCATTGATGCGTGGTGGTAAAGATATGACGTCTCTTTACCTAACAACTTTATCTGGGGATAGAGATACTATCTGCTACTTGAGCAATAAATCTGGATCAATTCTTACATAGAGAAATTTAAACTTTATATTTTTTACCCATCTCACTTTCTCTAACAAGTTATTGAAAATATAATGCCCAAATTTGGCTTTGAATATGCTTTAAGAAAATGGAAACCTTGCTTTTGCTCGGGACAGTGTAGATGAGGAAACAACACTCCATTTTTAGCTTGAAAGCCTTGAGCTTTTGCTGGCCGAAATCCACGACAAGGTTAGTATTTTTTATTGAAATCTTGCCTGCTATGCTCGCACTGCAACTATGATCAGGGTTATCAAAGGTTCAATGTTTTGAAGAAATAAACAACTAGTTCTTAATAACTAAGTTCACATCTCGGTGATATTTCATTTGATCAAGGCTTGCCAACAAATTAATTCTAAAATTATGTCGATGTTACATGATACACACAAAATCTAGTCAATAAAACTTTATAATTAAACTTGGACTAAACTGATGTTTCATATTTGCAGTTGTAGCTCAGAACGGAAGATGGGTACAGACTGAAGTTATTGAACTAACTAAAAAGTTGTGGAACTTGGTTTTGTAACAAGATCACTCAACGGTGATGGAACTAATTAGTAAACCACCTCTTCTATTCTCAACAGTAGAGCATGGAAACTTTGAGTTCATTTCTATCATAATTAGCTCGTATCCGTAGTTAATACGGGAAACAAATTAACACAATCACACCATTATCCATGTTGCAGGGTTGAATCGCCAAGCCGAAATCTTCAATTTAATCCATGAGATAGGCTCCCTTAACATTTTGTATTTTGCTGCAAAAAAGAATGAAAAGCTGTCGTTGATGTGTGGTCAAATGAAAACAATATGTTGGTAGCCAAATGCAAAATGTTGTTACCCTTATCTTCGGTTCTGGTTCGGTTTGCACACCCCTAGTATTGTGTATTGCATGTATTGTCGAACCGAGCCCAAATTGTTTTTGAAAACAGAAACCAGACCTAAACCGAACCGACTAAGTTCAATTCAAAATTGGAGTGGAACCGAAACTGGACCCACCCACCTCAAGTTCCAACCCAACTCTAGGTCTCTCTCTCTCTGTAGAACAACGACAACTTGTTTTTTCCTCTGTTAGTTTTCTGAAGTTTATGCTGCCATCTCTGTAAAACCCAAAAATTTTCAAGACAATAAATTCCACGTGTAAATTGTTCTTGTTAAAATTGGTCATAACGTTGAAAAGTTGACATGAATTGTCGCGTAGCGACCATGTGTGAAACTTTGGTCAATTAGTCAAATCGATGAAATTAAATATTACGGAGCGATCAAATAAATTAAGAAATGAAGTTAAAAAATTAAAGGATCATTGTCGATTTTCGTTTGAAGTGAATCAAGATTTAAGTCGGGAATTGAAAATTTTCTAATGAAAAATTAAATTAAGAAATAAAATTAAAGATTTAATTGGAGTTAAAAACGATATTAGGCGAGCGTTCAGAATAAGTTGAAAAAAAGAGCAAATCATTTAATGTATGATATGTGTTTTAAATTGGATAAGAGGAAATTTATTAAAATACATGGATAAAGGATAACAATATAATTAAAGAAGATAAAAGAAATTAAGGAATAAATGTAATGAGTGATGGAATAAGAGATAAGAGAAAGAAAAGAATAAATTTAAAATATGGAGTAACAACCATGGAAGTGGAAGAAGTAAAAGAAGAGATTATAAATAAGTGAAAAGAAATAAGGAAAATGAAGGATTAGAGTTTGGAAGGAAGAGATATGCTGTGCCGCCATAGGTTTTGAAGAATTAAAAGAAAGTGGTAAAGAATATGCGGGAGGTTAGAAGAAAAAAACGGGAGGGCAGTCTTGGCATAAACAGGAAAACTTAAATAAGAGAAAGGTGTTAGAGTTGCAGAGAAAACAAAATAGGGCTTCTCTATTTTCGTTCAGCCGAGAGAGTTTCGTGAGGACTGAGGAGAGGAGACGCGACGGTGGCTGCGAGCGAACAGAACCCAGAAGCTGTCGATCACGAGCAACGGCGAAGTCGCAATCGGCGAGCTTCGTGCGGAAGAGAAGGAACTCGGGCATTTTCGATTCCTTCGAACAAGCTGCGAGTGATCGAACGCAAGGGCTGTCGATTGCGGAAGAAGACAGAACCGCGAACCGGAAATCTCTCTGGACCAGCGGCGCCTCTGGACGGCAGGGACAGAACGGACGCTCCGCCATTCTCCGATTCCGGTCCAGGTAAGAAACTCCCCTGTCCATTTTGGTCTCTCGGGCAGGTTGCCCAAACTGCATGATTTGGATTTTCGATTTAATTGTTTTACTGCTGTTTGAAACTGGATTCTACCCTGGATTGAATGGGTTCCAAAAATTTGATTATGTCTTGTTGCGATTTTCCATATTCGGATTTGGTTCTGACTGTTTACAACTGTGAATGGTTTAGCTGTTTTGCTACGGTCTTTACATGATAGTGCTGAATATATTCAATTTGTTAGTCATTGAAATGGTTCTGTTGCTTTCTGGATCTCGCGGGTGAAATGAGAAAACTGCCCACTGTTCTGTTTTTACTGATGAAATGCCTCTGTTGAAAGTTAAGTGTGCTGAAATTTCTGTTGGTTTGGTTACTGTGATAGTGGATAATTTATTGAGGATACATGCTCCGTTGTTGAGTTGTGCTCGATATTTCGATTACCGATTGGTAGACCACTGTTGAGGAATTTGTCAATGTGATTGGGTCTGTTGTTATCCAAGTTTGTTTACTGTTTAGGTAGCCAATGTTCAGGAATATTGCACATTGTGCTAAATCTTGGAATATATTGTTGGAATTGATAACTCGAGAAGTGTAGTTGGGAATTTGTTTTGGGAATAAATATTGGGGGTAATAATCTGTTATTGGACAATGGATTTGGGATTCCGATGTGGGGTTTAGATGAGTTTGTTGATGATGATAAGCATGAGGATAGACTTTGAAATTTAACCCGGTATAGAACCTTTCAATTATTCCTCTAGATTTATTTATGAGATTTTATTTCATGTTTGACATGTTGTAGGCTCGAACGAGTTTGAGGACGTTGAGCCGGTATCCACGGTTGCTGCTCCTTCGAATACGAGGAGAGACCGCCGTTGAGGTAGGAGTTTTATACCTACTTGCTTTGTATTCCCTTACCATCATTTTTGTTTTTAAAAAACTAATATTTTGTGGATTACCACATATGCATAAAAAAACCGACGGGGACTGTTCTACAGCACGTTTAAACTCCGTGCATAGTTTCCATGGTATGTCATATCTGTTTTGGGGGCGATGAATCCTCTTGATACTCTGGACGGTCTCGGTATGAGAGCATCAAGAGGCATCTTTGGTACGTCTCCTGTTACGTGGAGACGAATGTTTGTACGCTGTATCTGATAAAATTGGATTGGGAAGGTGATGACGCTTCCTTAGGTTAGAATCCCTAAACCTGGCCAGGGTGTACTTTGATTCAAGTTTGTCGGCGCTGAGCTTGGCTCGTCGGCAGACTTGAGATTGAGTTTATCGGCGCTAAGCTTGGCTCGTCAGTAAACTCAAGAGGTGATTTGAGTTGTGTCGGCGTTGAGCTTGGCTCGTCGGCAGGACTAGGGTTTATCTCAGTACAAGTTTGTTGGTGTTGAGCATGGCTCGTCAGCAAATCGGGACGTGATTTGAGTTGTGTTGGTGTTGAGCTTTGGATTGTCTGCCGGAATTGGGTGACATTTGGGTTGGGTTGGTGCTGAGCTTTGCTCGTCAGCAAAACCCGAGGTGACGAGCCAGGTCTATGGACCGTCATTGCTTTATTCTGTGCGATTGACCGGAAGAGCCCATGAGTGACCTCCCTTTTCACTGGTGATGATTTTCAGTGTGAGATCGACTAGAGTATTTTTGAGTATAGCGGTCTATGTAAACAACAGAGTTTTCT
Source organism: Begonia loranthoides (assembly GCA_022433065.1). Classification (NCBI taxonomy): domain Eukaryota; kingdom Viridiplantae; phylum Streptophyta; class Magnoliopsida; order Cucurbitales; family Begoniaceae; genus Begonia; species Begonia loranthoides. The sequence continues at coordinate 2,693,273 of CM039475.1, forward strand.
ACGATATCTCGTCAGGGCCTTTCGAGGCTGGTTTTCCTTAAAATGGATGTAAATGATTTTGAAAACGTTTTGATAAAAATGCATAGCCCATAAAAAGAATCAAAGTTTTGATAAAGAAAAGGTAAAACAAGTTTTCTCACTCGCTTGGTGGTAGCATAAATTTCCTATTGAGTTAGTAACTCACCCCGTAGACTACATTTTTCCCCAGGTAGAGATAGAAATACATAAAGCGTGGACACTTTAGACTTGTGGAGTTCCAGTTTTGGATTGCAGCCGACTCATTTTGCTTCTTTAAGCTTAATTATATTTTTTCACTGGTAAGAACTGATGGTTTCTATAATATTTTGTGATTTAGAATTCGGGATGTATGGACATGGATGCACAGTTAGTTTGGACATGTAATTTATATTTCTACAATTTAACTCTTGCAATCACTACTTGGACCGTGACTCATCACATGTGAGTTGCGGCGAGAAAAATTATTATAAGTCTTCCACTAAAGTTTAACAAGCTTTGGTTTGGGCGACCTGGTCATTTGGCCCGACATTTCTATCCGGCCCGCTTTCGGGTCATGACAATCTTTGCCCCGGCATTCGTACCAAAAATTTTGATTTTCTTGATAAATAGGAAGTGGGATGGGTGTTTGGGGTTTCAAATTACTAACCTTTTTATATTTTCATGCGCTGAGTTTCTGAGCAGAATGGAAGGCATTGAAGATTTGTCGAATTCTGAATCAGGGTCCAATATTGCGGATATGTTTAAAGATTTCATGGCCAGGTAATTGGAATTTTAACCTCTTTCCTCACCTATCTGGGTGCGTTCTTTTGTGATAGATTTAGTGTACCTTACTATGACAGTATTAAACGAACCATCATTTGAAAATTTTGTGAATATTCAAGATAAAGTAATTCAATTCCATGTTCTGACTGTTCTGTACAGCCTCACAATAGAATTAGGGTTCAGTGTTATGGTTTTTCCAGACAAAACCAAAATGGCATGTTAATATCTCCAGTGAAAAATCAAATAAACCATTCCATATCATAATCCAGTCAACACACAGCAAAATATGTGATAGAAATTAAGTTTGCAAGTAGAAGATGATAGAAGTTAAGGGAAGAGAGAATTGAGAGAGGGAGCAAAATAGGGAGGAAATCCAAAGACAGAATGGGGAAGAAGGAGAAGTGAGATGGGGAAGAAGAAGGAGAAGTGAGATGGGGAAGAAGGAGAGAGATACAAGGAAAAAGAACTAACGAAAGAGAAAATGCAGAAGAGGGGAGGGGAAGAAAGAAATTGGGAAAAGAGAAAGCCTAGAGAGAGTTGGGGAGGAAGAACTAGTCTACACCCAAAACTACCATTCCTCTCTTACAATCTTTGCTAATTAACCCTTGCCACATAGGCATGCCTATCTATGAAATGAAACGACACCGTTGGTGCCCAACTCGTGGCATTCAGATTGGAGATGAGCTTATACTTCAAAACGCAAAGTATTCCTTTTTATCCTTCAATTGGAAAGAGATAACAAAGACTTGCGATGTTTTCTTTTATCTTGGAAAATTATTATTTCCTTGTATTTGTGGCTCATTAATGCGAAAGAAAAAGTTTTTCTTAAGAAAGGAAAAGGGAGGAAGATTTTCTGTCATGTTAACTTATTCTAAAACTCTCTTTGATGGAAGCTTGTTTTGGCACTATCTGTTTCTAATTCTAGTCCATCCTTTAAGCCACATATTGCTGGCAGCTTTTCTTTGAATTTTTATATTCTATCTGATTTATCTGAGAAATGTTCTGTTTCATTAATGTATTAGAGTTTCAAAATTTGAGGAGCTGGCCACTGTGGGAAGTAAGTTACTTTCTGGCTTCCAGCAAGGGCTAGGTACCTATGACAAATTTATGTTTCGAGTTAGTTTTAAGGTGAATAGTTTCCTTGTTTTCTCACTTTGATCTTCCTCTAATTCAATGAAGAGCTTCTTCGGCGACCTGCAATTGACAGGACATCTAAGTTGATTGAAAGTATCATTCAAGCTAATGAAACTGAGAGACTTAAGCTCTATCTTGAAGCCGGCTGCATTAAAAATCATGACGCCGTTGTAAATGTAAACAAGTGTGAGTACATCCTTTCACTTCTGATTTTGGCTCATAGTTTTTGTAATTTGCTCCATGGCTCAAATGAGGATAAGTTCTCTCTCTAACTCTTTTTGGGGCCTTTTTTTTAGTTCATTTTATGTTACAAGTACTCGAAATTCTGCATTTCTTTCTTTTGTGTACATCATACAGTGGATACACTACTTGCTTTGCTAATGATATAAGAAAGTTCTGTTATAAAGTTAATCCACAACCTTTTCTTTTTCTGTGCCCTTTACTTCAAAAACTTTTGTATGACTCTGTTTCTTTATTTTCTTTTGGTTTAAATGTGCATGCAGAAGTGCATCTGTGCCAAATAGGACTTAATGATCATTTAAATAAAGGTAAAGTTAACTCCCTGACATTATATTATAACTTCAAATACTTCAAGTGATGAATGACTTAATTTCAACTCTTTACTGCATTTTTTTATTTAATATTTTTTCCTAGTAAAAATAAATACTTAGTTTCTTCTGGAAAAGTATAATTCATTCTTCGCTGTTGGTTTGAGCTTTTTGTTTTTAGTAGCGTGTCAAGCAGCAAAGGTTTGTCAGTTATTATTATGAGGTTTTGAGCCATATTTTGTCGGCCTGGAGAGATTTCTCGTCTCTGTCAGAACAATCAGTTAGGCTGACTTTTATGATTGCCTCTTTCTATCTGAAGAATCAACTGGACTGACTTTTAGGATTGCATGTTGTAGTTTAGTTCTTTTACTTGATGCTTGAGAATTCAAAATTTTCATGGACAGCTACAAGTATGCTTAATGATCTCAAAAGCTTATTGGAGGATGTGAATACTGTAATACAGACAAAAAATGAAATTCTGGCATCCTCGGATAAAAATATCAGTGATGATTTCAATGAACAAGAAACAACGCATGATGAGGTAAACCATTTTATTTAACGAATCTTTGAAAGTTTTTTTTTATATAGTTCAGAATTCAGTAATTATGTCTAAGAGTCGGATATTTCATTGAATGCCTTCTTCTATGAGTTGTTCTTCCTGGTAGAAGAGTAAAGGTTGATTTTGTACTTATGGAATGCTAACACTGCCTTCTACTATGTTGATATCCACCAATCTTCCCTGAGTTCTCTAGACAATCAACGAGTTAACCCGTTTCTTGGACTTGATTACATTTGAAGTTGAGTTTCTCTTTGAATCAAATCTATATGCTGACATTGAAGTTGAAATGAAGTTTCTTAGAATGGGGTTTTCCAGTTTTCAGCTAAATTTTCGCCTGGGGTTTTATAGTATGTAACGCATATATATTTTTTGTAATAACAACTTAAATGAAACTAGAAGCTCAAGAAAATCTATCTTTATAGGTGGAGATGAAATCAAGTCATGAAAAAGCTGATATTACTAGGTATGCATCATTAATGGCAGTCATATACTGCAATATCAAGCAAGATTATATGATGCAGGTACCATTTCTAAACTTTTTTATTCTCCAAATTGAGCGCAAATGGTTCAAGCTTTGTAATGTTGCAGGAGAAGATTGTTAATGCTTTAAAACTGTCTTCAACCTCGGGAGAGTTAGAAAGTTACTGCTTGATGTGGTCTTTGCATCCTTTTATAGATGATGAAATTATGCAGAGCGCTTGGAGCCTCATTCCTTGACCATATATTAATATCAAATGGCGAAACCATAGACCCATGTCTGCCTCGTTTGCAGCTCACGAGTCGCAGAGAAAAGATCGTTTGTTGGTTCGAGTCTAGACTGTGTTTGAATTTTTGTGGATGGAGAGTATGAATTAGTTTTGGTTAATGTAAGAGAAGCTAGTCTAACCTTGCTTATCTTCTAGGAAGCTTCTTTTTCTTAGCTTTATTTTCACTTTCTTTCACTATTTTCTTCGGTTCACAGTAGTTAAAGAATTAAATTTTCAAATGTATTGTTTTTTTTTATATAATTTTAAGTATAGTGCAATATAACTCATACATCGTTTGAGAATGAAAAATACATGATTTATAAATAGAATTTTTCTCTCTACTTAGTATAACGCGTTTTGTATGAACTCCAAGAATAAAATTGTACAGAATTTGACTCAAAACAGATAATATTGTACCATAAATACTAGAAAACGTTATACATGTTATTTTTTTAACATAAAGCACACTATAATACTAAAATTCAAACCACAGGTCTCTTAAGCATCATTCAAGCTAATTTAAGAACTTTGCACACATTTTTGTGCCAACTGCATTATGAATGACAAAATAACTCGTGAGAATTTGACTTGTATCAGTAGAGGTGTAAAATCTTATATCACTTAAAAGAATAAAAAATGCATGATTTATAAATAAAATTATCCTCTTTATTTAGTACAATATATTTTGAGCTAACCTTAATAATAAAACATTGCGAGTTTCGACCCAAAGCAAAATAATAAAATCGTAAGAACTTTAACTCAAAGCAAACAATATTATAATTTAAAAAAAACCAGAGTAGTTCTAGTTTTCCTTCTCTCTCAAGCAAATAAATGTGGAACTGATGTGTTTGAACTTCTTTCTTGCCTCTTTCTCAATCCTCAAGGGCAATTTCTTCTCATCTTTACTACAAACAGGCAGCTAGCCATGTGCTAACTATACATAAAAAATTTGGCCGACATTCAGCAGACTCTCATGAGGCACATTGAAAATGACACTATTTTCTCTGCAAATCTTCCTAAGAAAAGCATAAATATAATCAACAGCTAACTTCTTGTACAGCCTTGAGTCTCTCCTTGCTCTCACCACTGTGTTTCCAAGAATGTGCACCACCCCTGCATCTCTAGAACTGTTCAAAAACTCGAGCTCATCACCCTCCATCTGGCTGTTCCCCTGACCGGACGACTGCCCAGTCGAGTTCGACCGCACCGGAGATTTGTGGGGCGCTATTGAGTCCACTGATGAAAATGTCGTATCTGCATTCGAAGACTTTGGATTCTGATTGTTATTATAATTCAAGAGTTCTTCTCTTGATTGCTGAGTTTGCTGGTTGAGACTGCAATCATCCGAGTCTGAGCATCCTTCCATCATTGACTCGAGCCGGACATAGAGGAAGAGATTATCGAATAGCTTTTTCTCAAATTTATCGTCCTTCTTGTGGAGATCTTTGTACCCATATCTGGCAACGCATCGAAACATGTGGAAGTTCTTCGGTCCGATCCTCTTCACGAGGAACCTCTCTTCTTCAGGAACGGTGAAGACAGGAAGATACTTCACGCAGACGAAAACGACGACTGAATGAATGGCGGGTAAATTCGTGATGAAGTGGGAAAAAATACTCGGAACTCCGCTTGCTAGCTCAGTGTAGACGAGCCCGATTCCTGGCACTCGGACAAGCCCCAGACTAGGGCCCAGCCCGAGGATCCAGGCCATCGAGACCTTGCTAGTCATCTCGAACTCGTATCGTTTGACAGAGCCGTAATGCCAGACGTACATGATCAGGAGAAAGGCAGCAGCAATCACGAGAGGAACCCATCCGCCTTGATTGATCTTGAAGAGCATGGCCGAAAAGTAACTTCCTTCTACGATGAGTGACAAGATGGTGAATATCAAGACGAGAATCCAATGACATCGCCACACTAATATCATGATCAGAATCATGAGCAATGTCGTTACGAGCATAACAATTACGACGGCCGTCCCTGAAAGACAGAAAAAATTTTATCAGAAAGTTTCCTGAGAAGCGCTCAAACGAATAATCTGTCTCAGATAATTTTTCAAACGAATATGCGCATGAAGCCGAAGCCTTGGCACGAAGTTTAGATATACTCACGAGCTAATTGAAATAATAATATCGAAAGAAAATGAACTTACCATAAGCATTTCCAATTTGACTTTGATTTTTGAATCCAGCAGTCACAGCGATGCAAAGAATCATGAGAATCCAATTAATATCGGGAATATATATCTGCCCGAGAAACTTCTTCGAAGTGTGGACAACTTTCACTCTCGGAAAACAACCAAGGGCAAGAGCCTGTTTAATTATCGAAAAAGTTGCAGATATGGTCGCCTGACTGGCAACAATAGCAGCTGCTGTTGCTACCGCGAATACCGGCCAGTATATACTCTCTGCAAAATCGTGTTTTTTAAAAAAATTAAATAAAATTATCATATGAACATATATACTGAGATAACTATCAGAGACCAAACAATTATCAACAGCGGCCATGCAAAAAGAAATGATTTGATTATATGATTGAAATATTTCATGACCACTAATCAAAAAAAGCATCGCAAAGGAACCTGGAATAGACCGATAAAAGGCGTCTTTAACATGCTCCTCGTGTTTCATAAGATAGGCAGCTTGTCCGGAGTAAGCAGAAAGAAGACACGGGAATACTACCAAGGTAAATGCAATTTGTATAGCCGATACTGGAAAGTGGGCCAGGTCGGCAAAGAGCGCCTCCGTCCCTATAACGATAAGCTACTATCAATCAGATGGGAAATTTATGATTTGTTAATTGTCGATAAATTTCACAATAAAGTAGAGGTAAAAAAAAAAGAGAAAATATGATTTTAGTCCTTATAGTTTGAGGTCGTTTCAATTTGATCCTTGCAATTTTGATTTTTCATTAATGTCTTCATAGTTTTAATTTTGTTTTTAAAATAGTCCTCTAATTCATTGTCATCCTTAAATTTAACAAAAGGAAAACAAGAGAGTTTACCAGTTATGCTCAACATAACACCTCCAAGAGAGTTCCAACTATCTCTTCCTCGTCTTTTGAAGTAGTGATATAGGAATACAGGCGAAAACGCTCTTAGAACCGTGGAATCGTATTTCCAGACATTGAATGCACCAATACCACCGATTAGAAGAAACCAAAGCAACACAATTGGAGCAAAGAGCCACCCAACTTTACCTGTACCGTAGTGTTGCACGCTAAATAGTCCAACTAAAATGACAACTGCTACGACCACAACTACATCTGCGATGCAGGAAAGTATGTTTTTCCATGTGTTCAAAGCAAATGCCATCGATTAAGCAAGAGCAGGGAAGAGTCATAAGGAAATGCTTGTTTTGCAAAGTAAGATAATACCATTATTCAGTCTGGGGTAGTCCACCTTGATTCCACCAGCAGCAGATAGAACTGTTGACAAAGAGTATGATTGGTCAATGACCTTGTGTAATACACCCAAAAAAAGTAACAAATGAAGCTCATTCAAACCATGCTAAATTGATAGTGGACATAGACCTTTAGATAGTCTTTTCATACGTATCCCATATAATTTAATAAACGACATAATGAAATTACAAATTGTAGAGACATTCGAAAGATCTGCTACATGATAGAGTTAAAGTCTCAATGTAATGCACTCAAACTCTATCATCTTTCTGATACAGCCGTTACACTGGCAATATCGAATACATCATGTAAATGGACAAGAAAATATGACAAAATCCGCAGAAAAGGCAAGCAGAATAGCACAAAAGTGATAAAACACAGTAAACAGTGAAGCTTCAACATAAATGGTACATTAAAATGCCTCGTCTCAATTCGGTAAATCTCTGTGATGAACAAGTTGCAGAAAAGTGTTTTGATGGAGTATATATATCTATGCAGACTAATGAACATGAAAGCAACTCAGGCTCTGAGATCGAAGAAGTAATACCTGATATTGCGGGAGTAAGAATACCATCTCCAATAACCATGCAAGTGCCGACAAGGACAAGTATAAGCAGCAAATTTCTTCGGGATGCATGTCCCTCTAGCCATTTTTTAGTTGTTGCAGAAAATGATTTTTCTTGAAAAGTAGTGCGACTATACGTTGTCAGCTCCTCATCGGTCCGGTGTTGGTTAGGAATGGTTTTTATTTTTGCATGTCGGCATAGCAACGAATAAAGCGCAAATGTACCGCCTGCAAATCAATTACTTCTCATCAGCATGTTGAAGCTAGCTATGCTCAATACAAACTAAAATGTAGGTTTCAAGATCTCGAAGCAATGTTAGTCATACAACGAAACGGAAGTACATTTTTTTGTTAAACATTAACATACTCCTTCCAGAAATGTGTCGTGCGTCAACATTTACTTAATTTACAATTGTTCATCATATAATTGACAATGCAAATATTGGAAATGCTTACCTTGGCCATTGTCATTCGCTCTACACACAATAAAGACGTATTTGAGGAGCGGGATAAGAGTAAGCGAATATATAATCAATGAAAGAGTCCCGATGATGTCCTCTGTATCGGTCACTCCATGAGGAAATGTATTGTAGAAAACATATAAAGGAGAAGTGCCCAAATCTCCATAGACAACTCCTAGACTTTGGAATGCTAGCCGAAGAAGAAGCAAAGCCGAAAATTTCTGAAAGTATTGAACACATTAGCACAGACGAAAACCATGACTAACAATCCCATATGCAATTGCCCTTAATATTACATTTTCGAACAAATAATTGGAATTATGTAATTGATTTGAGGCTAAAATCCAACTAAGGTTAGAGAAAGAGAGAGAGAGTGAGAGAGAGAGAGACCTTTTCTCTATACATGTTTCTAAGCCTCCCAGCTTCCTCATCCATTGGCTGATCAAGCTTCTGATTCAAAACCCACATACTGCCTTTATTTTCAGAGCCTTCATCAGTTTCCTCGATTGAAGTCATCATAAAACCAAACTAAACGATATTGGGGACCGCCAAATATCCTTCAAATTTCAGTTTCAAGCTCAATTTCCACCACGGGTAGGAATTTTTTCACAAAAGTAGAACTTCAATGACGAACAAATTTCAATTTTAGTGGAAATGAACGCCAAATTTGAACTACAACATAAAAAATCTAAAGACGTCTACCTGTGGAGGAAACAAAAATCACAAAGTCAGAGTCAGGAACTACCCAGGAATTTAACAAACTGAAACTAAGAGTAAACATTAGCATACCCAGAAGTTCAGACTTCAAATTTTCATACCCAGAAGTTCCCCCTGATGAATTCGACAAGGGCATGCTGAAATCAAACCAAAACTAAACTTCAAAGTTTCTACTAATCCCAAGAAACTGAAAAAACCCCAAAGAGAACTTAAACTCAATGATTGAATGAAGGGTGAAACGTCTCAAGAACGAGAAAATGAGAACAACCAGACAGGAATTCGTACTTTGATAGTGAACCCTTAGTGGGGCCACTCGAACAAACAGCCACTTGATCAAAAACCCGAATAAAAAAATCTCGCATACCCTTTTACGTAAATTCAGAACCCAACTCTAGTTTTAATTTGGAGCAACCGAGAATGATTGATTAGGGTTTAAAGAGAGCACCTCTTCCGCCATTTTTGTAGGCTACAACAAAAAGACATTACAGTCTAAAAGAGTTTCACATGAGCGCAAACTCTTGAAGAAAGATTGAGGAAATCAAGAGGTAAAATTCAGGGAAAGAGGTGGAAATTGTTTGCTTCTACAAAAAATTTGACAACACTGATCGTTGTCAGCAATATCTCAGAGATAAACTCAAAAACCCAATTTTTTTAATTATTATATTCATCACCTAGAATTTTGTCATAATAAAGATCACCTTTTTCACGATAAAAACGATGCAAAATTGAATTTATTTATTAATCGTGTTTATTTTCTTTGTAAGGGTACATAAATTTAATGCTTGTTCAACCAAATATCATCCAAGAATTTTCCACGTTTTGAATAACTCAAATTCTATGATCGGAAAAAAACTTTTAAAAAAAGTCCAAAAAAGTAGGGGGATGTTTGTTGGAATTTAATTGTTTTTTATTCACACTCTTTCTGATTGGGAGATCACGTTCAAATAAAAATGTTTTAATTTATTATCATTGATTAAAATAGTGGAGGAAAAAAACATTACAAACAAACAATATATTAAAACACGTCTCCTACGTTCTAGATTACATTAAATAATTTAGATTTAACATCTAATACTTGAGTATTAAATAGACCTCAAAATTAAGAAAAAACATTTCGTTAATGTGACAGCTTGTATTGTGAAGGTCAAGAATACTTAGATGTGGGTCTGGCCCATAGTAGTAGGAGTGTACAATCTCATATCGATTGAGAAAGTAAAAAATATATGGTTTATAAGTAGGGTTCCCTTCCCTACCTAATACAACGCGTTTTGAGTTAATCTTAATAACAAAATTGTGCGGGTCTTGGCAAAAACAGACAATATTATACTTGGTGCACTAGGGAATATTACAAATGTTATTAGAGCGAAATTTTAACTGAAAGTGTGACCGACGATGACATCGGGTCCCTAAGGGGGGGAGATAGTGACAGACCGCCCTATGAAGACCAGGAAAAATCCAAGTGGTGTCCGACCCATATCAATGAGGGAGTACAATTCCACATCGCTTGGAAGAGTAGAAAATTCATAGTTTATATTTTATAAGTAGGGTTTCCTCGCTACCTAGTGCAACGTGTTTTGGGCTAACCCCAATAAAAAAAATCATGCGAGTTTCAACCCAAAGCGAATAATATTATACTGAAAGTACTGAGTGACATTATAGTTACCGTCATATTATTGAAATCTCAAGTAATCGGGATGGAATCTGTGCAACAATAAATTTCACTAGCTTATGATGAAGTCAAACACATTAGCCCACGTAAAACTTTATGCAAATTACATTTTTTTTTGTTGAGAAAATAACAAGAACATATAAATATATAATATAATTATTGAATAACGAGAATATATAATATAATTATTTGCTATTCAAATAATTCAAGTGTTTGGATGGGTAATTGTATATCAATGTCGCACAATGTTTAAATAACGCAATAATGAAGTGTCTTTGAGATTAATTAGGAAGTTCCTAGTCCTAACTCCTAACAAGACCTTTAATTAAATCTATTGAGATTGAAAGATTAAATTTAGGAAAATTAACAAGACAATTACTTAGCTATGAGATTAATAATAAGATAATCATTAAACAATTTTTACTTATAGATAAAAACTATAAAAAAATAAACCTACGCAAATATCGCCGTTAACAACAAACTTATTTTGAAAATGAAAGAATAAGAAGTTTCCTCTAAAAAATGTATTATAACTAGGCTCTAATTGCATGAATTTTTTTAATTGTTGTGAAATTAATCACGTTGTTAATTTTGTCTAAATTCAATGTTGTGCTGGGTGGGTTTGATAAATTTGTGATTAACACTCATTTCATTGATAATTTAAGAGTTTATGTTTATCAATATGATTATTTCAGTGTAGACATAATTATTTTATAGTCATTGCAACTCAAACAACATACATAAATGATGTTGTCAAAATACTTAAAAAAATTCAGATTAAAAAGATGTTGTCTTTACTATAAGGAAAGTAATCTTTTACGAGTGTTATTCTCAATACTCATTTTTTACAGTGAAAAGACAATATTTAACAATAAAAAAAATATTATTTAACAAAAAATATGATAATAATATTTATTTCTTAATATGTTTGAAAGATTAATAAAATAAATTTCTCTTAAATTTATAAATAAAAATCTATAAAATTATTTTTTTTTGGGAAAATGACAAATCAACCATCATGGTTTTAGGTCAATGACAAGTCAACCACTGTGGTTTAAGTCTTAACAAGTTAACCACTAACGTATGGAAAAATGACGAATCTACCATCGCAGTCACGTTTTCCTTTGAAACATAGTCAGGACACCGCAGCGGCGTTCTAAGAAACCGCTGCGGCATCCTGCATTTTTTAGGGTTAAAAATATTTGATCCCAAATTTGAGGGCTTAAACTATTGATTTAGGGCTCGAAAACAGGGGTCATGGAATAAATTGCATGGCAGGTCGTAAATCTCTGAGAGAGCTTCGATTTGATACCTTCTGCGTCCAATTCCGACACTCGTAGCGAAAGTTATGGTCGTTTGAAGTTGAATAGGTCGAAAATCTAATAAAAACTGTGAATTTGTCAGGACGCCGCCCTAAAATTCGTCATAACGCAGCTGGGGCGTCCTAAAATTTGCCAGGACGCCGCCGCGGTGTCCCGGGTTGCCGCAGCGGCGTCTTACATAGTTTAGGGCTAAAACTGTTAAAATTCGGCGTCCAGGCCAAAATGATTTTGAAATAAAATATATATATATATATATATATATATATATATATATATATATATATATATATATATATACTTAAACCAATTTCGCCCAAATTTCAAGCCCTAATCTGCAACTCTCGACAGACTTGCGACGAGGAGTGCGACGAGGAGAGGAGCTGCGTGCGACTAGGAGAGGAGCTGCGTGAGACGAAGAGAGGAGAGGAGCTACGTCCGACGACGATTTGAGGTAGATTTGTGTGTATTTGTTGATGATTTTCTCATAGTTGTCTGTGATAATGGAAATGGACTGTTGATTTGAGGTAGATTTGCTGCGTTTCTTCGAAGTCTCTATGAGGGTCTTCGGCGCCGGTCACACATTTCCGCGGCGTAGAGGCAATTTTTGGCCTGGACGCAAAAAAAAAAAAGAAAAAAGAAAAAGAAAATATATACCTAAACCTAAACCTAAACCTAAATATATACCATGCAAGAAATATTTAAGTTAAACTTTTGTTTAAATTTGTAAATCGATAGTTATAGCTTGAAATTATTTTGGAGATAAGTATTGGGGTAATAATCTGTTATCGGAAATGAAATTGGAATTTTGTTTTTGTTTCATTACATTTTTTATTATCCAAGCGATGCAATGAGGAAATACTGTTATGCTAACTTAGACATGTTGTGTGGGTTATTATTATATTGCAGGTTGGTGAATTACTCTCAACTATCAGAATGCAATCCCGGACTAAGAAATTGACCTCGAAGCGTGGGAAGGCAACGATGGAGGCAGTTGAACCCGTTCAAACTGCGGCGTTCGAAGCCAATGTAGTGGCGGCGGTGGAAGAAACCGCTGAGCCTGAAGAAGGAGAAGCCGGATGCTCCAGCGACCCGTTCCAACCCGTTCAAGTGGGTTCAAAGTCGAAACTATATTGGAACCGGAATTGCAAAGCACGGTACGTAGAAGATATACAACGCCGTACAATTATTGTGTCCAAGATAGTAGATTTGGACTCATTCGCAGGGATGAGAATTGATCGTATACTTGAGGCTGCTGGGTTAGCCGGGTTGTGCCGGATGAGGGGCAGTTATTGCGAGCGAGTTATACGATTGTTTTATGCAAATTTGAGAATTTCCACCCAAACATTAGAGGTGCATACATATATTTTTGGACATGAGGTTAGGTTCACGGCCAATGATGTCAACATTATGCTTGGATGTGTGTTGGAGGAGCCAAGCGATGAATATTATCATATGGCTCGGGCGCCACCATTCGTCAAACAAGGACGTGGGTTAGAGGTGATTAGATTGTTGCATCAGGATCCCGAGGTTGCCGAGTACAGCAAGCCAAAGGGCAAGGAGTTGAATGCCTTAACCCGATTGATCCACCTGATAATGACGTACACAATTTTGCCTCGGAATGGGCATCGAGACCTTGTTACCAGCATGGATCTCTATATGCTAGAGAAGGTGTTCACGGGACAAAAGGTGGACATCGGATATATCATCGTGAGCCACATGCAAGAGGTGCTCAACAACTCGGCGAAGTCACTGCCGTACAACTGGCTCATCCAGAGTATCGTTGAGCAGTTAGGGGTCCCCATCCCGGAGACGGAACCTAGAATTGAAGAGTCGGTCAATGACATTTACAACAATTCATTAGTGGACCGAATGGGGATCACCCAAACTGGAGGGGAATGGATGCGCAAGTCAAAGAAGGAAGCAACACATCCACCCAGGTCAGAGCCTAGGTATTCAGTCCCGTTTCATGAACAACCTCCTCCTCCTCAGGCATCTCATTTTAGTTCGATGCCTGATGAGACTTTCGCTTGGATGAGCAGGATGGAGGAGCTCCATCATATGTCCATGACCCAAATGCACAAAATGCAAGAGCAGCTGCAAATGCAACAAGTCCAAATACAAGAAGCGGCCAAGCTCGCAGAAGATAGGTGGGCCATAGCACAACAATGGCATATGCAATCTGCCGAGTGGCATCGTGAAATGGTGGCAGCCCTGAACCCAGGTGAGAGGCGATCACCCCATTTAGCATCCGCGTCATCCTCCTCTAACGCACCTGATACGACATTCCGATTGTAAGTTCATTCCGTTGAACGCTAATTCCACTTTTTTACTTTATTTTGTTTCATGTAATGACATGTTTTTAATTGGCAGCAACCCTATTGGAAGCAGCCAACGTATTCCTCCAGCCGTGCCTCTCGAGCCGCCGCCCCTTAAAACTGTGCGCGTGGTATGTCTTTCATTTCGGTATATATGTGTGTTCATTAATGTTTACGCTCACTCTTTTTTGACATTTTGGTTGCAGGCTCATGATTTGATGAGTAAGTTCAAGGATTATTGTCAGGGTAATCTTCGAAGGAACATAGAGACATGCGCACTTCTTGGGGGAAAGCTGACCGACAATGAGTACGTCATCAGTGAGATCATCTTCCCGGATCAGAAGGGCACGGCAGATACTGTGAGAGGCCTTCGTTGTGTGCTAGTTTATAAGCTTTTATCTAAGTACTCATCCAAACTTATATGCAGTGCTATGCGGTGGACGGCGCAGACGAACATGTTTTTAGACATCAACATGAACACGGTCTACTCACCGTAGGATGGATTCACGTAAGTATTCAGCTCGCGTCTCCAGTTTGTTGTTAATGTTTATTGATATCGTATAATGCGTTGTTTACATTGCAGACACACCCGAAACATGATTGTTTTATGTCGTCCGTTGACCTGCACCAGCAATACGCTTACCAGAAATTACTGTCGGAATCAATATCCATTATCGTAGCTCCCACCGACAAACAGCGGTAAGAAGTTTCCCTTGTGTACATTCTTAATATTGCTTTCCACGTAATTGACCGCCAACTGTTCCCTTTGCATTACAGGCCGTTCGGCGTCTTCCGGTGTACCCCTGCGGGGATGGAGGTGATGGGAAAATGCAAAATTAAGGAACAATTCCACCTGCACGAACCTCCAACCTTTGAGTATGAGGGTCCGTTGTTCGACCGAGCAGATAGAGTATTTCTTGACCCGCACTTGTCGTTTCTGATCACGGATTTGCGCCCGAAACCGACCAGGAAGAAGAAGGCGTAGTGTAGTTCAATGATATGTTGTTTGGATGTTATGTATAGTTTACATTTAGCGAATGATTTTGTAACGACCCGTCTTTTAAAACCCCTTTTTCATAAATAAAAACATAGCGGAAATAAAATTTTCCTTTTTAAAACTAGAGCATTCATTCATAAAACCAAATCAGAGTTCTTAAGCGGAATTTAAACATTAGGTTGTACAAGCCAAAATAGGACAACTAAATCAAAACATTTGACCTTAAATGGACTTAATTAAAACAACCATTTTTTACTTAGGAGGGCCACAACCACAAGTCTACCTCGCCGGATAACTCGCCTCCTCCACGGGAAACTCCCCTTCGTCAACCTCTGGATAGATTGACTCATAGTTACCTACACCACAAGTAGACACTGTAAGCCCAAAAACAGGCTTAGTAAGGAATGAAAACAAACAATACAATAACACATCAAATGCCTCTCACTCATATGCAATCGGAAGGGTTTCAACCAACCGTCTTTACTTATCGTCATCTTTTACTCGAAAAGGATCGAGTGGGGAGATTAGGGAACCCTAGCGGGCAATGGGGGTGAGTTTCGGAATCCAATACCCTAGAGTGGACCATCATTCATTTTGTTTCGTTTCGTTTTGTTTCGTTTCGTTTCGTTTCGTTTCACATAAATCCCATGGGCGGGAACATCTTTCATTTTGTCCACCGATTAAATTCCGACCCATTAACCCGGTCTCTATCTCCCTTTTACATACTTTATTAATTCATTTCGCTCACATCATGAATACCTCCCAAGTGGTGGTATTTCCTAAGGTTGCTAAGACCATGAACTTCATCCTTAAACTCTAACAATTCACATTTATAGGGCAATTCAATGAAAACATAATTAATAGGCATTATGAAACAAGGAACTCAAACCTAGCATGAAATATATAAACGGGATTACTCGATTAAATCTAGCATACGTGCATCCTACATTTTCAATTAACCAAACTTAAAAGCATGGAAAATCTTAGGCAATTTAGGTGCCTTTCTAATCCTAACCAGTCCCAAACTCCGAACGGAGTTGCATGCATAAAACGAGCACAATAGGATGCTAATCAATCCAAGATTTCATGCTATGCTAATTCAATAATCCAAAGACATGCATTTGACTTAAACTTTAGCATTGACAAAGTGGAAACTAGCATTTATGCAACAAAATGAAGGAAACCTAAACAACCAACATATATTCCTACTTTTGGACCTAAACAAGAGGCCATTACTTGTGGTGTAGGGCATTTGGAATGCCAAGACCTATTCCTTACCTTGGTTTTCTTGTGGAAACTCGGAGGTGTAGAAATCCCTTACAATTCTTGTGCAAAAACCTTGACTCCAAGCTTTTTCCTCACACTTTCTCCTCTACCAAAGCACACTTCACCACCACACACTCTCCAGCAGGTTTTTTATCCAAAATGAACTCCAATTTTCGTGGGAGGAGGGCTTTTATTGCAAGGTGCCATTAATTGCATATTTTACTCAAATAAATGGGGTAAAAGTCATCAACCCATCCCCTTCCCCATACCCTAACCCTCCCTAGGCAATTAAAACCCTTAATTTAGGTGCCTAAGGTCGAGTCCATCTTAGGGGGACGATTGAGGGTCAATGCATAAGGGATGGCATGGAGATAGAGTGGTTGACCCACTCAATCCCGCGATTCTGCGATCTTGCGGACGCCAATCATCGTCCTCACTCAGCGTCCGCATAAGGCAAAACAGAGGCAAATCGGACGCTAAAGATGGCGTCCGCATCGTCTGCTTGAACCGTCCGCATCAAGCAGGATAGTCCAGAGGCGAACCGGACGCTAAAACTTTCGTCCGCAGCGTCCGCTTGAACCGTCCGCATCAAACAGGATAGTCCAGAGGCGAACCGGACGCAAGAAATGCCGTCCTCCTCGTCCGCGGCGTCCGCAAAAGAGGCAAGTGAGGACGCAGAACTGCGTCCTCTGCGTCCCCAACCCGAGAAATCACAATAAAAACCTAACAAACTACTTCCACACTTACTCTAATTTATAACCACTTATTCCAACACTTAAATTAAACATAACCAACTCCAAAAATGTCATTGATTACCAAAAATGGATCCAATTTACAATAACGAGGAAAATGGAGGAACACGGGTATTACATTCCTTCCTCCTTACAAAAATTTTGTCCTCAAAATTTAAACGCTAAACAATTCCGGGTACTTAGCTCGCATTTCGTCTTCCTTCTCCCATGTCGCCTCCTCCGTTCCATGATTCCTCCATAACACTTTGACTAACGGAATACTCTTGTTGCGAAGTTCTTTTACTCGGAAATCCAAAATTTGAACCGGTTTCTCCTCATAACTCATATTTGGCTGAACGTTGATAACTTCGCGAGGATCCAAAACATTCGATTCCCCAAGGGACTTCTTCAACATTGACACATGAAAAACGTCGTGCACTCCGTGCATTGATGGCGGCAAATGAAGTTGATAAGCTAAATTTCCAATTCTTCGCGTAATTGGAAAAGGGCCAATATACCTCGGATTCAGTTTTCCTCTTTTCCCAAAGCGAACAACTCCCTTAAGAGGTGAAACCTTCAAGAATACAAAATCACCCTCTTCGAATTCCAAATCTCGACGTCGATTGTCTGCATAACTCTTTTGTCGGCTTTGGGCGGTTAACATTCTTTGTCTAATAATTGCTACCGAATCCACCGTCTCCTGGACCAAATCCGTTCCATAATGCTGAGTATCACCCACTTCGCTCCAATACAACGGCGATCTACATCTCCTACCATACAAGGCTTCATAAGGGGGCATACCAATCGTCGCTTGGTAACTGTTATTATACGCGAATTCGACCAAGGGTAGAATCTTCTCCCATCCAACATGAAATTCCAGCACACAAGCACGGAGCATATCTTCCAGAATTTGAATAGTCCTTTCACTTTGACCGTCGGTTTGAGGGTGGAACGCGGTGCTAAACTTCAACTCCGTACCCATAGCATGATTCAAACTCTTCCAAAACCTTGAAGTAAAGTGCGAATCACGATCCGAAACAATAGAAACTGGGGTACCATGAAGGCGAACAATCTCTTTCACATACAACTCGGCAAGCTGGTTCATCGAAAAGGTTCTTGCTACCGGCAAGAAATGCGAAACTTTAGTCAAACGATCCACAATAACCCAAATTGCATCATTTCCTTTAACATTCCGAGGCAAATGAGTGACAAAATCCATCGTAATGTGCTCCCACTTCCATTCAGGGACCGAAAGAGGCTGAAGCTTCCCACCAGGGCGTTGGTGCTCGGCTTTCACACGCAAGCAAACTTGGCACGAGGCTACGATTCTAGAGACGTGGAGTTTCATACGAGGCCAGTAATACAGCGTCTTGAGATCCCTATACATCTTGTTTCCTCCCGGGTGGATAGAAAAGTTAGAAGAGTGAGCTTCCTGCAGTATCTTCTTCCTCAACTCACTATCAGCAGGCACGTACCAACGATTTTTGAACTTAATAATCCCATCTGCTGACTTAGAAAAATATTGATATACCGGCAAGGCTGGGTCGAAATTCTTACAAACCTCGTCGTCCAATTGAGCTTCCTTGATTTGCTCCAAAATCGAAGGAAACAACGTCAATTTTGATAATACTACGTCCAGATCCGATGGCACCATCAGAATATCAAGATCCAACATATCCTTAGACAACGGTTGGGGCATCTTGCAACACAACATGCTCATAACAGCTACCTTGCGGCTAAGAGCATCAGCCACGACATTCGCTTTTCCCGGATGATACATAATTTCGCAATCGTAGTCTTTCACGAATTCCAACCATCTACGCTGCCTCATATTTAGCTCCTTCTGCGTAAAGATATACTTAAGGCTCTTATGGTCCGTGAAAATCTTACAGTGGCGCCCATACAAGTAGTGTCTCCAAATCTTCAGCGTAAAAACTACGGCTGCAAGCTCCAAATCATGAGTAGGGTAATTTACTTCGTGAGGCTTGAGTTGTCGCGACGCATAAGCAATAACTTTCCCGCTCTGCATAAGCACACCGCCAAGACCCTTCTTGGACGCATCACAATAAATGCAGAACTCTCCTTCTTCCATAGGCAAAGTCAGCACTGGAGCAGACGTTAACCGACGCTTCAACTCTTGAAAACTTTGCTCGCAATCATCGGACCACCAAAAACGAGCATCCTTCTTCGTCAATCTAGTCAGCGGCAAGGCAAGTCTGGAAAATCCTTCGATAAACCTTCTATAATAACCGGCCAAACCAAGAAAACTTCTTATTTCACCAACGTTGTTCGGTTGAGTCCAATTAGTAACCGCTTGGATCTTAGCCGGGTCCACCGCAATACCATCCTTAGAAACAACGTGACCGAGAAAACTAACTTCGCGCAACCAGAACTCGCATTTGGAAAACTTCGCATACAACTGGTGGCACGCCAGAACCGATAATGCAATGCGCAGATGCTCACAATGCTCCTCCTCAGACTTAGAATAAATAAGAATGTCATCAATGAAGACGATGATAAACTTATCCAGGTACTCCTTGAAGATTCGATTCATAAGATCCATAAAAGCTGCTGGCGCATTGGTTAATCCAAATGACATCACAAGAAACTCGAAATGTCCATACCGAGTGCGAAAGGCTGTCTTAGGAACATCCTCTGCCTTAACCTGCAGCTGATGATATCCAGAGCGAAGATCAATTTTTGAGAACACCACCGCTCCAGATAATTGGTCGAACAAATCATCAATTCGCGGTAAAGGATACTTATTCTTTACGGTCACTTTGTTCAATTCTCGGTAGTCGATACACATCCTCATAGAACCGTCCTTCTTCTTAACAAATAGGACAGGCGCACCCCAAGGGGAAAAACTTGGACGAACAAATCCCTTAGCGATCAGTTCATCCAATTGCGTCTTTAGCTCTCGGAGTTCCGCAGGCGCCATACGATACGGATTCTTCGAAATGGGCTCCGTTCCAGGGTAGAGATCAATTCCAAATTCAACTTCTCGGACAGGCGGGAGGCCAGGGAGTTCGTCTAGAAATACATTGGGAAATTCGCGAACGATTGCAACATCTTCAATCTTAACCTTGGAAGCCGAAGAAGCATCAATAGCATTAATCATGCAGGCCTCACATCCATTCCTCAACAACTTTTCCGCACGGAGTGCCGAGATAACTGCGAAATCATTCCGCACCTTAGCTCCTTTAAACACATGAGGCACCCCTTCCGAAATATAAAAGTATACTTCCTTTTTCTTACAATCGATGACGGCATGATGCTGAGATAACCAATCCATTCCCACAATGACGTCGTAGCCCTTAAGCTCCATAATTATCAAATCCATGCACACGCTACGGCCATTTATCTCCACCGCAAAATCCTTAAGAACACCATTGGCTGATAGAAATCCTCCCGACGGCAGTAAGACTCTAAGTGTGCACGATACTGGCTTTGGTGGACCTTTTATTTTCATAAAGAAGTCACTAGAAATAAAGGAATGGGTAGCACCTGAATCGAATAACGTAGACGCGACACAGTTGCTAATGATAATCGTACCGGTTACCATGACTGGCTCCTCCACGCCATGCGCATCCAGGTTCTCCATAGCAAACACCCGAGGGGCAACATTCCCCTCCCTCCTTGCCCCAGAAGGGCACTGACGGGCAATATGACCAGCTTTTCCACAACTAAAACAATTCTTGGTGCCCATCAAACACGCACCAGGGTGAGTCTTGTTGCATTTCGGGCATGGCTTCAAAGGAACAAAATTCTTCTTTTGGGCGTCAGAAGGGTGTTCGATCATTGGTCTTTTGCTTGCTGGCTGAGGTGGATTGTTGTTGAATGGCCTTTTGTTGGGCGGTCCTCCACCGCGTTTTGGTTGATTACTCCAATTCTTCTGATTTGATTCCCGGTACCTCGCTGCCATACTTTTTATATTGTCCACGGCCAACGCCTTTGCTACGACTTTCTCATAGGGAACATCATCCGTCCCCGCAATCGTTACACTTTCAAGTATATCCATTTTTAGACCATGGATGAATTGGTGAACCTTGATTTCGGGCTTCTCCACTAGGGGGGCTGCAAAACGAGCCAAGGACTCAAATTTCTGCACATACTCGGCCACCGATCCCGTTTGGCGCAGCCGAACAAATTCCACCATCTTTTGCGCCTTTGCCGAGCTACTGAAATATTTATCATTGAACAAATTCTTGAAGGTTGCCCAAGTAAGAGTCCTCACATTCTGGGATACCTTAACAGAGTTCCACCAAAAACGGGCATCTTCAACTAAGAGAAAGGTGGCACACTTTATCTTTTCGTCCTCCCCAACATTGGCATACTCAAAATACTCCTCGATGGTGTGAATCCATTCATCAGCCTTCGCGATGTCGGTGAGATCGCCATTAAAGGTGGGTGGCTTCATCCTTTGGAATCTCTCCCAACCAGACCTATCTGGAAAAGCCACCGCACGAGGATCCACTACGTCATTCGACGCCTCACGTTCCAGATGACGTTCCATATATTGGAAGTGACTTGCCATAAACTGTGACTGCTGCTGCATGAACTTCGATTGCTGCTCCATCATAGCAGCCATACGTCCTAGAGTGTCCTCAGAGTTAGAAGAACTTGAAGCACCACGACGATCAGTAGGGAGTTCCGGGTAATCGGGTGCTTCGTCTCTCTCGTCATTAATCGTAATATTCGCTCTAGCTCTTCTAGCCATTAGTCCTATATTGTCACAATTAAGGTTGTGTAAGTTAAGGGAATACTTAACAAATTAGAAAACTTACTTGAAGAAGCATTTCCCGTCAAGGCTCGAGTTATCCGCAGTCTACAGAAACGATTCAGACCTGGTTGTGAGCTCTGATACCAACTGTAACGACCCGTCTTTTAAAACCCCTTTTTCATAAATAAAAACATAGCGGAAATAAAATTTTCCTTTTTAAAACTAGAGCATTCATTCATAAAACCAAATCAGAGTTCTTAAGCGGAATTTAAACATTAGGTTGTACAAGCCAAAATAGGACAACTAAATCAAAACATTTGACCTCAAATGGACTTAATTAAAACAACCATTTTTACTTAGGAGGGCCACAACCACAAGTCTACCTCGCCGGATAACTCGCCTCCTCCACGGGAAACTCCCCTTCGTCAACCTCTGGATAGATTGACTCATAGTTACCTACACCACAAGTAGACACTGTAAGCCCAAAAACAGGCTTAGTAAGGAATGAAAACAAACAATACAATAACACATCAAATGCCTCTCACTCATATGCAATCGGAAGGGTTTCAACCAACCGTCTTTACTTATCGTCATCTTTTACTCGAAAAGGATCGGGTGGGGAGATTAGGGAACCCTAGCGGGCAATGGGGGTGAGTTTCGGAATCCAATACCCTAGAGTGGACCATCATTCATTTTGTTTCGTTTCGTTTTGTTTCGTTTCGTTTCGTTTCGTTTCACATAAATCCCATGGGCGGGAACATCTTTCATTTTGTCCACCGATTAAATTCCGACCCATTAACCCGGTCTCTATCTCCCTTTTACATACTTTATTAATTCATTTCGCTCACATCATGAATACCTCCCAAGTGGTGGTATTTCCTAAGGTTGCTAAGACCATGAACTTCATCCTTAAACTCTAACAATTCACATTTATAGGGCAATTCAATGAAAACATAATTAATAGGCATTATGAAACAAGGAACTCAAACCTAGCATGAAATATATAAACGGGATTACTCGATTAAATCTAGCATACGTGCATCCTACATTTTCAATTAACCAAACTTAAAAGCATGGAAAATCTTAGGCAATTTAGGTGCCTTTCTAATCCTAACCAGTCCCAAACTCCGAACGGAGTTGCATGCATAAAACGAGCACAATAGGATGCTAATCAATCCAAGATTTCATGCTATGCTAATTCAATAATCCAAAGACATGCATCTGACTTAAACTTTAGCATTGACAAAGTGGAAACTAGCATTTATGCAACAAAATGAAGGAAACCTAAACAACCAACATATATTCCTACTTTTGGACCTAAACAAGAGGCCATTACTTGTGGTGTAGGGCATTTGGAATGCCAAGACCTATTCCTTACCTTGGTTTTCTTGTGGAAACTCGGAGGTGTAGAAATCCCTTACAATTCTTGTGCAAAAAACCTTGACTCCAAGCTTTTTCCTCACACTTTCTCCTCTACCAAAGCACACTTCACCACCACACACTCTCCAGCAGGTTTTTTATCCAAAATGAACTCCAATTTTCGTGGGAGGAGGGCTTTTATTGCAAGGTGCCATTAATTGCATATTTTACTCAAATAAATGGGGTAAAAGTCATCAACCCATCCCCTTCCCCATACCCTAACCCTCCCTAGGCAATTAAAACCCTTAATTTAGGTGCCTAAGGTCTAGTCCATCTTAGGGGGACGATTGAGGGTCAATGCATAAGGGATGGCATGGAGATGGAGTGGTTGACCCACTCAATCCCGCGATTCTGCGATCTTGCGGACGCCAATCATCGCCCTCACTCAGCGTCCGCATAAGGCAAAACAGAGGCAAATCGGACGCTAAAGATGGCGTCCGCATCGTCCGCTTGAACCGTCCGCATCAAGCAGGATAGTCCAGAGGCGAACCGGACGCTAAAACTTTCGTCCGCAGCGTCCGCTTGAACCGTCCGCATCAAACAGGATAGTCCAGAGGCGAACCGGACGCAAGAAATGCCGTCCTCCTCGTCCGCGGCGTCCGCAAAAGAGGCAAGTGAGGACGCAGAACTGCGTCCTCTGCGTCCCCAACCCGAGAAATCACAATAAAAACCTAACAAACTACTTCCACACTTACTCTAATTTATAACCACTTATTCCAACACTTAAATTAAACATAACCAACTCCAAAAATGTCATTGATTACCAAAAATGGATCCAATTTACAATAACGAGGAAAATGGAGGAACACGGGTATTACAGATTTGGATGATACTGGAACTGTTTGGGATTCTTTTTTGTGCAGGATGTACAAGAGTAGTTTTGGGGGAGTAAAGAAACAAGGCACATTATGTCAAAATTTTTAAAAAATTATGAAGTCAGGTCAATTGATTAGTTGTAACGCCCCTGGAATTGAAAAAAAAACATTAACTTACTAACACAAAGCTTTGAATTTGCAAAACTTCTTTTTATATCAGAAAAACACAACTTTACATCAGTGCCATTTCACTGTCATCTACATTTGTCGAAAGAAAAAACAATTGTATCATGGCAGGTTAAGGTCCACATTTGTGTACGTTTGTGTGGGAGGACCTTCCGCATCAGACTCCTGCAGATCACATTGAAAAGGAAATGAGCATATGTCAAATAACAATTGAAAGCATAACGTGATAATGCACGGTCCTGCGTCTCATGAACTTTATTAGGAACTGTCTCAGACACTCGAGAAGGAATCAGGGACTAGGGAAGTAATTGTCACGGGAGCTGTCTCGGGGACTCTGAACCCCATAAAGGTGTCCTCCGACCTTCCTCTGCAGCCTCTGCCTCTCCCTCTGTTGCCTCTACCAGCCCCTGCACTGGACTGGCCTCCACCTTCGCACGTGCGGGCATTGTGCCCCACACTACCACACCGCCCACAAGTGACGTTCAAATGTCTTCTGCTTAGCACTGTCCGGCTGGGGGCCTCGTCCACATCCCGTATTCTACGGACGCGCGGCCTTCCTGGAAGCCTTTTAAAAGGCGGTGGGATAATTGGATCAAGATTCGTCACAAGAAGCCACTCGATTGGTCCATTAAGGGGGCGGAGAAAGTGGGAGTACATCACCATGTATGTTTCCCGGTGATAGCACCAATGCACAAAATCCTCAGGAGATCTCCTCATGAAGTGAATGCACGGGATTGCATGCACACACGGGATGCCTGTCAACTCCCACCGGTAACATGTACAAGTACACCTTTCCAAATCAACAGAGTACATGTCGGTACCGTTGCTGACCTCAAACTGGGCAGCTCCTGCAAACTGAGGGCTCCAATTTCTACTGGCATGTTGTACTTTGGCGAGACGGTTGCTGATCATTGGACACAACCGTTCGGTCGACTGAGCCATCTTTTCATATTTTTTTACGATCCTACCCATGATGCCCTTTCGAATGATCTCGAACATACTTAGAATAGGTTTGTCCCGGGCGGGTAGGATGCAGGCATTGAAGGACTCGCTGAGGTTGTTGAGGCTTATGTCGCACTTTGGGATCGAAGAGAAGGCATGTTTGGCCCAGCATGTCGCCTCTATTCCACGTAAATAGTCATGGGCCGCCAGGTCAAGGACACGTAACTTGGCCATCTCTTTCTCAAATTGCCTCACTGTTGTGGCTCTTGATGCAGCCCACATTGCATCTTTCAACAACTTGCCTTTAAATTATTTTTGAAAATTGGTATACAGGTGTCGGATGCAAAACCGCTGGTCTGCTTGCCATGCCACATCTCTCACAGCAGGCACTAGTCCCTGCAAAGATGCATAATATGAGACAGACATTGGTAATATATGACAAACATAAACACATAATGCAAAAGCAGTGAATAACACCATACCTTTTGTCGATCAGAAATAATCGTCCACTCATTGCCAGATGGGGTGTTTAGATCGTCCAGCAACAATTCTAGAAACCACCTCCATGAAGCCCTATTTTCAGCTTCAACGACTGCTACAGCAATCGGGTACATACCATCGTTCCCATCGATGGTGACAGCAGCAAGCAGTTGCCCCGGAGTCGCTCCCTTCAAGTGGCAGCCATCTAAACAAATAACAGGTCTACCACCATTCATCACTGCCCTTTTGCATGCATCCAAGCACATGTACATCCTTTTAAATACACTCATATCGAGGTCAACACGCAGTGAACTTCTGGGATTCGACCTCCGAATCTCCTCAGCATAGGACCATATGAGCTTGTATTGCTCATTGGCATCCCCTTCGTTAATTTTCTTAGCCGCATTTCTTGCCCTTCTAGCAAGGCTGGATGTAATGTTGACGTTGAAGTCCTTCCTGACAGTGTCAATTATGGAAGATATGGCCCAGTCGGCCTGACTTTTAAATCTGTCCAAGTAATGCGTTGCCACCCATTTGGCTGTGGCATGGCGGCTTTCTATTTGTCTGGAGCATGTGTGAACGTCGTTGTACATCTTTATTTGAAACGTCATTTCATTTTTTATTTGTGAGGCGTGCAGCTGCCACATGCACCCTTCTTGACAAGCAGCTCTCAATCGATGCGCATCACTGTGGGTGAATTTTATCCCGTACCCATTATTCATTGCATAATCAACAATTTCTTCTCTAATTTTATTCAAGGAACTATATTTTTTGCCTAGCCCCATACCAACAAATGTGCACTCTGCTTCTGGTTGGCGTCTCAGTCTACTCTCTGCCATGTCCATCTCTTCATCACTAGTGGATTGGCATGCTGATCGGAGTTCCTCATCGTCCTCTCCGTTTAAATTTGCTGAGACAGAATGCAAAATAATAGCAACTTCGTTTTCAAAGCCACGTACCTCCTCATTGGCCAATAATGTCTATGAAGGGCCCACTTGAGCTTCACGGTTAATACCACCTTCTGTAACACTCCAAGATGCCATTTTTTCCAACAAATTCTTCAACTTTTCCAAAATCCCTTTCTCTACTCGCTTCAGCGCAGCTCAGGCTTCTCTAGGGTTAGCTAATAAAGGGAAAACGATAGAATACATGCGAATATCGCAGACCACTCGGATTATGTATTCTGCTGAATTAACATTATGTATTCTGCTGACTTAACAGAGGGACGCAAATGGCCTGGAGGCAAATTGTCTGGACGCCGCGGCGTCCAGGCCAGAAATTGCCTGGACGCCGCGGCATCCAGGCATACATGGTGGGGCCATCAGCTTTTTTTAACGGATAGCGATGGTGCATTTGTCATTTTCACATACGTTGGTGGTTAACTTGTTAGAAAACATACCACAATGGTTGACTTGTCATTAACCGCAAACCACGATGGTTGATTTGTCATTTTCCCTAATTGTTATTTTTATTTCAATCATAAAAAAAATAAAAAAGAAATAAATCTATTAATGCTATCTTATATTATTATACCATGAAATGATAAAACTATATAACATTAAAATTAAAATATAAAAATACCCTCATTCTATGAATTATTGATTCATTACTCGAGATGACAATATTGTTGAGAATCGAACGCGCAACGGAAAAAGAAAACTGCCGAAGCAGAGACACCAAGATTTACATGGAAAACCCTAACGGAAAAAAACCACGGGCAGAGGAAAGATCACTAATCAGGAAATCAAGGTACAATGAGTTTTGCGACTCAAGCATCAATATATAGAGAAACTAAATAACTCTAATATTGGATATGGGCCCGACTCGGCCCAATTAGAATTCGGGTCACTCTGAACTCTAACAATCTCCACCTTGACACAAATTCCACATGAGAGATCTAATGCAAGCTTCACGGCCCACCCCAAAACGAATCCAGAACACTAAACTTTGACAATCTCCATCTTCAAAGAAATTCCAATGTAAGGCGAACGATCTGCAAAACTCCAACGAAAAATAACCTCCTCTTCCACAAAGGCCCATGATGGGCCAACTCAATATTTGGTACTGATCAAGTTTAAGCCCCGCTTAAACTTGAGAGACACACTCGGAGAGAAATCACATCTACTCCATTGTACCACCAAATTATCAGAGATGTCACAAGGAACTGCATGTAAATATGCTGAATCTATACTCTCGAATACACTCAATGCGTAACCCACTGTAGATGTTTCACCATATCGCTGTGGAGCTTTACCCTTCCTCTTGGATCTGCTTTTGACGATACCACTCTGACATGAAACTGTAACTGAAACTAGTGACGATGTGGTGACTGCATCACGCTGAACATCTGTAATAAGCTGACGTGCCGATTCTGATGTGGATTCAAAACTCAACTTGAAATTCACCTGAGAACCCGACTTCCGTTGAGTCTTTTCCAATATACCTTTTGAAGGTAAATTCACAAACTTTGTTGCCTTATTACCTGTTACTGTAGAACCCTGTAACACATACAAATTTGCAGAGCTTCTGTGTCCCTTTAACTTGACGAGAGCACCACTACTGATCTTTATACCTCCACCTACATCGCTGTACTTATACCCTTTAGAATCTAGAGTACTCAACAAGATCAGATTCTTCTTTAACTAGGGAACATGTCGCACACAATCCAGTGTCCTCACAACTCCATCAAACATTCTGATTCTGACGGTACCAATACCAGCTATTTTACAAGGTGTGTTATTGCTCATTAACATAGCACCTCCTGAAAGGTCTCATATGTTGTAAATCAATCCCGATTGTAGCACATACGAAACGAACACGTTGAATCCAGAATCCACTCCTTGTTTGGCTTTGAGTTTCCCTCTGACATTATTAGAAGATCTTCATCACTATGGTCTTCTTCTTCTGCGACAAGTACTTCACCGGACGTCATCGGTTGTTTTCCTTTCACTATAGCTCTCTTTAATTCATTCTACAATTTATGGCACTCGGCTTTGATGTGCCCCCTTCTCTGACAGAAGTAACAGGTTCTATCTCGGTACATTGACTTTGACTGGCCCTTTGAACTCTGAACATTATCACTGCTTTTGTTATTTGAATCTCTTGTTCTACCCCGAACGACGAGTCTCTCACCTCGAGACTCGGATCCCACAACAAGCTACTTCATCTTTTCCTTTGATAACAAGGAACCATAAATCTCTTCCAGAGTTAGATTGTCTCTACTGTACAAAATCGTATCTCTGAAAGAACCATATGAAGCAGGCAACGAGCATAGCAAAATCAACCCTAAATCCTCCTCATCATACTTGCATCCCATAGTCTCCAAATCTGAAACTAACTCCTTGAATGCAGCGAAGTGCTCTGTAATAGAGGCTCTTTCCAATAACTGATGAGAATATAATCGCTGCTTCAAATGCAGCTTATTCGTCAGGGTTTTCTTCATACACAATTGCTCCAATCTAAACCATAAATCAGCGACAGACTTCTCGTTCAAAACATCCTGCAAAATCTGATTTGATAAATGCAGACGTATCATAGATAGGGCTTTCCGATCCTTTCAAATTTTTTCCTCTTCACTCAATAACGAGAGCATTTTATTGAGACATAATTACGCTTCGTCTAAATCCATCTGTGCGAGCACATCTCGCATCGTCACCTGCCATAACTGAAATCTCGTATTCTGATCTAACAATGAAATATCGAATTTCAACAAACTCATCCTGCCCAAAAATTTCAGAAATTTTCTCACAATTTTTGAACTCAAAATATCCGCTCCAAAACTTCGATGCCCAGATCAATTAATATCCCAATCAAATTATCTTCAATAAATAATCCAACCAAACGAAGGTAAATTATTTTTCAGAAATCCTCCAACTTTCTCTTCACTGTTCACTGCCCGAAGCAACTCGGGGCTTCCTGCGGAACGACGGACGGTGACGGCTGCAGGCTCGTCGGCGGCAGGCGGACTAATCTGCTGGTGAACCTCTAAACAGAGATGGCTACGGGTTTTTGTGCAGTGCTGGACAGTGGGACGGAAGTCTCTGTTCTTCGCTGCTTCGGTTCATCGGCGACGGACGACAGGGGAACGACGGACGGCGGACTCTGTCCCAGTCGGTGTGGCGGTGGTTGCTCTTCTCCTCTGCGACGACAGCTGCGGTGATTGCGAGATCGGCTCTTCGCTGGAGAAACGCAGGCTGCTCCTTCTGTTTTCTTCAAGGAGGACGACGCAGCAGGGGAAAGTTTTCCCTTTTTTTTTTTTTTTAATTTCCTTTTCCAAAATTACAAATTTTTTTTTTCACAAAAAATTGTAAACCCAAATTTCGTTCGATCCAAGTACGTAACTCTTAACTCCGCTCTGATATCAATTGTTGGAAATTGATATAGAGAATTTCACCTGGGCTCTGATACCAATTGTTGAGAATTGGTATAGAGAAGTTCAACCTTAGCTCTGATACCAATTATTGATAATCGAACGCAAAACAGAAAAAGAAAATTGCAGAAGCAGGGATACCAAGATTTATGTGGAAACCCCTAATGGGAAAAAACTACGGGCAGAGGAGAAATCACTAATAAGGAAATCAAGTTACAATAAGTTTTGCGACTCAATCATCAATATATAGAAAAACTAAATAACCCTAATATTGGATATGGGCCCGACCCGGCCCAAAATAATGTATTTTCAAATTTTTGGACACATGTTTTCGTAAACATTATTCTAGGCGATCAAATCTTTAAAACACTTAAGATAGGGGACAAATAGTTGACATTGTTTCTTTTAAAATTTGGATCTTTTGCCCTATGCAATTGCATAGCTTATCATTTTCTTCTAATGATTTTTTTCATTAGTTTCAGATTCAAATGGGTTGCTTCGCCACATAATATGGTGGTGCTTCTCGTAGTATAAGACTATACGTAACGTCCCTTATTTATTTAATATTTTAAATAATATTTTAAAATTAGTTATAAAATTTTTGCTTTTTATTTCACAATTAATATAAGTTATCAGAGTAAACTACATAAATTAATGCAAAACTATTTTCAAAATATTAGTACTTTACCAAAAAGTCTTTAAACAGTCATTTTTACATTTCTAAAAAGTTAGATAACCTACGTTAGTAACTATTAGCAAAATACACCCTTTCTCTACAATTTTATAGCATTATTCATCCCATACCAAAATACCAAATTCTGTCTATAAAAGTATCGTTATATCAGTCGTCAAAAAAACTATTTCCACAATCCAATGATGATGTACCACAACCAACAGGTCAGAATGCATTACCTACATTGTAACTGTTATCCAATGCATTACCTACATCACGGGGGAATACAGTGAACATAATGCTCAGCAAGAATTAGAATGTAATGCATGTAATGCAATGCATGACCATACAGTGCAATTTAGTTCAAGGGTGAGATACACCATAGGGTCATGTGAAAGTAAAATTATTCCACAAAGGTGACATACAGATCATAATGTTTCACATGCCGGTATTCACCCCTTTGTTATGAGAACGTTGGGGATTTCAGAACAGGAGACAATAAACCCTAGTATCCCATGTAACTAACCTATCTCCTCTATTATGAACCTACGTACAATGGGACGTCATTGTTTTTCCCGAACCCCCACACGTCTATTTACATAGTTTTATTATCATACAATATAGATACAATTTTATAAATCCTAAAATGATGCATGTAATGTCAACAATAATAACAGCAGGAATAACAAAACATATACAGTCTACATGCTTTTACTTAAATACTTAAAATTTGAACTCACATGTATATCAAAAGAACATCTACCAATAACAACCTAATGAAGTACCACATTTTATAACAATTTATCTTAACCATCTTTCTTGATTCATTAATTTAGCACTAAAGAACACAATATAACATCCAGTTTAATCCAACTACACATTACAGGAGTTACTCAATTTAACATCTCTTCACCTATTATCAATCCCATAATAATACTAATGTTCATCTGTTTCAACGCTCATGCTTCATATTTCTCATAGTCCTTTAGAACTTCAAACCTAAACTACATAAATCATATTCAGATAATTTAACGATTCACATTCAAGAATCAACAATTCATATAACAGAATTTCACAGATTAAATTCACAAACAAGATAATTTCAAGTAAACCCCGTGATGTAGGCCTCCACTGGCCATACATCATTCATAATCCTTATCTCTTTCAAGTTTTCGAATGTCTAACACTTGTTCACCAACCTACTCCTTCCAGCAGCACACCTTAATTTGAAGGAGAAACAAATAATCTTAAGAATAGAAGAATACATCTCACCATACTCATATACACTGCAAGAAATCAAATGACTTACCACCTTTTCTCCAGTTGTTCTGAAACTTTCACCCAACTCTACCTTAATAGCTCTTTCTCTCGCTCTCTGACTAAACCATAGCCTCCCTCTTACACTGACTAATAAGTTATATAAACTTAACAAGAAGAGATTGAGGGAGTCGATTTCCATTCTAAAGCACAGGGGTCCACTCACCTAAAGCCAACCATCCATTCACCGTTTGGACTTGTCGACAGAGGCAAAAATCGATGGAGAAATCGTAAAAATGGAGAAGATAATTGTTAGATTTAAATGGGGTTTTTGGGACAATTTTGACCTTCCGGACGCGGTTAGTCGTCCGCATGACTTGTTCGCATCGTCCGAATGTTCCCAGAAAATATTACAGATTCATTTCGGACGCCAATTTGTCGCCTCCGCTATCGTCCGCATCGTCCGAATTGTCCCAGAATTAGGACAGATTCATTCGGACGACCCTGTCACCGTCCGCACCGTCCGCACTTTGACAGTTCAGCGTCCGCATTTTGACAGATCAGAGTTTAGGGCGCCAAATGTCATCCCCATTGTCCTAAACTCCCAATTTTGGCATTTCCTTTTAACTTTTTACACTATATTTATTTGCTATATTACTTAAACCGTATTATGACCTCATCAAAGTTTATTACAACGTCATATATAAATTTATACGATATTTTTCTATTTTTGGGACATTACACTATATATATGCGGCAAATAACTAAATCTTGCTGTAGATTGAGATGGAGCACCATTTCAATTTTAAGTTTTAAGATTTTGATAAGAGCTCGAAGATGTAAAATTAAGAAGAAGAGGGCACTGTAAAACTCCTCGTATCAAAATTTAAGTCATTAATAAAGTATTAAGAGATGAAATATTTCTCATAATTTATTATTTTAGTTATTTATAATTTAAGATACTTATACTATAATTTAATAAGTCACACATTAAAGTTTAAGATTTGATTGTACTAAGGATGATACTCATAGCAAGTGTGCATGGTCTGAAATTTTTTATTTGATGGCAATGATGGGGCCCACAAATTTGGGGGCCCAATTGAAAAAATGCCCAGTAAACTTATATGACTCCAATGGAGATTTGGGTCTAAAACTTAACGAAAACAATATTTTCTCGTCTTCGTTTGTATGCTTTAGATGTGAAGAACTGCAATGATTGGTTAGATTCGAGTGAGTTTAATTCATTCTGTCCCACTCTTGTGATTGGACTCATTCATTTGTTGGTAAAAATTTGAGCTGATTGTCTCTCTAACATGACTTTGAAAGTGGAATTATTA
This sequence comes from Begonia loranthoides, assembly GCA_022433065.1. Classification (NCBI taxonomy): domain Eukaryota; kingdom Viridiplantae; phylum Streptophyta; class Magnoliopsida; order Cucurbitales; family Begoniaceae; genus Begonia; species Begonia loranthoides. Next base: position 2,726,686 of record CM039475.1, read on the forward strand.
ATTGAAGTTGTTCTTTGTGCTTGAAAGAATAAGTATTGCCGCTTGAAGGAGGAGAACGTTGCCTTAATGAGAATCGACTGGAGCTTCTTGTGGTCAAAATTGTAACACCAAAGGTATATAAAATTGGAATTTTCTTTTGCGATTCTCAGTTTGTTTATGGATTTCTGGATTATTGATTTTGGTTGTTAATGGTTAACTAACTAAATGATATGCGGCGATTGTGTAAAACTAGTGAAAATTTAAATAATAAATTTTACATGTAAATTTTTCACATTGAAATTTGTCACGATATTGAAAAGTTGAACCTAATTACTGGTAACGGGTACATGTAAAATTTTGGTCAAATAGTCAAATCGATGAAATTAAAAAATTTCGGACAAAAAATTAATGTAAGAAACAAAATAGGTGAATTAATTTGGATAGAAAATTATTATGAGGTGATTTTTGGGATAAGGGGGGAGTTGGAATTGAGTCCATTATTGTATGATATGTATATATATATATATATAATCAATTAAAGGTCAATTAAATAAAAGAGAGGAAATAAATGAAGAAAGAAAATTTGGTGGGGAAAAAGGAGACGCCCGCGGGAGAAATTGGAGAGAAGAGAAGAAGGGCGATTTCCTTCGGCCGAGAGAGCTTCGCGAGACGAGGACCGTCGATTCCGGGCGAGAGGGGCTAGGGCATTTCGAGCGTCCGAGCGTGGGCTGGCAGGAAGGCGATCGAACGGGGAGCGACTCCTTCGGCCGACGACATCTGCGAGCGGACGGCTGTCAATTCGCGGGCGACAGTGCGGTGTAGTCCGAGAGATTTCCGAAGAGGCGAGCGGGCGAGGATTGTGGTTGCGGGGCGACTGTGAAGGTTCGTCCGGGAGCATTCCGAAGCGGCGAGCTGACGGTGAGGGTTCTCCCACGGTTCAGTCAGGTGAGGAATGCCGTGTGCTATGATTTACTGTCTTTCCGCCTACTGCCAATGTTGATTAAACCCGAGAGTGTTGATTCTGTTTCCTTTTTTTTTGAGTGATAAATTTATGAAGTTTTGCTGCGTCGATTTTCTGAGTATAGGTTGTTTAATGTTTTGGATGAAATGCCGTGTGATTTTGGGTCTCTTGGCCAAGTTGGATTTTTGGCAATGATGGGCCCACAATTAGGGGAAGTTAAATTCATGGGCCCAATTGAAAAAAGGCCCAATAAGCTTATACGACTCCAACGGAGATCTGGGTCTAAAACTTAAAACGGAAACGACATTTTCTTGTCTTCGTTCGTCTGCTTCAGATGCGAAGAACTGCAAGGAGTGGTTAGATCCGAGTGAGTTTAATTCATTCTGTCCAGCTTTTGACATCTTTATGTTTGTTGTTCTAATGTCCAGATCCGTGAATTCTCAAAGTTATAGTCTATTTTGTTGTGTTATTGTTGCATTTTCTCGGGGACCAAACATGTTGATTCATTTGAATTGGAGGTGAGGGTTTCCGTCGGGATATGATGTTTTCTTATGTGCAGAACTCTGGATACTGAATTGGCCGAGACATGTTTGTCTGAGTATTTTTATGGGACGACATTTCAATTTCAAATGGCTGATGAATTAACTGTGGATCTGATTTGGAGCTTCTGCTAGTTATTTTTTGGTGTAAAATTTGTTGATTATTACCAATATTTTGTTGAATGTGTATTTGGTGCCATTGAATTATGATCATCCAATACTGTTTTCCCAAATTCACACTTTATGTAATTTTGATCCTAGATTTGTAATATGAAATATGGAGTATTTGTGTTAGTGTTATCAATTCTTGATGTCTACTTTCCATTATTTGATTGATCTGAGCGAAATTTATGCTACATTTTTTTGCCTTTTGAAATATTTTGACATCAACCAATTTTTATTCTATAGGGTCTCTGAAGTAACGTCTGTGCTGCAGCTGCTTTATAGAGTTATTGTTGGTTTTGGCAACCTATAATCAAGATGGTAGGACATAACTTTTTAATTGTTATGTCAACTTATTTATTTCTTTGTGATTTTTGGGCCTTTTAATATGTTGTGAGTGGAATTCTATACGTATGTGGTGTTACAGTTTACTGTTATCTTGTCTTTGGTTTTTTACTTAAATGATGCGGAATGGGCCTTTTTATTTCATCATGTTTTTGTTCATTATTCTCATTTCATATTAATTATTACACAGGTTGTTCTTGCTGCTTCTATTGTTGGCAAGTCTGGAAAAGGTATGGGTCTTATATGGCTTTTCCTTATCCATCTTCTGTGTGAAAAACAATTAATGTTGCTTTTGTTTCTGTTTCTTCATTTTTATATCTTGAACCTCCAATCTAAATAAAAATTTTTCGTGCTAACTTGATTTCATTGTAAGTAAGTTTTCCTTTGATGTGCCTTTTTTTGGATTTAGAGAGGACATAGAGGGATTGTGACAAAAAATTTGTTATTTTTTGACAAGTTATACTATTTCAACTAGGTTTTCTCGAGTTTTTTTATTCAATCAATAATTTATTTTTCTTGAATTTGAAGTAGTGATTCAATCACAGTTTGTTCATTTTGCTTTAGATGACAAATATTTCATTTTATTTTTCATGTCTTTTGAAGTCGCATTAATTAATATAGTTCACTAACTATTGTTCAATTGCAAAAAAGGAAGAGTTAACAAAATATATTGAGGTGAGAAAGTTGTTGGATTCAAATTTTAATAAACATGATTAAACACCGGATCCTGCCTCTTCATCCCCAATATTTTCTTGTAGAAAGTTTGGTAATCTTATGTAAACATTTTTTCTCTTTTTAACGGGTCCAATTTCCTAACATTCCAGACAAAAGATATTATTCAAACATTATAAATACACATCAGGTAATGGTGACTCGTGATTTCACCTTTCCTTATATATCAAGTTTTCTACTAACTTGTTGACACTACCTCGTAAAGAAACTTGGACAGGAGCAGGTAATCCCAAAGCATTTGACACACGAGTCTATTTCACGTTAAAACTTGTCAATAAAGAAGATGTGTCTATATTCATCAATTAATGCATATCAATTGCATAAATATTGTATTCAGAACTTGCTTCCACCCATTTTTGTATTATTTTCTACTGCTTTTGCTTTTGTTTACTGCTCACAGATAATGTGCAAAAAATTACTTGAATGTTGCCGAACTATTTTAGTATTTAGAAGACATCGATTATCATTTGCATTTTTCTAGTTATTTTTAGTCAAATTAATTTCAATATCAGTTAGATAAATATATCAGGGTGTTTGTCAGCAATTATAAAGTGTACATACATAGATTCTAAAATATTTATTGTTGCATATAGTTTTTACAGTTTTTCCTTCTCTAGACTATCATGATCTCCTCTATAAACCATCCATTATTATTTGAAAAATTTAGTTTGTGAAAATTTGTTGAGTATCTTTATGCTTTATTTTTCTTCCTCTGTTCCATTTTAACCATCTATACTCCTAATTGTTGAAGGGGATGTATAATCGTTGTCAACTTATTTTCACCCCTGCAGTTCTTGTTTCCAGACAGTTTGTGGATATGTCTCGTATAAGAATTGAAGGTCTTCTTGCGGCATTTCCCAAATTGGTGGGAACTGGAAAACAACATACATATGTTGAAACAGAAAATGTGCGCTATGTTTACCAGCCAATAGAGGCTCTGTACTTGCTCCTTGTGACAAATAAACAAAGCAACATCCTTGAAGATTTAGAGACTCTGAGACTTTTATCGAAACTAGTATCCTTTTTGTGGCCCTTGTCTTATGATTTTTCCGTTGCTCTTATATGGTTTTCTAGATTCGTTTTAATTAGTTGATGGGTTTGTTTCTTCTGACTGTCTATGTGCCCCCTAAAGTTCTCTTACCAATGCCATTTCTCATTTTTCATTTTTTTACTTGATATGTTATGCTAACAGTATCATAAATAAAGTTTCTTGGTACAATACTTGTTTAATTGATATTTAGGGTTTTAGGAGGCAGAATGGTTCTCCCTTGGAAGAATAGGAATTGGATTTTGTTGCATTTTGTTAATTTCAAAACGGGCATTTAACCACGCCACCCTTTTAGCAAATAATTTTGACCAAATTTTTTAAATATAACCATTGTTCATCTCCTTAAGTATCACAAGGTACCGGAATATTCCGTCTCTCTGGATGAAGAGGGAATTTGCAAGACAGCTTTTGAGCTGATTTTTGCTTTTGATGAAGTCATTTCTCTTGGACATAAGGAAAATGTGACAGTTGCTCAGGTGAAGCAGTATTGCGAGATGGAGAGTCACGAAGAGAAGTTGCACAAGCTTGTAATGCAGAGCAAGATCAATGAAACTAAGGATGTTATGAAGCGAAAAGCAAGTGAAATTGACAAAAGCAAGGTACTCATCTAATCTCTGCCATTCTTTTTTTCTAATATCTTTTTTGTGAAATATATTTGGTGTGGATGATATATTTTAAATTTTTGCAATGTATATTGCAGATTGAAAAGGGGAGAAGCGATAAAGGAGGTTTCATGTCTTTACAGTCAATGGGCTCTGGAAGAATTGAAAGTAGTTTTAGTGACATGAGCATTTCCAGTGGTGGAGGTGGATTCGGAAGTGGTTCTGGTTTTGGGATGAGCACAGCCTCTGATGTGGAAACATTTCCTATCAAATCTAAAGGTTTCTACCTTTAGTGTCTTATGCTTCTTTCACAATGCATGGAACTCTGAGTTTTTGTACTTTGATGACCTACTTTTACAATATTATTAATCTTTCAATAAGAGAGTTCATTTGCTTTGTACTTCCTTTTGCAGGTCGACCACCTTCATCTGCCACTGCTCCTCCCAAAGGTCTTGGTATGCAGTTGGGTAAATCTCAAAGGACAAATCAATTTTTGGAATCATTGAAAGCAGAAGGTGAAGTAATTGTTGAGGATGTGCAGCCCAAAATTGGCCAGTCTAAATCATCTGCCCCACCACCGACAGATCCTGTCACTTTGACTGTTGAGGAGAAGCTCAATGTGTCACTTAAAAGAGATGGAGGTGTTAGTAACTTTGATGTTCAGGGAACATTGTCACTCCAAGTTCTTAACCAAGAAGATGGACATATTCAAGTCCAGGTATTGATCTTGTTAATATATATGCTGGGACTGGTTTAGTTAACTGTCTTCTCCATTATTAACTGACAAGAATTTGCAGGACATATATTTGACAATTGTAAAAATAATAGTTTAGAAACTGAAGTAGAGCATTCCTTGAGATACATCATGCAGTGGTACATTGAATAATAATTGTGGTGGAGGAGAATTGTTATTGCAACTTAACCTTGCGAAGTCAATATGTTGAATTAATGATTTGTTTGTTGCATATTTCTCTAATTGTTGCTTGACTATCAGATTGAAACTGGAGGTAACCCGGGCATTCTTTTCAAAACGCACCCTAACATGAATAAAGAACTATTTTCCAATGAAAATATTCTTGGTCTGAAGGATCCGAATAGACCATTTCCTACCAGTCAATCTGGTGATGCGTCAGGTGTTGGCCTCTTGAAATGGAGAATGCAAAGTAATGATGAATCAATGGTGCCTTTGACAAGTGGGTTCGAACTCAATGCATCTTATTGATAAGTTTTTTAATCTAATATATAATTATATTATTCATATTTCCATAGTTATATGATTCTATTATTTTGCAGTCAATTGTTGGCCTTCTGTTTCTGGAAATGAAACGTATGTGAGTATTGAATATGAGGCATCGTCAATGTTTGATCTACGAAATGTTGTTATTTCTGTACCTTTGCCAGCTCTTCGCGAGGCACCTGCTGTTCGACAGATTGATGGTGAATGGAGGTAAGAATTTCTATTAATGTTAAATTTTGTTTCAGGTTAAGTTCTAAGTTCCAATTTTGAAATGGGTTTTTAGAAAATTGATATATATGGATGTGTGTGTATAGATATATATTCAAACATAGAGTGCTTTAGTGATTATTTCTTCTTTTGCATTTTACTTAATTCTAAAGCTTTTTAGTTTCTTTTTTTATTTGTGCTAAACATGAATGGCAATCGGCACTTTCTAAAGTTGTTGCGGTGCAATGAATCAATTTCCTTCATAGCCGATTTTGAGCTAAAATAAATTTGAACAAATTCACGAAATTAATTGAACTGAAAATTTTACTTATCAATTCTTAAGTAGCAAGTACATCAATAAATTGTATTTGCATAAGAAAATAAAAGATGCAATATGTATTCCTATTGACTATATGATTATAAGCTTTAGTCATTCTTCTTTTTCTTTTTTTCATTTTATAATGAAGATAAAATTTCATCAGGAATGAGGAGCCTTTATTTTTCTTTTTTTGGAATGTATTCCGTTTTACTGACTATTGAGAAAAACGCCTTCCGGAAAGTTAGATCTTGTTAACTTGTGCACATCCAAAAATGTATATATGTAAGCGTGAGAGCTATCATCTCATGATCTACGTCGAAAGCAACATGTAAAATTATTAATTGAAATAATCAACTATTGTAAGAATTTTCTATATCGATAGTAAATTAGAGATCATCATATCAAATAATTTTTTATTAAAAAAAAATCAAATAGTGTTTTGAAACTCATTGTTTTCAGGAAGAAAATGCTCTCTCTTTTTCAATTTGTATTTTTTAATTTTTCTGTTAATCTGTATGTATTTCCATCTATTTTGTTTGAATTCAACTTGGTACTTGTTCTTTTCTTGAAGGTACGACCCAAGGAATTCTATCTTGGAGTGGTCCATAGTTCTGATTGATAACTCAAATCGCAGGTTGGTTGGGATTTAAGTCCATTTTCTATGGCGGGATTCGTTATTATCTATTGTAGTTTGATGGGTTTGCATTACTAATTCCTTGCAGTGGATCATTGGAATTTGTTGTACCCCCAGCTGATTCTTCTGTATTTTTTCCTATGTCTGTGAGGTTCTCCGCTACTAATACTTTTAGTGACCTTAAGGTTAGCTATTCCTTCCCTTCTAAGTGAATAATTTTCTTGATAAATATTGATATGCCGAACTGTTTCATTTTGCTGTGATTGTATTTGCCGCTAGAAATTTCTCTCTATTCCGAGCTATTTGGTTAGTAGAAGTTGGTATCATTGCATGAGCAAATAACTTCACGATTGAGTCCTCGTTGAACGATACCATCTGCTGATTGCTGTGATAACTCATGAAACTTAATATAGATGGGATAAGATAAGATTTTTTTTCCTTGTTCTTGACTGAATTTGGAAAATGGATGTACTAATTGGAAAACTGAGATACCCTCATCCGATTCATATGATCAAGGGTTCCTCGTTTTAGTGCATTGGCGGATGATCTTAATTTTGGGTTAGGGAGTATAAGATTGCTATGCACATACGATTTGTTGCTTGCTTGATGATTCCCGATTCCATCACCAACATCCACTAGTGCCCACAATTCGTGGTGTTTTGATGCATCTGAGATGACAATTGGGTTTATGCTTTTCTTGCAGGTTGTCAACATTCTGCCTCTCAAAGGCGGTGCTCCTCCAAAGTTTTCGCAGAGAACACAGTTGGTCACAGAAAACTATCAAGTAGTGTGATTTTATTATATATGCTTTTTATGCGACATAAACATGAACTCCGCAGATTTCTTTTTATCTGGATAGCCATGTAGAAGATTGTCCTGTTCAATCTATTTTTTTTGGGAATTTTTGTGCACTACGACATTATTTTTGAAGACATTCCTACGATTATACGTTGTGGGTTTTCTAGATTGAGCCAGTGACTGAGATTGTTCTTCGTGAATTGACTAAGTGTAAGTTATTGGAATTGAAGCTACAGATTAGTGATATAAATTTGTATATTAGTGAATGGATACACAATTCGTAACCATTTATGAATAATCAGGAATTGAATCAGTCTTGAGTCTTGCATTTCAATAATTAATTAATTAATTAGGGAATTCAAATTTATTCATCAAATAATCTTCGGCAATATATTTCCATTCCAAGAGCTCATAAACATTCATGCACTTGCACATAAAAAATGTTATCTTGCTCTTTTATTAAATTTGAAAAATGTTGTAATTTGCACTTCAAAATTTATTTAACTATTTATAATTTATTACATTCATTGAGTTACAACCACATTTCATAATTTCTTTCCCATCATTTATGTGTTGTAAACTTATAAACTGTTATTTAACTAATCTAAATTACTTTTATTATTTTTAAAAATTGATCTTATATTGCAAAAATAGTTGATAAAAATGAGGGATTAAAATAGGCAAAAACAAAAAAAAAGTGACGTCAAATTTTGAATTCAAGTTTCTTGTTCACTGTGTAATTGAGATTGATTTTGTTGGATTTTAAAGTTTGGATTAATAAATGGAAGTGTTTAGTTGATTAAAGCTGGAGTTTTACCTGAACAATTGGAGTTTCCGATTTGTTTGGTTTGTCAAGACTTGTGGGGCCCAATTTTGGCCATGGTCTAGTTTATTTAAACCACAGTTTAGACCTTTTTTAAAGTCGTTTTGGACGCTTAACACAATTGTCTTTGGGTTTGACTCGAGGTCATTTCTAGAACTAGTTTAGGCCTTGAACTCGATTGTTATCGAGTCATTTTCTTGAACTTAAGTTAAGAATTTAAACGAGATAATTTGATCTTAATTTCGTAATATGATTATCTTTAGATTCTGAGATTTAGAATTTGGACTCAGCTGATTATTTGATGTTCCCGTTTTGGATTGAGCTTTGATTTGGCAGACCACTTTGAGATATGAGTTTTATTTTATGATCATCATTGTATCGTTTTTCAAACTATTATTTTAAGACTTGATCTTATATGAAATTACGAGTTTGTTATGACCGTCTGTTTTTATAGTATTATATGTACAATTTACCTGGACATGTTTTATTTTGAGCATGTACATAATTTATTGATCACCTTAGTCGAGTGCATCAAGTTTGATTAACCCGTGATGGAGTCTGTTTTATATATGCACATTCAATCGTTGAAGGATGTGTTTGTTGTGTTAACGAGACTAATGAGGAAGCTGATTGTGCCTTGTTTCTGGACACAAAACCCTAAACCTGATCAGGATAATATTTCGTGGCTTTAGCGACAATCAAATATCGCCTTGTTCTATATGCCTATGACATCTCTGTGCTCGGAGCTCGTAAGTAACTTTATTTTCACTGAGATTTTTGTGAAATCTATTTTTTGTACATACCACATTATAGTGGGCGTTTTCCACTTTTGTTTTACTAGTCGATTTTTGCTCTGTTTTAATCACTAGTCTTATTAATGACATGCTCTCACTCATTTAATTTATAAAATTCTATTTGTTGAATATAAAATTTTACCTATATTGAGTTTAGTTAACTTACCTTAACAATATCCCTTTAGATATAAATTTGAAAAATCACCGATTATCTTCGCAGGACTAAGACGTCACCTCCTTTATTAGTTCATTATTTTTACTTTGAGAGTTTGGTGAGGTTGAACTATTAAAAATCTGTAATAATAATTGTATAAATTCCTGACATTTTTTGCTCATTTATTTTAAACTTATATTATCATTTTATTTTAATGTTACTATTAGACATTCGGATTATCCAATTTGGCAGGGCCTTTGCTAAAATTATTATTCACTAAACTCTTTTGCCACATAATTAACTAAATATGTAAATAACCAAAAAATTAAAAGGTCAGATGGTTTGATTCATCTTTGGACTGAGTCATTCCCGAGTCTCGAATTGTTTCATTGCTATGTGATTTTACTTTGCGGTTGAACCAATGGAAAACTAGTCATCATCCATTGTTTGGGCGGGCAGAAGCAGGTAGCATGTTGTTTGGGGAAATAATTGAAGTGTATATATAATTAGGGGTAAATGACAAATCAAGCATCGTGGTTTGTGATCAATGACAAGTCAACTACTATGATAATTTTTTTAACAAGTTAACCACTATCGTATGGAAAAATGACAAAACCAACATCGCGGTCTCTGACTGTGGTCTTTGTCTGATCGCGGTCTCTGCTCACGGTCTCTGCCCTATTTCTTCTTCGTCTTCTTCTGGGTGTCGATAATTGCTTTTCAATTATTGCTTTTTCAATTTTTTTTAGAATTTCTGAGCCTGTTTTCTGATTTGAAGCATGAACGTGGTTGAAAAATTAGTTTGGAACTATTTTTTTCTCATAGCCATAGTGGTATTTTTGACCTTCTCATAGCCAGCCACGCTCACACAAAGAGCAGAGAGAGGAAGGAGAGGGGCGAGAGGGAACAGGGACAAAGAAGAAGACGAAGAAGAAACTGAGACCGTGATTTCACGGTCTCAGAGACTAGAGACCGCGAGATCGCGGTCTCTAAACTCACAGAGACCCCGAAATCGCGGTCTCTAGACTCACAGAGACCGCGATCTCGCGGTCTCTAGTCTCACAGAGACCGCGATTGTGCGGTCTCTCGTCTCACACCGCAGTCAGTGATGTTTGTTTTGTCATTTTTCTAAACGTCAGTGATTAACTTGTTAGAAAAAATACCATGGTGGTTGACTTGTCATTGATGACAAATAACGATGGTTGATTTGTTATTTACCCTATAATTAGTGAATGACAGATTGATTAAATAAGTAGTCATTATTTGTTGGTGGGTGTCTAAGTGTATATATAATTAGTGTACTGGTGAATGGATACAGCATTCATGACTGTTTATGAATAATTATTGACTAGAAATTAATGGGTTAGGATTTAATTAATCAAATCAGTCACGCATGCCATAAAAGTACTGCCTCTAAATTATTTTGAAGAAGTGGTTCAAAAAGAAATAACTCCTTTGCTCTTGCATCCAGAGGCCATCAACCACCGAGGAAAATGGTTCAAAAGAAATAACTCCTTTGCTCTTGCCATCTAGACGCCATCAACCACCTGCCCCCACAGCCATCAAGGCGTAAAATGAAGTCTATGCCCAGTTTTGTTGGGCATATAAACCCGTCTGATTCTGCAGAAAAGGAGCTGCAAAACAAGAAGAGTGGTAGTATCCCAACTCTCCGAATATGTCTGGCCCTCAACCAAACAATCATGGGATAAGACCTAATTTCCCCGTTTCGGAAGGCCCTGATTACAAACAAAATGATCCAAGATCCTCTTTACTTCCTGTTGACTTCGGCTCATTGTGAGCTGGAAAATTAAGGGTGGGTCCCACACCCTTATTAAATGAAAGGAATTTTTTTTTAAAGGGTGAACAACCCTAAGAGCCAAAAACAGGTGAGAGAGAGAGAAAAGGGCAGCGGTAGCGGGAGCGGGAGAGCAGTTCGGATTTTTCTCCTGCAGTCTCGGTTTTTCTCCATTTGCCGGCGTTCCGACCGTTGGATCAACTTGAAAATTTGACAGCGTGTTCGCAACGTCCTGTGTAACATTATGAACGGTGGAGATCTAGTTTTGAGCTCTGTAAGTTCGTCTCTCAAGTTATACACGAATAAGAAAAATCGGTTTTTCTTGTCCGTTTTTGTTCCTCTCTTGATTCCATCTTGATAGGTGATGATTGTGCTGTATTAAGACATAGTTGTACCCATTATTATCGTTGATAGTGGAAGTTTTAAGTGGCCGAATCGGTCCCGTGGTTTTTACCCGTTTTAGGGTTTTTCATGCTAAAATTGGTGTGCATCGTTTGATTGTTTTGCGTTGTTTGTCACTTGACTATTATTGCATCTGCGACATTTGTTTGTGATTCGAATTAGGTACGAAAGATTGAAAAAACCGTATTCCACATATTTGTTTTAGGTGGTTTTTCTCAACACTTCCTACAACTAATTCGGTGACTCCTAAGCTGGAGACTACTAAGTCGAAGGGAACTGACTGTCAACCGAGTGGCGGAGGATTAAACGGAGGAGGAACAAGTGAGCTTACTAAACAAAACATACTAGGCTGTTGCCCTTCCCCTCCTAAGCGGGAGACTCGTGAGCTGGGGACTCCTAAGCGGGAGACTACTAAGTCGAAGGGAACTGGCGGTCAACCGAGTGGCGGAGGAACAAAGGGAGGAGCAACAAGTAGGCCTACTACACAAAGTACACTAGGCATTTGCCCTTCCCCTTCGACTGGTAAGCTGGGGACTACTACGGCGAATGAAACTGGCCATCAACCTAGTGGCGGAGGAACAAACGGAGGAACAACAAGTAGGCCTACTACACAGTGTACTACGGGGGACTAATGAGCCGAAGGAAACTGTCCATCAAGAGAAAAGGCGGAGGTCCTAATCCGCAACAGATGGTAGGCCCTAACTCTTACCTTCGTGGAACTAAGCCGGAGACTAGTAAGCCAGGGAATTCTAAGGCGAAGGGAACTGGCCATCAACAGAGTGGCGAAGGAACAAACAAAGGATTACCAAGCAGTCATGGGAAAAGACATAATCCTGGCTCCAAACAAAAATAGGCCAAACCCTATTGAAGACTTTGCTTGGGTTTGGTTCTGCAACAACCCAAACAATCTGTGTTTTTTGTATTTGTAGTGATTGAGGATTTCCAACTTGTTTCTGAAAGATGGTGTGCTGTTTAGATGTGGAAGTTGTCCTCGATATTGCAAAATAATAATAATCTACTAGTGTTTTGCTTGATAGTGTCTGTTGCTGGTTCATGGTGTACTTATTATAAGACTGTTCGTGGGTATTGTAAATTTATGTTTATTTTTCTGAAAACCTAGATCTGGTAGTCCATATAATCATGTCCTTATGTGTATCGTAATTTTTTTAAAATCTTGAATCTCTCCTAAAAGGAAGTTTAGGTAGATCTTAACAAGTAAGACAATACGAGGAAATCTTGCTCTCACCTCATGGTTTCATATAAAGTTGATTTTTCTCTTTCATTTTACCATTGCCCCAACAAAACTGGGCATAGACAGCATTTTATGGCTAAATTATGATTTCTTTAATAATATTATGTTATTTATGTATTTTCATATGATGACCACGTTACATTTTTCTTGTAGAAACCGTCGTATTTTTTAATGTAATATGAGGATAAATCATTTTAAAAAATTTATTCAAAAGAAAGAATGGTAAAAGAAGAGGATGAGCAGGTATAGAGATAAAAATTAGGTTCTTAGTTCTCTCGAGATTTACTCCAGTGTACCCCTTTTCTGGACTCTAATAATTTTACTTCAAAATTGATAAAATAACATTCCTAATTTGTTTTATAATCCTATGCTTACTGTCAATCCACTTCATCCCTAATTGTATATTACTAAATTCATTCCATTCACTTTTTAAATTTGACTTCGTAGGTTTACCCTTCTGTGTTCAACATCGTTAACATTTTTTATAAATAATTTGTGTTTAAATACAAGAAAATAATGCGACCCAACTTTGTAGAGACTAAAATTGAAGCATGATTTGAGATTTCATAGTGGAGATATATAAAAATGAAAAATTAACAAAACAACTATTGTACTATAGAATCAATGACAAATCAATCACTGAATAATTTTTATTAACAACTTAAACACTCAACTTTGAAAGATGAACACCGCAAACATCGTTGTCATGTTGGCCGTTAAAAATTTCCAATATGTTTCTTGCAGTATATCTTGAGTTGGATATACCACTAGGTATGATGATATGAACTCCGTTTAAGTAGTTTTGAGAAACAACTATGGCAACAGTCATCACCAGAATATAATTTGTGTTTATCATAATTTGGATCAAGAGACTATGATTGTAAAGAAGCTTGAAAATTTTCTAATTTTTAGTATTTATCTGAATAAGAGATATGAAATGTCTCTCATCGTCCGATCTATTGCTCTTATTATTGGTGGACATGAATATACGTGAATTTGATAATTATACATATGGATCAGTTTGATGTAATCCTATGTATGGATTGGTTGAACTTATACAAAGTTAAAGATTGATTGTTATAGGAAAAATGATTACCCTTACATTGGAAGACGGAAAGATCCTAGTGTATCCATATAATATCCGTATGTTTTCTATTAATCCTGTTTTGTGAGACTGTTTGGGTGGTCGGAGAAGATTGGAGCCGTACGAGGGTATTTTTTGTCATTAGTGGTTACCTTGTTACGATCAGACATGATTCTAATCTGTTATTGGTTTGTGATTACAATGATTTTTTTTTCTTGAGTATCTATCTGGGTGACCACCCAACCGCAATATTGATTTTTGCATTGATTTTATGCTCGTCACTACTCTAATTTTGATTTCTCCGTACTATATGACTCCTACTGAATTAAATGAACTGAGTGTTCAGTTTGAATAATTTGTTGCAAATATGGTTTATTCAAAATAGTATTCCACTATGAGCTGCGTCCGTTTTGTTTGCAAAGAAGCAGGATAGTTTGCTTCGTCTATGCATTGATTATCGAAATTTGAGCGGCCATTCTGTTCTAAGGGCGTCCATCTTCTTCCAAATGCCTGAACCTCTCCCTACCTTCACTCCAACGTCCAAGTAAGCTTATCTAGTGCATCGTTTAATTATCAAAGCTTCTGCTGGTGCATCAACACATAACCCAAAAGAGATCATAGACTCATATGTTCAAAAATGTTGTTTCTAATAATTTACAAAGTGTACTTCTTGTCACCTCTAACTAAATTCGGACCACTCCAAGTTACCCGTGTCCGATTAAAGAAATGCCTTAATCCACAAGCGAAACCTAAAGATGACTTTCTAACAACATCTTAACGTAAATTAATTTTTGTACTTTGTTTTTAGGCACAACAATTTGTAAGTCTATGTATATTACTATACTATCTATCTTATTGATATCACTTTTCAAGATAGAACCTGACTCTGATACCAAAAATTCTATCAAGACTCGCAAGGGACTTGAGACAAAATAGGGAATGACCCGACCCAAAAGAACTGAATCACCTGACCCTTTTTCTCTTAAGATATATTAATTATCAGTGGAAGACTTAAAATTTCACGCCCCAAAAGGGACCCGAGACAGAACGGAGAACGATCTGGCCGAAAAAGGAACTAAATCGTCCAACCCTCACTTAAATCCAATAAATAGCAACGGAAGACTTAAATATTCACGTTACAGATTAGGCCCAAAATAAAGGTCCAGAAGTGATAATAATATAATCCAATTAAATAAGGTCTAAAATTTAGCGGAAATAACTTAAAATATAACTAGATTACAAACCTCACTAAAATATCTTTAATCTAAAATAACTAAAATTTGGGAAACTCCAAATTTTCTCTTGAGGTGGTAACGGGAAACTACTCTGATCATTTCCTGAAAAATGTAGTCATATTTGGGGTGAGTCAACAAAACTCAGTAGGATTTATCTTATATCCAACTTTTATGTCATATAAAGTTAATGTGATTTTTTGATTAATCATTTCAACAATTCAATATATATGAGAAATGATAACGAATAATAAATTAAAGAATGAAACAAAGGCGATACTCAGGCGATCAAATAGCCAAAAAGACCCTGATCAGGTTTAGGGTTTTGCGCCCAGGGACACGACACATACAGCTGTCCCATTACTCTAGTTAACAATAAAAATAAATAAATGTAAAATGAAAGTAAATGAATTGAAAAGCAAATGTGACATGCTCGAATTAAATTAATTATTTTCATTTTAGGAATTAAAGTGCGTTAAATATAAAATAATCCCCTACCTTGAAACTGGGTCAATCAATGCTACAGCCGAACCAAAATAATGACTGAGACCCGATGGCAACACGTCCAATATCTCTTAAGTTTTGAAACCTAATCATAATAATTTGAATGATAATTAGGATTTAAGATTTAAAATGAATTATTTAAATTTAGCCCAAAAACTTTAACATATGGTTCAAGTCATTCTCAATAGTCTAGCTCAAAGGTCTTCTCAATAGTTTGACCCAAAGGCTTTTCCCACATTTTGGCCCAAGAAAAATATTGGGAATACAAGTTTAAGTAATTTTTTTTTAAATGGACCTAAGCCCATTAATGGGTTGGGTTGGGATGGCCCAAAGCAACCCAATCTAACTCAAGGGCAAGAACAATAATCTCAGCCCACATGAAGACTATCCACAAAGTCTGAAATTTTCTTGTCCATGGACAAAATTCAGTCGCACCTCGCGACCTCTTCTCAATGACTAACACTGACAGACGACGGTCAGAGTTCGAATAATAACTCTTTTCCAAAGAACCCGAGTCTAATACTTGATCTTTACCAGCTCGGAGGAATTATTGTTAGTCCAACCATAGAAAGCTTCAACAACATCATAAATCAATATCCATATAAATCCAAAAACTTCATAACTTTGAATACAATTTCCATAAAAGCCTTTAATTTTCCAAACCTTACCTAAAGAGTCTGATTTCCACCAACAATGATTGCCGACCCACTTCGTGAATGCCTAATTCCGGCCATTAAAGAAAACAATTCATCAACACTAAGAATCGACTCTTAAACAACCCAATTTGTCGAATTCAGTCTCACAAAGAAATTAGAAACAGACAAGGAAAAAGAATCGTAGCTTACCTTAGCAACGAACTAAACTATTTCTCTGTCTGATGATCTTCACCATGCCGAAAACAACCTAGCCATCGCCGACCACCGAAGGTTGTTACCCACTTTAAGTCTTCAACAAAAACATTCGTTTCGTTCAGTACCAAGCCACGAAGAGCAAGAAATCATGGAAATTTCTTAAGAAATTGACACTTACAGTGAAGAACAGAGCGAAGAGTACTCGACAGGGGATTCCAACGACGCAGCTCTACCGATTTGGGACGAAAACTAAACCACACCCACTGAAAGCAACCAGACAAAATCAAAGTGAGGGAAAGTGGAGTGGGTTTCTTGCTGGGAGACGAAGAGAGAGTGGGGGAGACCTTCCCCCACTCGATCTGAAAGAGGGGAAGGTATCCCCCCTTTTCAGCAACTACTCCCCCGAAAGGGGGAGTTTTAATTTTTAACTTTTAATTTTAATTTAATTTAATTTTATTTTTGGGCCTAAAAGGGCCAGTCTTTACACAAAATATTAATTATAAGCCAGTGGCTAACAAACACGAGCTTAACAAGTCTAACAGTGATATAAGATAGCATAATAATATAATCTAAAATAAAATAAAGTAAAATATTATGTGGAAGGTAAGTTAAGAATTACAGTTATCAAAGTAAAGTATACCTCAAAAAATATCTTTCAAGAGAGAATACTAAAATAAAAATGAAATTTCGCCGGATCTAAACTTGACTTGGCAACTGGAAATCCAACTGATAAAATCCTTAAAGGTGTCATTGGGGTGAGTTGACTAAACTCAATAAAGATTTGATAATTTTAATAAAACAAAATGATGTTTAAGTATGCATGAATTGAAAAGTCACATTTTATAAATTCTTTTCAGAAAAATGCGTACAAAAGGACATGTGTTTGAAACTATCCACTAATATGTGGTACGTAATAAAATAAGTCATTGTTGTACCATTGTAAAATCACAGTGAAAATGTAGTCACTCACAGACTTCGAGCACACCATGCCATAGACATAGAACATAATAAAAGCGATGTTCGACGATCGCAAAAGCCAAATAAATAACTTGATCATGTTTTGAAATTCGAAACCCAAGGATTAGGCACATACAACTGTCCTATTACCCATTTTAACAACAAACAAACACATTTTTCACAGTAGAATGTGTGAAAATAAAATAGACCCCAAACGGGGTCGATCAAACTCGGTTCGCACGACCAAGTTGATGTAGAAATATTTAAATTCGTGCTTTATTAAAACGTGTAAAGTGAAAATAAAATAAAAAATAAAAAATTCGAGTGTCATAAAAATGAATGCGTCGTTTCAATATGAGACAAGTCTCAAAATATTGACTTTACAAAAATTATGCAATGCAGTGCATAAAATTAATATTTACTTCAAAGTGAGCTTACACGGACACAAGCAAATAATCCAAATATCCAAATCCAAGTGTCCAATGACTTTTAATTAAATTTGGGTACCTATTCAAAAATTAAGATATTAAATTTTTGGATTAAATTTTATATATTAAAATATTCAATTGTAATTTAAATTTAATTGAATTAAATTACTTAAAATTTAGGCCCAAACTAGAAGTGGACAAAGACCCAAAATGTGACTTGAAATATGGTCAAAGTAGGCCCAAACCCATGACCCAAAATAGGTTTATAAAATATTTAAAAAAAAATAGGACGCAACAAATTCTATTTAAGCATTAGATCGCGGCCCAAAGCAGAACCCGATCTGGAATATTTCGATTTTTCATAATGAAAATTAAATAAGGAAAAGAGAAATTAATTGAAGGAAAATCTGGATATTAGTCTATTGAGATACTTTAGATATTGATAATAAATATTTAGATAAGAAATTGGTGGAAGTAAATTATGAGAATTATTAAGTTAATATTATGGAAATATTTGGAAGAGTAGAATTGGTAATAATTGATTTAAAGGGAATAAATTGGAAGAAAATGAAGATGTTTCAGGAAATTGAGAATTGCACGTTGGACTGGTCGAATGATTTTCATGCGGGTCTTGTCAGAATGCGGTGTCCGGTCACATAGTGAGTTGTGACCAGAACCCCACGTTTTAGCTGAAAACGTATTTTGTAGTGCAGCCAGTTTCATTGGTTTCATGATATTGCAGTTGGAATAGTTAGACCGATCTACTAGACTCAAAGAAATTTCTGACAGATTTTACTGTTGAACCAAACTTCGTAACATAACCTAATTTCTGTTTAATCTTCAGCGTGGAAAACACTTGGCAGCAAATGATGGTCTTCAAAATGCCTATAAATAAGCTGCAATTCATTGAAGAAAATGCACAACAAGAAGAGAAGGATTAGAGAGAGATAGGGTGAGAGCTTGAGCGAGAAAGAGTGAAGAAGGGAGTTCTGGTTCTGGATTTTGAAGTTCAGGTGCGAAGTCATTATTCTAGTTTTTGAAGGAGTTTCCGACTAAGGAATATTATGCGATCGGTCTAGAAAATTCTGTAGTGATTCTCTGTCGCTCCTTAAGTTATTTAATTGATAGTTTTAGTTAATATTATTGTTATTATCTTTATATTGTTTTAGAAATATTAAATTCAATATATTACCGTGATTATCGCCAAAATTATATTGAAATGTTAAATTCAATATATTACCGTTATTATTGCCAAAATTATATTGAAATATTAAATTCAATGTATTACTGTTATTATTGTAAAAAATATATGAAAATGTTAAATCTAATGTATTATCGTTATTATCACTAAAATAAATTAAAAATGGTAAATTAAAATATAATAACGTTATTATCGCCATGATATGTATAAATAAAAATATACTATTACTATTATCACAAATAATATTAGTGGTATAATTGTACTATGCAAATAAGTTTTTTCTAAAGAGACTGGTATTTAAGTGGATCCGTTGTGACCCACTAGTGTCTTGAGAATTTATTTGGAACGACTATTCTGTCTAAGGAGATTGGTTCTAAGTGATCTGTCAAGAATCGCCAGTCTATCCACAAAGAGATAAAAAGAATGAAATAATAAATGATGGATTTTAGCGTATTAATATTATTGTGAAACTATTAGCGTGAACGAGGAAAATGATAAAGACTAAAAATGCTAAGGAATCCAAGTAAGTTTATACTTACTGTGCTTTGGTTTTCGGACCTACATCACAAGAATTAGGGGTTGTATGCTGTGTGTTACTGCTTTCATAGAATATTTAGGTTGTTTATTGCTTTACTACAAATTGAGCATGTTTCGTATATTGTGCTATTGCTTGCTCACTGTTTATTAGAATTAAGTTCTTTTAATGACATGTTTATTAGTTTTAAAGTTAACAATGGCCTCATAGAGGAAATTGATATTGTATGCATTCATGAGCATTATATTTTTCAAAACGATACGAAAATGGTTTATCATGCATGGTTTTGGAAACGAATGACATGAGAAAAGTAAAAGTAACTGAAACGAAAGAAATAAATGTTAAAGGTGGAATGAGATGTAAGGTTGGGTTGACCGCTCTTCCTTGTCAAGTTTAGACATCTCGGACCTCGTTAAGAAAAGATAGAGAAAAGGGTTGTTTGGTGATGTGAGGTTGAGTTGGTCGCTCTTCTTTGTCAAGTTTAGACATCTCCAACACCCATCAAGATCAAAAGAAATAAATGTTAAAGGTGGAACGAGATGTAAGGTTGGGTTGATCGCTCTTCCTCGTCAAGTTTAGACATCTCGGACCTCGTTAAATAAAGATAAAGAAAATGGTCGCTTGGTGATGTGAGGCTGAGTTGGTCGCTCTTTCTTGTCAAGTTTAGACATCTTCAACACCCGTCAAGATAAAGTAAAGAAACGAAACGAAAGTGAAACAAAAACGGAAAGAAAAGGAAATGTAAATGGAAAACGAAAAAGGATTTTAAAATGCATGATATGTTTTATTTTATGTTATATCACTTACTGAGTATTAGACTCATAGTTAAGTCTTGTGATGTAGCTATGTATGAGAAACGAGAAAACAGGTCAAAGGCAATTGATGAAGAATTTGCACGAATGGATCTTGTGGCTGACTGGCCTAAAGAGTAAATGTTTTGTAAATAAATAGTTAAAGTTTAAATTGCTTCCGCTATATATATTTAAGAAAGATGATTTTTATAAATGAAAGATATACCGCTGCTAAAATGTTTTAAATGACTATTATTGGAAAATGATTTTAAGTAGTGAATTTTACACTCGGTTTTCAAAGAAAAGTCTTCCGCTGTATTTATAAAAAAAAGTTTTAAATTTTTGCGATTTTAAAAGGAAATAACAACCGGGATGTTACAGTTAGTATCAGAGCTATTGTGTTTTGAAACCGATTCTGGTACTTACAGTTAAGGTTGTTTTAAATTGCTCTGATATAGTTGGTATCAGAGCAATTGTGTTTTAAAAACGGTTATGTAGACTGCCTACCACCACAACCTTCGATGTGAAAATTCTCTATCAACTGTAAGTGTTCTTTCTAAAGTATTTATTTTAATGAAATGAAAAATAGTAATAGATAGATTTTAAATAGAAAGAAGAAGATGTAAAAATATTATTAGAATAAATAATAAATAAATAAATTTTGTGACATCAATTGGAAGAATAAAATGAATTAAATTATCCTATATAGTATAGGAAGAAGGTTTATAGGAAAACGATTGTACTGTGTTTGGATGAAGATACTTTGTTTTGGATTAAGTAAACAGTACTGAAACCACTTGGATTTTTTTTGAAAAGGTAAAGAAACATAAATTGGATTGAAGAGATATGAGAAAACCTACCCAAAATTTAAGTGAAAGAACAGTAATTACTAAGTAAACAAATTTGGATGAAGATTCCTAAGTTATAAATATTCATGGATAAGAAAGAATAGTTTGATAAATTTGGAATTACCCCACCTTAGGAATGAAATTAGAAAAGAAAATTTTCTATGTAATAAAGAAACTTGTGAGCAAAGATATTATAAGGAATATTTGAAAATGATTAGGAACATCATTAGAAGAAATTTTGGATTATAATATGACATTTATAAAAGATAATTGTATATAGAAATTTTGTGCAAATACCATTAATCAATTAATTTGTACAACCATAAGATCAAAGCCTTGAAGAAACTAAGATATGGATGTAATAGGAATTTAAGACAAGCGTTCAATTTCGCAATAAGGACAAGTACCTTTGAGTGGTAAGATGAAGTTACTTATTATGGAAAAGTTCCAATGTATGGAAGCAAGTTTGCATTGCCATGGTTGGTCATAGAAATAAACAAGATATACTAGATTGTGCGAGGATGTAAGGAAGAGATTTATTGAGGTGTTGAAATATCTAATGTTCAAAAGGGCGACCTATGCAAGAATTGTATCAAAGACTATTGACATCAAATTGATAACTAAGGCATAAAGGAAAATCGTAAGAGAAAATACTTGGTTTGAACTCGATAGATATAACAAGGTTGGTCAATTCGCTTAATATTATTCAAAGGTATAAGAGTTAAAGGAATTGTACAATTTAGGAAACGATTGTGGTTAATTAGAACAAAGCTATATATGGAAGATGATATAGTGTGGAGTTGTACTAAGACTTTCCCATATTGAAGATATATTGTGAGTAAAGAAAGTTGCTTAGACTTAGGAAGTGAAAATTTCACATGATCGTAACTTACGATTTTGGTTGGTATTACTAAATGGACGTATATTTAAAATAATGGATGAAAGAATGAATAAGACAAAATGAAATAAGTATGGAAGTGTCAAAATTATGGAAAAGTGAATAAGATGTTGGATTTAATAGCTTCATTATTGCATCTAAGTTGGATTTCAAAAAATTCTTCCTGTTAATTGATGAATTTTTGGAAATTGTTAAGGCCTAAAGATTTTGGTATATGGATCTAAGGAATTTCCTTATTATAGTAGAAAGATATGTGAAGAAGAATATGTCTAATAATTTCGATGACAAACTACATTAAGGATTGATTTTGATTGGAAGTAAGAGCAATAGAATTTAGAATGATTTAGTCAAAATTTGAAATTGGCCATATGTCAAGATCACTTGTAAAGTACATAGGTTTGAAGGTTAGTACTCTGATTTGATTGTTGATGGATCCGTATTCTTAATTGGTTGCTGAGAACTCTATTGGTATGAGAAAACAAGACAAAAATAAGGACCTTAGTGAGGAATGATTAATAGGTTAATGGAAGTATTGGATTTCGAAGTATATTAGATTTTGTTCTTAAGATGTGGTAATGTATTCTTTTGGGAAATAGATGCAAAATTGTTTTGGATATGTTTGAATTACTGTGAAATCATTGTAGTGTTTCTAGAGTCCTCTGAGAAGGTACTATGATAATTCAAATGCAGTCTTTTTGGAAGTGATAAGAGGGATCATTGGTTGAGAGCTATTTAGTTTTGGTTTGGGAAAACTAACGGATAATGGTTCTTAAGGATTTAAATGTTTCAACAACTACTCGCACTATCAGATTTCAGAGAAGACATTTTGGATCTCAAGCTTTGAAGGATGTAACTGAATGAAGAGTTTGTTATGTACAATCGATTATAAGAATTTTGTGGATACTAAGTACAAAGAGTGAGAAAATGTTAGGAGAAGTTACGCTTGATGAGTATATAATCTTGGAGTTGTGGTAGAGAAGATAAAAGTTTTACTATCTTCTTAGTTGTTGGATAGCCAAATTAGAAGAAAAGAAGATAAAAGAGATTTTCTGCAAGGATAGTTTGCAAAAAATTAAGGAAATTTACCTAAGATAATACATTATTTCTAGGAGAAAAAGTGAAAATATTAGATCTTTAAGTGTTCAACGATGATTTAGGTAAGGAATTAACCATTGAATGGTATGATTGGAACTTAAGGAATAGGAAAATGATTGTAAGGTATTTGATTCTGTGGATGAATCAATTATGATAAATTTGATAAGTAAATAGATTTTGATACGGTTAAGATGGATAAATTAAGGTGAATAGTTATATTATTGGATTAAGAGGAAGGAATACTTTGGATAATAAGTGAAAGAAATGTTTATGCTAAGTAAGTTTCGAGGACAAAATTTTATTTAAGGAGGGAGGATTGTAATATCCCAATTTTCCATAACAGAAATTAAATAAGGAAAAGAGAAATTAATCAAAGGAAAATCTGGATATTAATCTATTGAGATAATTTAGATATTAATAATAAATATTTAGATAAGAAATTGGTGGAAGTAAATTATGAGAATTATTAAGTTAATATTGTGGAAATATTTGGAAGAGTAGAATTGGTAATAATTGATTTAAAGAGAATAAATTGGAAGAAAATGATGACGTTTCAGGAAATGGAGAATTGCACGTTGGACCGGTTGCATGATTTTTGTGTGGGTCCGGTCGGAATGCGGCTTCCGGTCGCATATTGGTTGTGACCGGAACCACACGTTTCAGCTGAAAACGTGTTTTGCAGTGCAGCCAGTAGCATTGGTTTCATGATATTGTGGTCGAAATGGTCGGACCGGTCGACCGGACTCAAAGAAATTTCTGATAGATTTTACTGTTGAACCAAACTTCGTAACATAACCTAATTTCTGTTTAATCTTCAGCGTGGAAAACACTTGGCAGCAAGTGATGGTCTTCAAAATGCCTATAAATAGGCTGCAATTCATTGAAGAAAATGCAAAGCAAGAAGAGAAAGATTAGAGAGAGAAAGGGTGAGAGCTTGAGTGAGAAAGAGTGAAGAAGGGAGTTCTGGTTCTGGACTTTGAAGTTCAGGGGCGAAGTCATTATTCTAGTTTTTGAAGGAGTTTTCGACGGAGGAATATTACACGGTTGGTCTAGAAACTTCATTAACTATTCTCCGTCTCTCCTTAAGCTATTTAATTGATAGTTTTAGGTAATATTACTGTTATTATCATTATATTGTTTTAGAAATATTAAATTCAATATATTACCGTTATTATCGCCAAAATTATTTTGAAATGTTAAAATCAATATATTACCGTTATTATCCCCAAAATTATATTGAAATATTAAATTCAATGTATTATTGTTATTATCGCAAAAAATATATGAAAATATTAAATTTAATATACTATTGTTATTATCACTAAAGTAAATTAGAAATGGTAAATTAAAATATAATAACGTTATTATTGCCATGATATGTATAAATAAAAATATACTATTATTATTATCACAAATAATATTAGTGGTATAATTGTACTGTACAAATAAATTATGTCTAAGGAGATTAGTATTTAAGAGGATCTGTTGTGACCCATCAGTGTGTCTTAGGAATTTATTTGGAACGAATATTCTGTCAAATGAGACTAGTTCTACGTGATTTATCAAGAACCGCCAATCTTTCCTGAGAATATTTTGATTGGTACTATCCACGAAGAGATAAAAATAATGAAATAATAAATGACGGATTTTAACATATTAATATTATTGTGAAGGTATTAACATGAACAAAGAAAAGGATAAAGACTAAAAACGCTAAGGAATCCAGGTAAGTCGATGATGCACCACAGATTCCCTCTATTCTCAATCAAACCCGAGAATTTTATAACTCCAATTTTAGTGTTTATTTTGTAGTTACTCCAAGAGAAAAGAGAATGAATTACATTCATCATGCATTCAAAAATATGATGGATTTATTCAAGATCAAGGATAAGTGGAGATTCAAGCACAATATTAGGAGAATTTTGAAGCTGTCTCATTATCCGCCTACAATCTGACCTCCAAACACACATGGGTATTTTTGGCATTCTAGAAGATTTTATATCAAAATAGTTTCTTCATGAAGATTATAGCCAACATTTCAAGGTATCTAGAACGTATTTTTGTGTTACATTTGGAGGTTGTTTACTATGTCAAATGTTCCAATTACAGAGACCTAAAATCCAGCCAAGGACATATTTTGTGTTTTTATTATTTTAAAGTTTCTTTTGTAATTTGTTTTTAAGGAAATTTTTGTAAATTGGATTTAGGATTTCTTTGGAGGGGTTCTTAAGCTCTCTAAGGCAGCCATAATCCTCAGTTTTGGTTTTGATAAAATTTCATAGCAGCTGCTGTTTTTCTTTAGAGTCTATCCGAAGCTTGCCGGAGATTCTTGGTCGAGCAAGCCGAAACCAGATTCTCCAACACTCTTTACGTCATGGTTTTTCCATCTTTGGAGATAAGGTTTTATACTGCATCCTCCCAATACTTCCTTGGAAGTATTACTCAAGAGAGGAGGGTTAGAAAGTTGGAGGAAAATAAGTCGGAGAGGCTCTTGGAAAAGGGCCCACTAAAGTCGCTAATCTCAAGCAGTGGAGATTCCAGCGGACCACTCGTAGTTCGTTTCTGGTTACATTCTTTGCTCTTGGTTATTCATTCTGTAATTTTGATATTTTAAAGCTTGCTGGATTGTGAAACTTTGGGCACTTATTTGGTTTAATTTGGATAAGATTTCGATAATTTGATGCATGATTTTATAGAGATCACCAAAATTGTTTTGCAGAATCTATTTTGAGAACAATCCACTCTTCTGTACGTATCTTTCATATCACGATGAATTTAATCGTGATTTTTGAATTGAGATAAGCCCTTTAATAGTTCTTGGTATTCTGCAAATTTGAAGTCTATTGGTCGTACGCAAGAAAAGTTCTATCTTTGAAGTCACTGTTATGTCTTAGAGACAACAGAATGTGCTGTTATTTCAATTGGTCTTTCTACTCTTTAGAAGTCCATCAATTGATACTTGTTGTGCTTTGGTCTTCGGACCCTACATCACAAGAATTAGGGGTTGTATGCTGTGTGTTACTACTTTCATAGAATCTTTAGGTTGTTTGTTGCTTTACCACAAATTGAGCATGTTTCATATATTGTGTTTTTGCTTGCTACTGTTTATTAGAATTAGGTTCTTTTAATGACATGTTTATTAGTTTTAAAGTTAACGATTGCCTCATAAATGAGATTGATATTGTATGCATTCACGAGCATCATGGTTTTCAAAACGATATGAAAATGGTTTATCATGCATGGTTTTGGAAACGAATGACATGAGAAAAGTAAAAGTAACTAAAACGAAAGAAATAAATATTAAAGGTGGAATGAGATGTGAGTTTGGGTTGACCGCTCTTTCTCATCAAGTTTAGACATCTCGGATATTGTCAAGAAAAGATAAAGAAAATGGTCGTTTGGTGATGTGAGGCTGAGTTTGTAACACACCGACTTTTTAAATTGTATAATTATCGGGGTATTACCAAGGACGTATTCGTAGGATTATAAATTAAAAAACTATTGGATAATAATTAGGGTTAAGTTAATGGGGTTAATTGGAAATTAGGTCAAATAATATACGATAGGTATATTAAATAATTATAGATTTATTAAATAAATTAAAATAAATAAATGAAATTATAATTTAAAAAGGGAGAAATAGGAATTTAACCGGATTTGTTTGACTTGGTTTGGAACCAATTATGTGGTTCATCAGAAGAACCGGTTCAGTTTGTTGGTTGCTTGGTCCGGTTCGAATCATCAGCTAATGGGGAGAGGATTTCTCGTGGCCTTCAGCCATTTCGCGAGGGCTGAACAGAAATGAGAGAGAGAGAGAGAGGGAGGTTGAGAGTGAGACGAGCAAAAGAGAAAGAGGGAGAAGAGGGAGATCGCGGGGAGTCGCAGTGACAAATCGACTTTAGGCGTGTTGCCGGTGTCAAGATGGGTTTTCGGCGACGGACAAGATGCTGCAACGACGTGGGTTGCATCGGTGAATCTCGAAGGTGGCATCGGGCTTCGCGGGTTGGAACTTGGGTCGTTGTCAACCGTCGACGATCTGATGATTTTCGGTCATGCTTGGCGACGATGAATGGTGTGGCATCGGTGAGGCTACGGGTTGGCTGCAATTTTTCCTCTCTGCGGTTATGCGAGGTAAATACCTTGATTGTTTGTGATGTGTGATTAAATTTTGTGGTGGGGACGGTGGATGAGCTTCAAGTTGGTGCTGGTAGGGGTTCACGAGATTGGATGCTCGGATTGGTTGGCTGTTCTCGATGTTTCTCAAAGAGTAATTCTCTCCAGTGCTGCAATCTAGAGACCGAGTTGAGGGAGGAAGCTGTGAAGACAGTAAAGGAGCTGGAGGGAATGAACCCTCGGGTCTTCCTTGTTTTCTGGTAAGCCTCTTTCTCTGCAGTTTGGGTTAATTGGTTTCTGTTAGTGGTTGTCTGCCAGATTTGGATTATGTTTATGTTTTGGTTGTGGTATAAGGAATGAAGATTTTAGATGAGTTATACTAGATGTAAATTGTGGATATTATACTACTTGTTTTGGTTGAGCTATGTTTCGAATAAATTATAAACTCTGTTGATGAGGTTAGAGTATTGTGTTGTTGGAGACTGATGTTGAGATAAAATGAAGAATTTTGTTAAGTTGGAAGGTGCTGTTGTTGTAATTAACGGAGATGTTAGTAAAGGCTTGATAAACTATTGATGAAAAATTGGATGTTGGAAGGTGTTAATTGCTTGGGTGTAAAACTATTAAGTTGAAGCTTTGTTAATGTACTCTGTTGTTGGGAAGTTAAATTATTGACTTAGAATACGTTGATGGAGGACGAGTTGTTAATTAATTATGCATGATTATTGGGATTAATTATTAAGCTAAGTCTGTGAGATTAATTAATAAGTTAACGAGTAGATTAAATGATTTTAGTAATGATTAGATATTTCTAAATCATGAAGGTATCAGAAAGAGATAGAAGATAAAGATTTGGTGCTAATGCGCGATTAAGTTCGGGGTAAGGAATTGAGTGTGTCGTGGCCATGTGGAGACCCTACACCATAAGTAGTTGTGTGAATTGTATTGACTTTCTTTGATGTTCATTGTTTAAATTCATTGTAATGCCTATTGCTTTCCTTGGTTCTGGTTAGGAATAGAATTTGTATCTCTTATTGCTAATGTTTATTGTAGAGAAATGTGATGAATGAATGATGAATGATGTCGTTAAGTCATAGGGTAGAATGACGAAATGAAGGATGACATGATATGCATGTACGATCATTAATGAATAGAGACTTTAAATTCTGTTTGTACAATTAATTATATTCCCTTGCTATAATTTCCTACACGATTCATTATATTAATCGCTGTAGCTTCGTAGTTGTTTATACTTGCTTAAATCAAGCATGTGTAGATTATAAAGAATTTTAATTATCTTACAAAAGTTTTAAATTTCGTGTATTTTGAAAGGTTATGAAAAACTAGGTCGTTACAGAGATGGTCACTCTTCCTCGTCAAGTTTAGACATCTCTAACGCCCGTCAGGATAAAAAGAAATAAATGTTAAAGGTGGAACGAGATGTGAGGTTGGGTTGATCGCTCTTTCTCGTCAAGTTTAGACATCTCGGACCTCGTCAAATAAAGATAAAGAAAACGGTCGCTTGGTGATGTGAGGCTGAGTTGGTCGCTCTTCTCTTCAAGTTTAGACATCTCCAACGCTCGTCAAGATAAAGTAAAGAAACGAAACGAAATGTGAAACAAAAACGAAAAGAAAAGGAAATGGAAATGGAAAACGAAAAATGATTTCAAAGATGCATGGTATGTTTTATTTTTCGTTACCTTCATCCTTCCAATTGTTGACTACTGACAAACACAACAATTTTGCACTCTGCCAAACATTAATCCCTCCTAAGAATGCAAGCAAAACTCAGAATTTTAACCAAAGATTTGAACTTCACAGATAAGGAGGAATGAGGTGACTAACCGAGGGCGATGGTGGCTTGGTTACAGAGTTCCAAAATTCACCCAAAATGGTCGTAGCAACATTCAATGGGTAAGTTTCGTAGAGAGAGAGAGAGATAATATACGAGAAGTGAAGACGAAATAGATGGAGTTGGCAATTTGAATGGGAAGAAAGAGGATTCGGAAGGGATTCCTCCCCTTCCACTAAACGCCCATGATGCAGAGGAGGCAATTTCGGTATTTTTGAAAAATGTTATCCTTTCCATTTTTATTTATTTTATTATTATTATTTTTTTAAAATGGCAGATATTATTACAAGATGTATAATCGTTGTCAATTTGTTTTCACCCATGCAGTTCTTGTTTCCATACATTTTGTGGATATGTCTCGTATAAGAATTGAAGGTCTTCTTGTGGCATTTCCCAAAGTGGCAGGAACTGGAAAACAACATACATCTGTTGAAACAGAAAATGTGTGCTATGTTTACCAGCCAATAGAGGCTTTGTACTTGCTCCTGGTGACAAATAAACAAAGCAACATCCTTGAAGATTTAGAGACTCTGAGACTTTTATCAAAACTAGAATCCTTTAATTTTCTCGATTCGTTTTAATTAATTGATGGGTTTGTTTTTTCTAACTGTCTACGTGCTCTCTAAAGTTCTCTTACCAATGCCATTTCTCATTTTTTCATTTTTTCCTTGACATGTTATGCTAGGAGTATCATAAATAAAGTTTCTTCGTACAATACTTGTTTAATTGATATTTAGGGTCTTAGGAGGCAGAATAGTTCTCCTCTTGGAAGAAAGGAATTGGATTTTGTTGCATTTTGTTAATTTCAAAATGGGCATTTAACCACTCTACCCTTCTAGCGAATAATTTTGACCAAATATTCCAAATATAACCACTGTTCATCTCCTTAAGTATCACAAGGTATCGGAATATTCCATCTCTCTAGATGAAGAGGGAATTTGCAAGACAACTTTTGAACTGATTTTTGCTTTTGATGAAGTCATTTCTCTGGGACACAAGGAAAATGTGACAGTTGCTCAAGTGAAGCTGTATTGCGAGATGGAGAGTCAAAATGACATTTAGAAAATTGATATATATATATATTCATAAATATTGATACTCTGAACTATTTCATTTTGCTGTGATTTTACTTGCGGCTAGAAATTTCTCTCTATTCTGAGCTATTTGGTTAGCAAAAGTTGGTACCATTGCATGAGCAAATAACTTCACGATTGAGTCCTCGTTAAACGATACCATCTGCTGATTGCTGAGATAACTCATGAAACTTAATATGGATGGTATAAGATATGATTTTTTTCCTTGTTCTTGACTGAATTTGGAAAATGCATGTACTAATTGAAAAACTTAGATACCCTCATCCCATTCATATGATCAAGGGTTCCTCGTTTTAGTGCATTGGCAGATGGTTTTACTTTTGGGTTAGGGAGTATAAGATCGCTATGCACATACGATTTGTTGCTTGCTTGATGATTACCAATTCCATCACCAACATCCACTACTGCCCACAATTCGTGGTGTTTTTGATGCATCTGAGATGACAATTGGGTTGATGCTTTTCTTGCAGGTTGTCAACATTCTACCTCTCAAAGGCGGTGCTCCTCCAAAGTTTTCGCAGAGAACACAGTTGGTCACAGAAAACTATCAAGTAGTGTGATTTTATATATGCTTGTTATGCGACATAAACATGAACTCCGCAGATTTCGTTTTATCTGGATAGCCATAGCGAAGATTATCCTGTTCAATCCTTTTTTTTGGAATTTTTGTGCACTATGGCATTATTTTTGAAGACATTATGTTATTCCTACGATTATACGTTATGGGTTTGCTAGATTGAGCCAGTGACTGAGATTGTTCTTCGTGAATTGTCTAAAATTGGGCAGAAGCAGGTGGCATGTTGTGTTAGTGTATATAAATTAGTCAATGACCGATTGATTGAATGCGACATCATTATTTGTTGTTGGGTGACTAAGTGTAAGTTATTAGAATTGAAACTACAGATTAGTGATATAAATTTGTATATTGGTGAATGGATACACCATTCGTAACCATTTATGAATATAATCAGTAATTTAATCAGTCTTGAGTCTTGCATTTCAATAATTAATTAATTAATTAGGGAATTCAAATTTATTCATCAAATAATCTTCGGCAATATATTTCCATTCCAAGAGCTCATAAAAATTCATGCACTTGCACATAAAAAATGAGGGATTAAAATAGGCAAAAACGAAAAAAAAGTGACGTCAAAGACGGATATATCATACTTCCATCACCAACCCATCTTCTCTCCTGGAATTATATAAATACCCACCATTAAACTAGGACAATCCGGGATTAATCCTAAAATTAATTATTTTAAAATTATATAATTCTTTTCACCACCTCCCATTATCTATTAGCCAATCAATTATTTTATGATCTAAAAAATATTAATATTTCAAGTATTATGGGGAAGTGGCTGACTTAATCTAAATCCAATAGTCAGCAAAAATTACTTAATTAATTCTCCAAATTAATGGAGAATTATTTTTACGCAAATATTGCAATTAACTAACCTAAACTCAAGTATGATGAAAAAATTAGACCTACTGTTGCTCGTGTAACGATGAGAAGAAATTTATTTTTCTCTTTTTAAAAAAAACTTATAATTCTGGTTAAAATCAATAAAAAAAACTCAATTTTTTGTTCTATGAAATATCAAAATATGGTTGAGCATTATTTTCTTGTATTTAAACAAAAATGTTAATTATATTGAACACATGACCGCTTCAAAGAAGAAAATACTCCAAGGCAAATTAAAAAAATGAATGGAATAAATTTATTAACATCTAATTAAGGATGAAATGGGTTGATAATGAAGCATAGGTTTATAAAAAAAATTAGGAATGTTATTTTACAATTTATAATTGCTTGACTTTTGTAACGACGGTGGAGTTGGGGTGACTCGCGCCAATTAAATCTGTTGCCTTGACTGAGGAGTGTTCCCTCATTTTAGCTGATTGTCTTCTTCTCTTCATCAATGCCTCAGCCTTTCTTCCATTTTTTTTAAATAGCAAAACACTCTTCTCGCTGCATTCTCGTTTTGCAGTGAGAAGTGAGTGCTTCAGTGAGGTAGTAATGAGGCCGAGAGAAAACTTTGAAGAGTGTGAATAATATTGAGTTGTTGCCGGAGGTCTGAAAGTGGATAATTCTCAGACATAACGGTGAGGTAAATTTTGAAATCAAGTTTCTGTTCACTATGTAATTGAGATTGATTTTGTTGGATTTTAAAGTTTGGATTAATGAATGGAAGAGTTATAACTTTTGCATGAAAACAAATTGTGTTATATTCTGGAATGTTTTAGTTGATTAAAGTTGGAGTTTTACCGGAATAATTGGAGTTTCTAATTAGTTTGGTTTGTCAAGACTTGTGGGGCCCAGTTTTGGCCATGGTCTAGTTTATTTAAACCACAGTTTAGACCTTTTTTAAGGTCGTTTTGGACGTTTAACCCAATTGAACTCGATTGTTCTCGAGTCATTTTCTTGAACCTAAAGTTAAGAATTTAAACGGGATAATTTGATCTTAATTTCGTAATATGATTATCTTTAGATTTTGAGATTTGGAATTTGGACTTAGCTGATTATTTGATGTTCCCGTTTTGGATTGAGCCTTGACTTTGGCAGACCATTTTGAGGTATGGATTTTATTTTATGATCAGCATTGTATCGTTTTTCAAACTATTATTTTAAGACGTGATCTTATATAAAATTATGAGTCTGTTATGACCGTCTGTTTTTATAGTATTACATGTACGATTTTCGTTGGACATGTTTTATTTTGAGCATGTACATAATTTATTAATCACCTTGGTCGAGTGCATCAAGTTTGATTAACTCGTGATGAAGTTTTGTTTTATATATACACATTTGATCGTTGGAGGATGTGTTTGTTGTGTTAACGAGACTAATGGGGAAGTTGATTGTGCCTTGTTTTTGGACGCAAAACCCCAAACCTGACCAGGATAATATTTCGTGGCTTTAGCAATCACCGAATAACTCCTTGTTCTATATGCATATGACATCTCTGTGCTCGAAGCTTGTAAGTGACTTCATTTTCACTGAGATTTTTGTGAAATCTATTTTTCGTACATACCACACTATAGTGGGCGTTTTCCACTTTTGTCTCACTAGTCGATTTCTGCTCTGTTTTAATCCCTAGTCTTATTCATGACATGCTCTCACTTATTTAATTTATAAAATTTTATTTGTTGAATATAAAATTTTACCTATATTAAGTTTAGCCGACTCATCCTAACAACATCTTTTAGATATAAATTTGAAAAATCACCAATTATCTTCACAGGACTAAGCCGACACCTCATTTATTAGTTCAATATTTTTACTTTGAGAGTTTTGTGAGATTCAACTATTAAAAATCTGAATAATATTTGTATAAATTCTTGACATTTTTTTTTGCTCATTTATGTTAAACTTATATACTATCACTTTATTTTAATGTTACCATTGGACCTTCGGATTAGTCCATTTGGTAGGGCTATTGCAAAAATTATAATTCACTAAACTCTTATGCCACATAATTAATTAAATATGTAAACAACCAAAAAATTAAATGATAGGATGGTGAATGGATATAATTAGTGAATGGCAGATTGATTAAATAAGTCGTCATTATTTGTTGGTGGGTGACTAAGGTGTAAGCTATTAGAATTGAAATTACAGTCACGCATTCCATAGAAGTACTGCGTCATAAATTATTTTGAATTCTAAATCATAAATCAAAAAAGTACAATATGGTTCAAAAGAAATAAATACAGGAGAGTGGTTCAAAAGAAATAACTCCTTTGCTCTTGCCATCCGGACGCCATCAACCACCTGCCCCTACAGCCATCAAGGCGTAAAATGCCGTCTATGACCAGTTTTGTTGGGCATATAAACCCGTCTGAATCTGCAGAAAAGGAGCTGCAAAATAAGAAGAGTGGTAGTATCCCAACTCTCCGAATATGTCTGGCCCTCAACAGAAGAAAGGAGGCAAAAACGAAAAAGCACCAAACAATCATGGGACTAATGAGCCGAAGGAAACTGGCGGTCAACCGAGTGGCGGTGGAACAAATGGAGGAGCAACAAGTAGGCCTACTACACAAAGTATACTACGGGAGACTATTGTGCCGAAGAAAACTGACCATCAACCGAGTGGCGGAGGAGCAAACGAAGGAGCAACAAGTAGGCCTACTACACAAAGTATACTACGGGAGACTAAGGTGCCGAAGAAAACTGACCATCAATCGAGTGGCGGACGAAGAAACGAAGGAGCAACAAGTAGGCCTACTACACAAAGTATACTACTTGAGACTAAGGTGCGGAAGAAAACTGACCATCAACAGAACGGCGGAGGAACAAACGAAGGAGCACCAAGCAGTCAAGGGCAAAGACATAATCCTGGCTCCAAACGAAAATAGGCCAAACCCTATTGAAGACCTTGCTTGGGTTTGGTTCTGCAACAACCCAAACAATCTGTGTTTTTTGTATTTGTAGATTTGTGGTGAAGTGATTGAAGATCTCCAACAGGTTTCTGAAAGATGGTGTGCTGTTTAGATGTGGAAGTTGTCCTCGATCTTGCAAAATAATAATAATCTGTTTGTGTTTTGCTTGAAAGTGTCTGTTGCTGGTTCATGGTGTACTTATTGTAAACACTGTTCGTGGGTATTGTAAATTTATGTTCATTTTTCTGAAAACCTAGATCTGGTAGTCCAGATGGTCGTTTCCTTATATGGATCGTAATTTTTTGAAAATCTTGAATCTCTCCTAAAACGAAGTTTAGGCAGATCTTTAGGAAATCATACTCTTCACCTCATGGTTTCACATAAAGTTGATTTTTCTCTTTCATTTTACCATTGCCCCAACAAAACTGGGCATAGACAGTATTTTATGGCTCAATTATGATTTCTTTAATAATATTATGTTATTTATTTATTTTCATATGATTAACACGTTACATTTTTCTTGTAGAAACCATCATTTTTTTTAATGTAATACGAGCATAAATCATTTTGATGATCACAAAAGGTAAATTTTAATGGTGGACAAAAAAAATTATTTAAAAGAAAGAATAGTAAAAGAAGAGGATGAGCAGGTAGAGATATAAATTAGGTTCAACATCGTTAACATTTTTTATAAATAATTTGTGTTTAAATACAAGAAAATAATGCGACCCAACTTTGTAGAGACTAAAATTGAAGCATGATTTGAGATTTCATAGTGGAGATATATAAAAATGAAAAATTAACAAAACAACTATTGTACTATAGAGTCAATGACAAATCAATCACTGAATAATTTTTGCTAACAACTTAAACATTCAACTTTGAAAGATGAACACCGCAAACATCGTTGTCACATTGGTCGTTAAAAATTTCAAATACGTTTTGTGCGGAAAGAAAAAATTTTCTTTTTACCGCAGAAGATAAGTACTAATAGGAGCTTCTAGTTAGTTGTTTCTCTGCAAAACGTTAGTGTAACGCCTCGTAGCTTTAAAAATTTTTTTTAAACAATAAACTATGTTATCGTAGAAAACTGGATCCTTTATAAACTCGTACAAAGAAGGTCTTTATGAAAACATATTTGAGATCATAGTTTAATAAAACTCAATATTTATTAATTATCTTTTCATATTTCTTTTAAAAATCATGCTGCAGAAGTATTTAAGAAATTCATTTAGAAACTAAACATAGCAAAACTCATATTTAAAATAACCAAAAATATTTATAAAATGTTTTCTTTTAATTCTAATGGAAATTAACATGAATCTCAAAAAAGAGTTTACATTATCAAAATTCATATTTCCTTTAATGCTCACCCACAAACCAACTTCACTTTGACAATGTTATAATTTCGCTCATGAGAATTCCTGTTCAACTGCACTATCATCGAGTCCTTTCATCATACTATTTATTCTCCATCATTACTTACATCATAAAATTCACCTATAAGCCTACAATTCAGTAAGTGATGTGCAATATATATCATGTAACATATAACGTATAGCATACAAAATGCAACATGTGACATGACTATGAGATGCAATATATAAAAATAGTCTTTCTTTTAGTCATCAGTCTTTTTTTTTTTTTTACTTTATAGTCCTGATTATATGGATCATTAATCTAAGGGAGATTGACACTGTCACGACCCAAATGGGGGCCCAACAAAACCGTCGGGTCAGACGACCCGATTCTCAAAGAGAACCCGGTTACCCAGCCCAAGACATAAATATTAATTCGACAGACTTAATGATACAGTGGAAGACTTAATGAAGATATAAGCCTAAACCCAAATAACATGGGTTAGGTCCACAGAGTGATCAACATAAGAAGATAGTAAAAATATAAACAAGAAAGTTATTGCAGGAACTCCAATAAATCCAATATATATACCAATAATTGAGGGATTGAACAAGGACCATCCATCAGGGAACACTGAAACCATTTCACAACTACTCGTGCTAATCCAGTGCACCAAACTTACACCCTAACCTAGGAAAAAAAATGTAGTCGAAGGGGTGAGTGACAAACTCAGTAGGGAAATCGATACTAAATGCAATACATAAAAACTGTTTTTCTCATATCTTTTGAAAAACATATCATTTTTCTCATTTTACCGTACATGGATTTTTAACTGAAAACTCTTCATCAGTTTATTAAAATTGGCCAATGGCCCTCAATGTGGCTAAGTCAAAATCTGCTGTATACATAAACAACTATATCGTAAAAATATGCCAATATCGTTTTTCAGTATGAAAACATCATCAGTGAAAAAAAATGGTCACTCAAGGACGCATCCGATACATACCACAGAAAGGCGGCAAAGCAACACCTCATGAGTCTGAAGAGAAGAGGCAACAGATAAAAGATATTGATGAACAATAATTTAAATAACAGAATTTAATAAAGGCGATACTCAGGCGGTCGGAAAGCCAAAAGACCCTGATCAGGTTTAGGGATTCGCAACCCAAGGACACAATATATACAGTTGTCTTATTACTTATTTGCACTTTAGGGATTAAAACCCAAGAACATTTCAAAAGAAATCCCCTTTAAATAAATTCAAAAATACAAGAAATTTACCTTCACGCTGCAGAAGATGTTCATATCAAGAAGATTCACCCACAAAGTATAGAGAGAATCGAAATAACAGAATACCATGTACGGTAAATTAAACGTGAGAAAACATACGTACTTATACGTAAAAACAGACGTGCTGTCAAACAGTCCCCGTCAGATTTTTATATGTGGCAACCCACAAAATAATAATTTGAAAACCATGATGAAATGCAGTGCATAAAGTATAAAAATCTCTACCTCAAAGGCGACCATGATACTCTTACCGACTAGTCAGCAACATGCGCTATCATAAGTGAAAGTCATATAATAACATCTTTAGAACCTATAACACGGTCGAAAACAAAATCCCAACAATCAACCAAGGGATAACAAATAAGTCTTAAACTAGACTATAAAACAAAACGGTTTCTAAGGATAATCGGAAACTAAATCAGGTATACAACAATTTTTCTAAACTGGAAACCAACCTCAAAGGTCATCGAGATAAAACGAAGGTCAACCGGGACCTCGTGGTCTTGACCAGATTCAATAACAATTACTTGGGAAACTTTAATTTTGACAGTCAACTAAGAATTTCTAAAGGTAAAAACGACATGTTCACAACCATCTAAAGCTCAACAATCGCCTAATAATCGACCAGGACAATTCAAAACCTAATCGGGACAATTTTCCATTTTCCATTTTCCGGCTACGTGAATAGTAACTTGTGAATAGTACGGGCGCGAACAGTAGCACCGGTGAACAGTACATCGCGCGGTGAACAGTACGCCGCGGCGATGAACAGTACCATCGCAGCGGACGATGAAAACGCTCCGTTTTCGTCCAGTTTTGATTTCTAACAACAAATAACCTTACACAAACTCCTATTTTATTAATATAAACCAGAATTGTCCCTCGGATTCGAGTTTTTAAGCTCGAATCCGAAGCTAAGAAATTCCAAATTTTAAAACTTAAAATCGGACAGAAAATACTTAAAATTTCAAAAACTACATTAACAAAAGTTACTCCTATGAACGACGGGAACACGGATCTACAGTCGGATTTTAAAACGGCCACGGTCGGAATTTCCCATCTCCTCTCTCTGTCGCCCTCTGCCTTCTGCTCTCTGCCATCCTATGAAGGGGAAGAAGATGAAAACCTAATGTCTTCTTCTTCCTTAGTAAAAATTAAAAATTAAATTAAATTAAAAATTATGTGAGTGTAAGTAACACTAACAAAAGAATTAATAATAATACTAATTCCTTAGTAAAAATAATTTACCCCAATCATTTACGAAATTTAATTACCACTTAATAAAATTTAATTTGATCATTTTGGCCATTTGACCGAAAAATCACATGTCACCGCTATGCGACAAAACGAGTCAACATTTCAACGATTGATAAAAAATTCACGAAAAATTTACACGTGGAATTTTAAAAATCATTTTAAAAATCTGGGATTTACAGACACCATTTGATCCACCTCATACGAGACAGTCAACTCGAACCTTGCCCATAATAATCATTTACGTTTATTTAGTTCATCTTTTATTTCCTCATTATCTTTCTTAATGAAAACGTTTTTCATGAATGCATGTACATACCTGTAACATAATGACAGTCTGATATGCATGAACATATTCGTAACATAATGATAGTCTAACAAACGTGAACATATTAAAAATAAGTCCTCGACCATCATATTATCAACCAACATTTTCACAACATAATAACTAGTCAAACCTCTAACCTATAAGCATGAAACACACATTACATATCATGTCCTCGATTAACAGCCCGTAGGCATCATAAACACAATAATATGAACATAACTATCATCGAGACTCACGAGTAGAACATCATATATTATCAACAAACTTATTCAACAAATCCTTAGGCGCATATATCATCGTAAACAGAACTATCTAGCAGCCATAACAAAATCCTCAACATGTATATACCACACTATAGTGTGCGTTTTTCACTTTTGTATCACTAGTCGATTTTTGCTCTCTTTTAGTCATTAGTTTTATTTATG
This sequence comes from Begonia loranthoides, assembly GCA_022433065.1. Taxonomy (NCBI): domain Eukaryota; kingdom Viridiplantae; phylum Streptophyta; class Magnoliopsida; order Cucurbitales; family Begoniaceae; genus Begonia; species Begonia loranthoides. Next base: position 2,765,994 of record CM039475.1, read on the forward strand.
ACATGCTCTCACTCATTTAATTTATAAAATTCTATTTGTTGAATATAAAATTTTACCCCTATTGAGTTTAGCCGACTCACCCTAACAACATCCCGTTAGATATAAATTTTGGAAAATCTCCAATTATCTTCGTAGGACTAAGCCAACACCTGCTTTATTAGTTTAATATTTTTACTTTGAGAGTTTGGTGAGGTTGACATATTAAAAATATGAATAACATTTGTATAAATTCCTCACATTTTTTGCTCATTTATTTTAAACTTATACATTATCACTTTATTTTAATATTACTATTTGATCTTCGGATTAGCCCATTTGGCAGGGCCTTTGCAAAAATTATAATTCACTAAACTGTTCTACCATATTATTAAATAAATATGTAAATAACCAAAAAATTAAAGGATCAAATGGTTCGATTCATTTTCGGACTGAGTCATTCCCGGGTCTCGGATTGTTTCATTTTGTTGTGATTTTACTTGCGGTTGGACCAATGGATAGCTAGTCATCAGCCATTGTTTGGGCTGACAGAAACAGGTAGCATGTTGTTTGGGGAATAATTGAAGTGTGTATATAATTAGTGAATGGCAGATTGATTAAATAAGTCGTCATTATTTGTTGGTGGGTGACTAAGTGTAAGCTATTAGAATTGAAATTACAGATTAGTGTACTGGTGAATGGATACAGCATTCATGACTGTTTATGAATAGTTATTGACTAGAAATTAATGGGTTAGGATTTAATTAATCAAATCAGTCACGCATGCCATAAAAGTACTGCCTCATAAATTATTTTGAAGAAGTGGTTCAAAAAGAAATAACTCCTTTGCTCTTGCCATCCAGAGGCCATCAACCACCGAGGAAAATGGTACAAAAGAAATAACTCCTTTGCTCTTTGCCATCTAGACGCCATCAACCACCTGCCCCAACAGGCATCAAGGCGTAAAATGCCGTATATGCCCAGTTTTGTTGGGCATATAAACCCGTCTGATTCTGCAGAAAAGGAGCTGCAAAATAAGAAGAGTGGTAGTATCCCAACTCTCCGAATATGTCTGGCCCTCAACCGAAGAAAGGAGGCAAAAACGAAAAAGTACCAAACAATCATGGGACTTAAAAGCCGAAGGAAACTGGCGGTCAACCGAGTGGCGGTGGAACAAATGGAAAAGCAACAAGAAGGCCTACTACACAAAATATACTAGCCATTTGCTCTTCCTCTTCGACTGGTAAGCTGGGGACTACTAAGGCGAATGAAACTGGCCATCAACCGAGTGGCGGAGGAACAAAGGGAGGAGCAACAAGTAGGCCTACTACACAAAGTACACTAGGCATTTGCCCTTCCCCTTCGACTGGTAAGCTGGGGACTACTACGGCGAATGAAACTGGCCATCAACCTAGTGGCGGAGGAACAAACGGAGGAACAACAAGTAGGCCTACTACACAGTGTACTACGGGGGACTAATGAGCCGAAGGAAACTGTCCATCAAGAGAAAAAGCGGAGGTCCTAATCCGAAACAGATGGTAGGCCCTAACTCTTACCTTCGTGGAACTAAGCCGGAGACTAGTAAGCCAGGGAATTCTAAGGCGAAGGGAACTGGCCATCAACAGAGTGGCGAAGGAACAAACAAAGGATTACGAAGCAGTCATGGGAAAAGACATAATCCTGGCTCCAAACAAAAATAGGCCAAACCCTATTGAAGACTTTGCTTGGGTTTGGTTCTGCAACAACCCAAACAATCTGTGTTTTTTGTATTTGTAGTGATTGAGGATTTCCAACTTGTTTCTGAAAGATGGTGTGCTGTTTAGATGTGGAAGTTGTCCTCGATATTGCAAAATAATAATAATCTACTAGTGTTTTGCTTGATAGTGTCTGTTGCTGGTTCATGGTGTACTTATTATAAGACTGTTCGTGTGTATTGTAAATTTATGTTTATTTTTCTGAAAACCTAGATCTGGTAGTCCATATGATCATGTCCTTGTTGTTAATGCACATTTCTTTTGTTACTGTAATTACTGCATGATTTAAGTATTTCTTTATTTGTCTTTCCAGTTGCATCTATAATCAAATTATCAACTTGAATGATAAAAATACAGAATATTTGAAATCCTCTTCTTCTTCTTCCTTTTTGCAAGATCTCAAAATCTATCTCTTATGTGGATCGTAATTTTTTTTAAATCTTGAATCTCTCCTAAAAGGAAGTTCAGGTAGATCTTAACAAGTAAGACAATATGAGAAATCATGCTCATGGTTTCATATAAAGTTGATTTTTCTCTTTCATTTTACCATTGCCCCAACCAAACTGGGCATAGACAGCATTTTATGGCTAAATTAGGATTTCTTTAATAATATTATCTTATTTATTTATTTATTTCCTATTAGGTTCTTAGTTCACTCGAGATTTACTCCAGTGCACCCCTTTTCTGGACTCTAATAATTTTACTTCAAAAATTATAAAATAGCATTCCTAATTTGCTTTATAATCCTATACTCACTGTCAATCCACTTCATCCCTAATTGTATATTACTAAATTCATTCCATTCACTTTATAAGCGTAGGTTTTCGCTTCTGTGTTCAACATCGTTAACATTTTTTATAAATAATTTGTTTAAATACAAGAAAATAATGCGACCCAACTTTGTAGAGACTAAAAATTGAAGCATGATATGAGATTTCATAGTGGAGATATATAAAAATGAAAAATTAACAAAACAACTATTGTACTATAGAGTCAATGACAAATCAATCACTGAATAATTTTCGCTAACAACTTAAATACTTAACTTTGAAAAATGAACACCGCAAACATCGTTGTCACGTTGACTGTTAAAAATTTCAAATACGTTTCGTGCGGAAAGAAAAGATTTTCTTTTTACCGCAAATGGTAAGTACTAATAGGAGCATCTAGTTAGTTGTTTCTCCGCAAAATGTCAGTGTAACGCCTCGTAGCTTAAAATTTTTTTTTTAAAACAATAAACTATGTTATCGTAGAAAACTGGATCCTTTATAAACTTGTACGAAGAAAGTCTTTATGAAAACATATTTGAGATCATAGTTTAATAAAACTCAATATTTATTAATTATCTTTTCATATTTCTTTTAAAAACTATGCAGCAGAAGTATTTAAGAAATTCATTTAGAAACTAAACATAGTAAAACTCATATTTAAAATAACAAAAAATATTTATAAAATATTTTCTTTTAAATCTAACTGGCATGAATCTCAAGAAAGAGTTTACATTATCAAATTTCATATTTCCTTTAGTGCTCACCCACATACCAACTTCACTTTGACAATGTTATAACTTCGCCCACAAGAATTCCTCTTCAACTGCGCTATCAACGAGTCCTTTCATCATACTCTTTAATCTCCATTATTACTTACATCACAAAGTTCACCTATAAGCCTAACGTTCAGTAAGTGATGTGCAATATATATCATGTTACACATAACGTATAGCATACAAAATGCAACATGTGGCATGACTATGAGATGCAACATGTAAAAATAGTCTTTCTTTCAGTCATCCGTCCTTTTTTTTTTCACTTTACAGTCCTGATCATATGGATCATCAATCTAAGGGAGATTGACACCGTTTGATCCACCTCATGTGAGACAACCAACTCGAACCTTGCCCATAACAATCCTTTACGTTTATTTAGTTCATCTTTTATTTCCTTATTATCTTTTTAAATGAAAACGTTTTTCATGAATGCATATACATACCCGTAACATAATGACAGTCTAATATGCATGAACATATTCGTAACATAATGATAGTCTAACAAACGTGAACATATTAAAAAAAGTCCTTGACCATCATATTATCAACCAACATTTTCACAACATAATAACTAGTCAAACATCTAAGCTATAAGCATGAAACAAACATTACATATCATGTCCTCGATTAATATCCCGTAGGCATCATAAACACAATAATATAAATATAACTACCCTCGAAACTCATGAGTAGAACATCATATATTATCAACAAACCTATTCAACAAATCCTCGAGTGTATATATCATCGTAAACAGAACTATCTAGCAGCCATAACAAAATCCTCAACATGTATATATATAAGTTGTAAATAACCTAACATTTACTATCACATCCTCGGTTCATAAAATAAACACGGTAAAATAACACAGTGTAACAAAGCATCACATCCTCAACATCAACAAAACCATCAAGCCTATCCTTGAACATTATCCACATAAAATGTACGCAAATATTATATAAACTGTAACAATCATACTTTCCTCGAATAATAGCCCGAAGACATCATAGACAATAAAATCATCAAACATACAAACCTTAACATCTTTGTGATGTAGGTCAAAGGTCAAACACAATCAACATCACTTACAGAATATGATGCAAAATGGAACCATTCTATTATTGATCAAACCTCAAAGAATATCATAAAGTTAATTTATGTCAAGTAAAGGTGGAAGTTCAAGAGCAATAAAAGAGAAATGGAAAGATTTTCTAAAAACTGTATTTTTTGAAGTTATATTATCACTTTATTTTAATGTTACTATTGAATATTCGGATTGACCCACTTGATATGGCCCTTGCAAAAATTATAATTCACTAAACTCTTCCGCCACATAATTAATTAAATATGTAAATAACCAAAAAATTAAAAGGTCAATTCATCTTTGGCCTGAGTCATTCTCGGGTCTCAGATTGTTTCATTTTGGTGTAATTTTACTTGCGGTTGGATCAATGGAAAACTAGTCATCACCCATTGTTTGGGCTGACAGAAGCAGGTTTGGGGAATAATTGAAGTGTGTATATAATTAGTGAATGGCAGATTGATTAAATAAGTCATCATTATTTGTTGGTGGGTGACTAAGTCAAAGCTATTAGAATTGAAATTACAGATTAGCGTAATGCATAGTGTATTGGTGAATGGATACAGCATTCATAACCATTTAATTTATGAATAATTGTTGACTAGAAATTAATGGATTGGGATTTAATTAATCAAATCTGCATAAAAGTACTGCGTGATAAATTATTTTGAAGAAGTTTTATGTAAACGTTGCAGTGGACTAGTCTAAACGCAAGGCTGATGAATAAAATAGACCCAATGTTGCGTGTAACGATGAGAAGAAAATCATAAAATGTATGAAAAATCATTGGTTTTATTTTTATATATCTCCACCATGAAATCTCAAATCATGCTTCAATTTTTAGTCCCTCCAATTATTTTCTTGCATTTAAACACAAATTATTCATAAAAAATGTTAACGATGAAGTGGATGGAATGAATTTAGTAATATGATTAGAAATCAAATTAGGAATGTTATTTTATAATTTTTAAAAGAATCCAGAAAAGGGAGTGCACATCGACGGGTTCTACAAGAAAGATATAATTTGTTCATCATGAATAACACAATATTATTAAAGAAATCATAATTTAGGCATCAAATGCCTTCAATGCCCAGTTTTGTTGGGCATATAAACCCGTCTGATTCTGCAGAAAAGGAGCTGCAAAATAAGAAGAGTGGTAATATCACAACTCTCTCAATATGTCTGGCAAAGAATGGAAGAGCGGAGAAACAAAGGAAGGAGCACCAACTAAGTCTACTCTACAACGTATTATAAGCCCTAACTCTTCCAATCCTTTACAGAGTGGTGGAGGAACAAAGGAAGCAGCACCAACTAAGCCTACTCTACAACAAGTGCCAGGCTTTGGCTCTTCCAGCTCTAAAATTAAGCCTAGTGTTATGGTTCCCATGACAGATTCCACTTCGGAAGTAGGATTGGTTGTGGGCTAATTTATAAATGGGTATCTCCCTTACTTGTATGACTCGTTTTGGGTTGAGAAAATGAGGTCTTGACCCGAGAACAAATTCGTGAGGACTTATGGGAGCCCAAAGCGAACAAAATCATGCGACGAAGTTGTGCCCACTTGTAACACCCAGTTTATTAAAGAAATCATAATTCATGCATAAACGCCGTTTATGCCCAGTTTTGTTGGGTATATAATGTCACGACCCAAAAGAGATCTGAGACAGAACAGGAAACGACCCGGCCAGAAGAACCGAATCATCCGACCCTTTTTCTCTTAAAATTTATTAATGAAAAGCGGAAGACTTAAAATATTTGTTATTAACTAAGGCCCAACAAATATGCGTTTAACAGGTCCAACAAGTGATATCAGATAGTATAGAAATATGATCCAATTAAAAGAAAAACTGTGCAGAAAGGAAATTAAATATTTAAGGTTTACAGTCATCCAAATAAATCAATATACCTCATTAAAAGTCTCTCGAGGAAAGTTACTAAAATGATAGAAATTAAACAACTATGCCTGAAACTAATCTTGACTTGGTAACTGGAAGTCTGACTGATAATTTCCTGAAAATTTTATTAAAGGGATGAGTTGACTAAACTCAGTAGGGATTTAACATTTTCAGATTTGAAAGAAAGAAAGATTTTTATTAAGCATATATAGAAATTTAGGATCACATTTTATAAAATCTCAATTTTTGAAAGAAAATTGTACAAAATGGCACGTGTTTAAAACGACCCACTAATATATGGTATATAGTCAAAAAATGCCCTTGTTGTACTAATTAAAGTCACAATGAAAATGAAGCCACTCACGAACTCTGAGCACACTATGCCATAGGCATTTAAAGAAATAAAAGTGATGCTCGGCGATCGCAAAAGTCAAATAATACCCTGATCAGGTTTAGGGATTCGCAACCCAAGGACATGGCACATACAGCTGTCCTAATACCTATTTGTACTTTAGGGATTAAAACCCAAGGACATTTCTAAAGAAATCCCTTATCATCAAATTTTTAATAACAGACAAACACACCTCATAGGATAAAATGTGTAAAAATATAATTTAAAGAATTTTAATGTTTGAAAATGAATGATTCGTTAGAATATAAATTTTAATTTTTAAAGGAATTATTTAAAGATAGTAATAATATGCAAATGTAGTGCATAAATAAAATAATTCATACCTCGAAGTGGGTTATTTCGATCCAAGCCTAAATTGCTCAAAGTGTCCAAATTTTAGAGTCCACAACTTAATCCAATATTTTGGTACCTAAATTGAAGTTAGGAAAATTAAGAAATTTCACTTTGTGAGTCAACCTTAAATCCCAAAATTATTTAAAACAGACCCAATATAAGCCCACATAGTGGCCTCAACATTAGACCCAAAGACCTTAATTAAATTTGGCCTCTAAAAATAATGCATAATCCAGCCCATGAATTAAATTGCAGCCCACGGTTCAAACCCGTGGGTCTGCTTTGCCATTGCAGAGAAGGAGATTGCATCTCCCTCTCTGTACAGATGATTTTGCCCACATAAATCCAACGCAACGATTTCTAGATTATCCAATTAACAACACTTTCCATATAATCAAACAATCCAACTTAAAGCAATGAAATTGACATGTGAAATCTTAAATCCAAATTTCCAGATCAATCACAGAGACAGAGAGGATAATCAAAGGAAAAATTCCTACCTTTAAGTTTGTAGCTTTCAAAAATTTGAAGAATTCCTGCACTGACCAAGCTTCCAATAATCAAAACGAACTAAATCTCCAACCTTTAGATGACCCAAGTTCATTAGAATCAGATTTTGTGAAGAATAGAGTAAAAAACGAAGAAGGAAGAGTTTAACTTACTCTTCGATGTTTACTGGCGAAGTTGAAATCCTTAGCTCCTCAGTTCGCGGGAAAAGAACTTCGAATAATCGGAGCTACGTTCTCCGATCCTAGAGGAGGAAATATTCCATTAGCATGACATATCGAAGACAAATCGAATCAGAGATTTGCGATTTGGACTTACTCGAAAAAAACTTGCACCGAGAGAAAACCCGTTCGCACGTCGGAGAAGAAGAGAAATCGTAAAATCGGAGGGGAAAAATCAAGTGGGGTTCAACCCCTTCCCTTCGGTCCCCAGATATAGAGAGCTCCTTCCCCAAATTTGGGAAAGAAACTCAAAGACTTTACATTCTTCCCCCCTTAAGAAATTTCGTCCCTGAAATTTAGAATAATCCCAAGAGTACCATTAAACAATTGGGGATATTTAACCATCATGTCCGATTCAATTTCCCAAGTAGCTTCTCCTTCCATATGATTCTTCCACTGAACTCGAACTAGAGGTATTTCACGACGACGAATAACTCTAATTTCACGACCAATAATTTTATCAGGCTGTTCTTCATAAGAAATATCCACTTAAATAGTAACCTCAATCTAAGAAATAATATAAGAAGGATAAGAAATATATTTTCTCAGTATAAAGACATGGAAGACATTATGAACAATACTCAACTGTGATGGTAATTCCAATCGATAAGTTACTAAACCAATCTGGTCAATGATCCAAAAAGACTTATATATCTTATAGCTAACTTTCTTTTCACATTGAAATGACTAATATCATGACGAGATCGCACTTTTAAGAATAAAAAAAAAATCATTAGCTTCAAATTCCACTTTCCTCCAACGGAGGTCTGCATAACACAACTGTTAACTTAGAAGAATACATAGTTGCTTCTTAAGTACTTGAATTTTCTCAGTTTTCTCATGAATCAAATTAGATCCGAGCGTAACATTAGTCTAACACAAAAGTAGTCTGCACTGTCTTCCATACAAAGCTTCATATAGCGAAACATCGATACTAGTTTGATAGCTGTTATTATAAACAAACTCTACTAAAGACGAGTAATTCATCCAACTATCTCCGAAATCCATAATGCAAGATCTCAACATATCCTTGAAAATCTAGACTGTATGCTAAGATTGGCCATCGGTCTGAGAATGATGTGTTGAACACTAAACAAGCTACAAGACCAAAGCTTTCTAAAGGGATCTTCAAAATTTTGACATAAATCTCGAATCTCTACTAGAAACAATACTCGAGGGAATACCATGAAGACGAATATGCCCTTGATATACAACTAACTCAACTACGTCAAAAAGAATTCTATTCTGACTATAATAGAATGTGAAAATTTCGTCAATCTAATAAGGATCACTCACTCAATACTAACTTTCTGCACTGCCCTTGGTAAACTGAGCACAAAATCCATTATAATTGTAACGACCCGGATTTCTTAATCTTTTCCAATTCACTTCTTTAATCGTTTTCAATACGCATTATCCATCTATCATACAAATTCTTTCATTTGTAAAACTTCTTTTCATTTCGTAAATAAATCAGAGTGCCCAAAACCCGATCGTTACTAAAACTTCATTTTTAATCTTTCTTTCTTTTGAAAAACTAAAAGAAACTATTGCGGAAGCATAAGTCAATTTAGTTAAAAACGGAAAAAGATAACATTTAAAATTTATGAAAACAACGTATATAAAGAAACTTAAACATAAACCGAAGTCCTTTAAATCCAACCAAAATGCATAATATAGGTCTACATCACATTTAAAACTTTGCATAAAGGATCACCATTTGATTCTTACTAAACCTCTTCCGTTTTTATTTCTCGTTCTCGTGCTGTACTACTACTCCGTTGGCGCATCCATCGGACCTATCGCAGGCCCCACGGGAAAAGTCTCCTCCTTCACTTCCGGCATAGTCAACTCGTTACCTACACCACAAGTAAGGACGTGAGCTTACGCTCAGTAAGGAAAGGGGAAAATCATATATGCATCTCTCTTTAATTCCGTTTGGAATGGGGACCACCCAAACCAATCCTTTTCATTACGTTCGTTTTTCACTCGTATCCCAAGTGTGAAGATTGGAAGGTTCTTAGGGGATGAAATCCGCCTTCCAACTTCCTATTCGGTTCCTTTTCCAGCATTTCTTGCCTTCGAGGTTCCTCCTCTTCCAGCGTATCCCGCCTTCGGAGTTTCCACCCTTCTAACGTATCTCGTTAAAAGGGTTTCTTCGGTGATGACGTATTCCGCTCATCCCGAACATTCTTATTATCGTTCATCCCCTCTTTGGCGTGTCCCGCCTCCAAGGGTCTTTCTCTATTGGCGTGTCCCGCCTCTAGAGTTTCTACCCTTCCGACGTATCCCGACGGAGGGTTTACTCGGTGATGACGTGTTCCTTTCATCCCGGCATCATTTTATTCATTCTTTTTCCTCACTCATGCATGTGGCACCAATCCTTTGGGTGCTTTCTAGTGGATTTCTATTAACATGACACATCAAATATAGAAGAACAAGAAATCCACAACACATACGTAACTCATTGCATGATTCGTTATCAAATGATCTAACCGTATTTCCATCGAAAACAAGATACCACATTGCACAAATTAACAGATTTTACATCCAAAACCATACTATGATATTGAAAATTTAAAGCATGCTTACTAACGCAACTTCTTCCTTCTAACATCATAGCAATGAAATCAATATTCTTTATCTACGTTATCCAAAGATGTTGCACAAACAAGATCTAGAAATAACAATATATTCCTTACTGCACTTCTATATGGGAATTAATCATGCTTTTGACAATATTGATCAAGTTACACACTTTGTACTCATATGTATAACATCATAGCAATAGCAATATCTTTCTTGCTACACCTAGCTATTGAGTATCTATCATGCTTTCTAACTAGAAGATCAATGCCATTAGTAGCACAAACTAACAGAAAAACCAGTGAAGCTTACAACTACAAATCATGCTTTGACAGAAACAATTTCTTAGTTTAACCTTGTCATTCCATTCTTTCTTTCTTGGGATCTATGGGACATTCATCTTTCATATTATTCATCTCATCATCATAACATGGAACATATCATTCATCTTATCATCTATATCATCACAATATTGGCACATAGAAGTTCATACGTTTGATGACAGAAAGTGAAATTCAATAACAGTGAGGAAAAATGGAGACATCTACATGTTTATCCTTGTCACATTTATCTATCCTTGTCATTTATCTTAGCATCATAACATCCCACCTTCATTTTGTAACATAACATTTCTATCCATCTTGTCTCCTGTTCCTCATATAAACCAGTAAAATTGGAAGAAAAACCAGCAAAACCAGAACCAACAAATCAACACATCATTTACTTGGGTGTAGGGCACAAGGCCACAACAACCCATCCTTACTTTCTTTTCCCTAAGCATTTCATTCCATTGATTTCAATAACTTAACTTGCAGGAAGATAACAAAACAGGAAAGTAATAACCAAAGGATCATTGCAGGAAGCATCAAACAATAAAGAAAGTTATACAACTAATCACTTGTGGGTAGGGCTTAGACGGCCAAGACACACCCAATCCTTACTTTCTTTGGACGAAATGCAGCCTCACTAAATCAACTCTTCTTCCCAGTTACTCCTTAAGCCAACTCTGGATGCAGCAAAGCACTTATGCAGGAAAATGGGGAAAGATAATATCTAAATAGGGAGAAGGGAGCTGCTTCAAGGGACAAAACGTGCTGGAGGGACAAGGTAGGGTGGGCTACTCCTGAAGACACGCCTTTGCACCGAAAGCGTGAGAATTAAATTGAAAAACATCAAATTCGTCGTTGTTTTCTGACTTTTATTTCGCAGTTCTGGTGCGTTGCGGACGCCATACATTCATCTGCAGCGTCTGCGTCTCCAAAATTATATAGCAATTGGCGTCCTAAAGCAGGCGTCCTCAGCGTCCGAAATGGTTTTGCGGATGCCATTTTGTCGTCCGCCCCGTCCGTGTGAACCGTCCGCATAAAATCAAATTAGACAGATTCAAATCGGACGCCAACTTTTGCGTCCTTATCGTCCGCATGTGTCGTCCGCGACACACCAGTGAGGACAGATTCATATCGGACGCCACGTTCTGCATCCTCGCCGTCCGCACTTCTGCAGCCAGCGTCCGCAGTCACATAATTTCATCATTTTTCACATTTCCTCTTAAATTTTTCCCAACTTAAACGTCTACGAAGTTATACGTCGCAACTTAACATTCATAATACGGTGTAACTTAGGAACATCCACACTTTTATTTTTAAAACAAAAACGATTACATCGTTAATCGAGAAAATTGGAAATCGGGTTATTACAATAATCTTGTCACACTTGCACTCAGGGATAGACAAAGGCTACAACATCTAACTGGTCCTTGATGTTTATCCTTAAACTGTTGACAATTGAAATGTCTCAAAACATATTTAGCTACATCTTGTTTCATTCCAATTCATCAATACTGATGCTTTAGATCATGATGCATTTTCGTACTGTCGGGATGAATAGCAAATCCACTCTTATGGCCCTCTGTTAAGACTGCCAGCCTCAAATTCAGATCGCTAGAGACAACAACTCCACCATCAAAATTGATCTCCTAACCGTCAAACTGTTTACCAGCTTGAATCATCTCAAATCTTTCTTTCAAGATATCATCAAACTTTGCAAGTCTTTCACACGTTGCAAAAGTATAGGGGTCGCTATTCAGTTAAACTTGAACCAAACGATAATCGTCATAGTACTGTAGCTCAAAATCTCTAATAATAAGACATCTCTTCCAATCATCCAAAACAAGAAAGAAAAGAAATATTTTAAAATAACAACTTAAGATATCAGCTACAACATTAACCTTACAAAGATGATATTCTAAAATAAACTCATAATTTTCTATATACTAAACCCAACGGCGTTATCTGAAATTTAAATCACATTGTTAGAAGTACTTTAAACTCTTATGATCCAAAAATACTTCGAATTTGACATCATACAAGTAACCCTGCCAAATCTTTAAGGTGAAAATAATAACCACAAGTTTCAAGTCGTGAGTATGGTAATTACGCTCATGTGACCTTAATTGTCGAGATGCATAAGCTATAATTTTATCACGCTACATCAAAACGCAACTCAATCTGACTCCTGATGCATTAGTAAAAACTGCATAAGGTAAAGTCTCATCAGGTATTGCCAACACTAGGGCAGTAGTCAATCTTTGCTTGAGTTCATCAAAAGCTGCTTGACACTTCTCACTCCAAATAAACTTCACATCTTTTCTGGTCAACTGTGTTAGCGGCATAGCAACATAAGAAAAGTTTTGCACAAACCGTTGATAATAGTCAGCTAAACCCAAGAAACTGCGTACACGAGTAACATTTCTGGGCGGCTTCCAATCTAACACGACTTCAATCTTAGCTAGATCAACTGAAATGCCATTTTGGAAAACAACATGGCTAAGAAATTTCACTTTGGTCATTCAAAAGTCGCACTTTTCACGTTTTGCATAAAATAGATACTTCTTTAGAGTCAGTAGAAAAATTTCCAGATACTCTATAGGCTCATCAAGGGTCTTAGAATATATCAGGACATTATCAATGAAGGCCACAACAAACTTGGTCTAAAGACCCGATTCATAAGATTCATAAAAGTAGCTGGTGCATGAATCAGATCAAACAGAAGCACCATAAATCCAAAATGTCTATAATAAATCTGAAAAGATGTTTTCGAAAAATCTTGTCCATTCACTTTCAATTGATAATAACCACTATCAAATTGATCTTTGAGAATAACATAAATCCTCCAAGCTGACCAAATAAGTCATAAATCTATGGCAACAGATACTCATTCCTGATTGCCACAAGATTCAAATTTTGATAATCAATGCATAGGCAAAGCGAACTATCCCGCTTCTTTGAAAACAAAACGAGCGTATCCCATAGCGAAAAACTATTAAGAGTAAACCATTTTTGCACAAATCATTCAACTGAACACTCAGTTCATTCAATTTAGCAAGAGCCCTGCGATATGGAGAAATTGAAATTGGAGTAGTGTCGAACATGAAATCAAAACAAAATTCAATCTCGCGGTCGGGTGGCAACCCATACAGATTCTCAAGAAAACATCAGGGTAATCACAAACCACTGACAAAACCGTAACAAGGTCACCGCTAATAAGAAAAATATCCTCGTACCACTCCAATCTCCTCCGACCACCCAAATTGACTCACAAAACATGATTAATAGAAAACATATGGATATTACATGGATGCACTAGGATCTTTCTGTCTCCCAACGTAAGAGCAATAATTTTTCCGATAACAATCGATCTTATCTTTGTATAAGTTCAATCAATTCATCCTAGGATTACATTAGACTGATCCATAGATATAATTATTAGGTCAAACAATATTCATGCCTTCCAATGATAGGGTAGCAGATCAAACAACGAGATTCATTCTATATCTCTTATTCAGGGAAGTACTCAAAATCAAGGAAGTTCCTAGATTCTTTATAGTCACACTCTCATGATCCAAAATAGAATAAACATTAATCATATTCTGGAAATGACTTGCATTACAATAATTGTTTCTAAATACTGCCTCAAACTGAGTCAAAATTATCATATGTAACAAGTAATCCAACTTAAGGCACTTTCATCATACATGGACAATTTCTTGAAATAGAAGGTTGCAAACCCAACCCAATGCTTCGATGGATTTCCAAAAGCCATCAAATTTCTTTTGCATCACCCTTAACCAATTATCAACACTCATATGGTAAACTCCGTCCACAAACACTAGACATTAAATGTTTTATAATTTCATCCTAAGTGATTTCAATACAAGCCACTTTCAGAAAATTCTCTATTGAAGTCATTATTCCAATTGAACAACTCTAAATTTTTTTTTTGTCCAAACATTTCCAACTGACTACGCAAAAACTTACACTAGTGCCGAATTGCATAGTTCAAAGACTAATTAGAAGTCTTTACCAACAGTTTGTGAATCAGAGTCTTCAACCGGAAGGTTCTAACTTAGACTAACAAGTTCCAAATATGAAAGAGTAAGCATTGTATTTTGGAAAGAAATTGAGTCTTTGGATTTCTTTCTATGATAAGTTTTAGGCCCACTTATATAACCAGAAGAGTTCGCAAACTCATATGTAACAAAAGTTGTTTCTAATCACTTACAAAATGTACTCCTTACCACCTTGAATTAAATTTAGACCACTCCAAATCATCTGTGTCCAATTAGAGAATTACCTTAATCCACAAGCAGACAACTTCAAGATGTCTTTCTAACAGCATTTTAATGCAAAGTAATTGTTGTATTGTGTTCTTAGGGACAGTATTTGTAAATCCTTGTATTTTACTATACTACCTTATTGATATCACTTTTCAAGATGGAACCTGGCTCTGATACCAAAAATTCTGTCACCACCCAAAAGGGACAAGAGATAGAACGGGGAACGACCCGGCCAGAAGAACTGAATCATCCGACCCTTTTTCTCTTAAAATTTATTAATTAAAAGCAGAAGACTTAAAGTATTTGTTATTAACGAAGGCCCAACAAATATGGGTTTAACAGGTCCAACAAGTGATATCATATAGTATAGAAATATGATCCAATTAAAAGAAAAACTGTGCGGAAAGGAAATTAAATATTTAAGGTTTACAGTCATCCAAATAAATGAATATACCTCATTAAAAGTCTCTCGAGGAAATTTACTAAAATGATTGAAATTAAACAACTATGCCTGAAACTAATATTGACTTGGCAATTGGAAGTCTGGCGGATAATTTCTTGAAAATTTTATTAAAGGGATGAGTTGACTAAACTCAGTAGGAATTTAAAATTTTCAGATTTGAAAGAAATATTTTTATTAAGCATGTATAGAAATTTAGGATCACATTTTATAAAATCTCAATTTTTGAAAGAAAATTGTACAAAATGGCACGTGTTTAAAACGACCCACTAATATGTGGTATATAGTCAAAATACGCCCTTGTTGTACTAATTAAAGTCACAGTGAAAATGCAGCCACTCACGGACTATGAGCACACTATGTCATAGGCATTTAAGGAAATAAAAGCGATGCTCGACGATCGCAAAAGTCAAATAATACCCTGATCAGGTTTAGGGATTCGCAACCCAAGGACAAGGCACATACAACTGTCCTAATACCTATTTACACTTTAGGGATTAGAACCCAAGAACATTTCTAAAGAAATCCCCTATCATCAAATTTTTAATAGCAGACAAACACACCTCATAGGATAATATGTGTAAAAATATAATTTAAAGAATTCTAATGTTTGAAAATGAATGATTCATTAGAATATAAATTTTAATTTTTAAAGGAATTATTTAAAGATAGTAATAATATGCAAATGTAGTGCATAAATAAAATAATCTCTACCTCGAAGTGAGTTATTTCGACCCAAGACCAAATTGCTCAAAGTGTCCAAATTTTAGAGTCCACAACTTAATCCAATATTTGGGTACCTAAATTGAAGTTAGGGAAATTAAGAAATTTCACTTTGTGAGTCAGCATTAAATCTTAAAATTATTTAAAATAGACCCAATATAGGCCCACACAGTGGCCTCAACATTAGACCCAACCCTTAGGTCCAATTAAAGGCTCAAAGACCTTAATTAAATTTGGCCTCTAAAAATAAGGCCTAATCCAGCCCATGAATTAAATTGCAGCCCATGGTCCAAACCCGTGGGTCTGCTTTGCCATTGCAGAGAAGGAGATTTCATCTCCCTCTCTGTACAAATGATTTTGCCCACATAAATCCAACGCAACGATTTCTAGATTATCCAATTAACAACACTTTCCATATAATCAAACAATTCAACTTAAAGCGATGAAATTGACATGTGAAATCTTAAATCCAAATTTCCAGATCAATCACAGAGACAGAGAGGATAATCATAGGAAAAATTTAATTTTTCCTACATTCAAGTTTGTAGCTTTCAAAAATTTGAAGAATTCCTGCACTGCCCAAGCTTCCAATAATCAAAATGAACTAAATCTCTAACCTTTAGATGACCCAAGTTTGTTAGAATCAGATTTTGTGAAGAATAGAGTAAAAAACGAAGAAGGAAGAGTTTAATTTACTCTTCGATGTTCACTAGCGAGTTGAAATCCTTAGTTCTTCAGTTCGCCGGAAAAGAACTTCGAATAATCAGAGCTACATTCGCCGATCCTAGAGGAGGAAATATTCCATTAGCATGACATACCGAGAACAAACCGAATAGAAGATTTGCGATTTGGACTTACCCAAAAAAAGCTTGCACCGAGAGAAAACCCATTTGCACATCGGAGAAGAAGAGAAATCGTAAAATCGGAGGGGAAAAATTGAGTGGGGTTCAACCCCTTCCCTTCGGTCTCCAGATATAGAGGGCTCCTTCCCCAAATCTCGAAAATCAGATTTGGGTAAGAAACTCATATTGTTTAAAATTTAATTTGGTTTGATTTGATATGATTTTATTGTTATTATTTTTTTTTTTTTTGCGCTTTTAGGGCCATACTTTACATATAAAGCCATGTGATTCTGCAGAAAAGGCGATGCAAAATAAGAAGAGTGGTAATATCACAACTCTCTTGAATATGTGTGGCAATGAAAGGAAGAGAGGACGAACAAACAAAGAAGCACGAGAGAGTGATGGGCAAAGAACTAATCCTGACAAAGGGGAACCTAGTGGCAATTTCCATGATCCACTTAAGCAGGGGACTACTAAGGCGAATGAAACTGGCCATCAACCGAGTGGCGGAGGAACAAACGGAGGAGCAACAAGTAGGCCTACTATACAAAGTATACTACGGCGGACTAATGAGCCGAAGGAAACTGGCCATCAACAGAAAGGCGGAGGTCCTAATCCGCAACAGATGTTAAGCCCTGACTCTTACCTTCGTGGAACTAAGCCGGAGACTAGTAAGCCAGGGAATTCTAAGGCCAAGGGAACTGGCCATCAACAGTGTGGCGGAGGAACAAACAAATGAGCACCAAACAGCCATGGGCAAACACCTAATCCTGGATCCAAACCAAAATAGGGCAAACCCTATTGAAAACTTTGCTTGGGTTTGGTTCTGCAACAACCCAAACAATCTGTGTTTTTTGTATTTGTAGATTTGTGGTGACGTGATTGAACATTTCCGACAGGTTTCTGTAAGAGGGTGTGCTGTTTGGACCTGGAAGTTGCCTCGATCTTGCAAAATAGTAATAATCTATTTGTGTTTAGCTTGAAAGTGTCTGTAGTTACGTAAGACTGTCCGTGGGTATTGTAAATTTACGTTTATTGTTTTTTGAAAACCTAGATTTGGTAGTTCTTCATCTAGAAAGATGACATTTCCTTTATATGTATCGTAATTTTTTTAAAATCTTGAATCTCTCCTAAAAGGAAGAGATCTTAACAAGTAAGACAATACGAGGAAATCATGCTCTTCACCTCATAATTTCATATAAAGTTGATTTTTCTTAGGGGTGGAAAACGGTTCGAGCAAAACCGAGGAACCGAACCGAACCGGCGTAAATTGCACGGTTCGATTCGGTTGTAAAGGTGGAAAAACCGAGGTTATGCCCGAACCGAGCTGAACCGAGAAAGCTCGGTTCGGTTGCGGGTTGCACAATGGGAAACCGGGTAGACCAAGCCCACCCGATTTCCCAGCTAACTTGACCGGGCAGGGCTTCTCCAGTCCCCGAGCCCCGAGGAAGAGATTGCGAAGCTGGACTGCTGGAGAGCCTTCGCTGCCTGCCTGCGTCAACCACAACCAGATCTCGACTCGAGTGGAGATCTCGCACTACTAGATCTCGCTGCGTCCACTGTCCACAGCCTGAAGTGAAACCGATTCTTCACAGACTCACCGGATTCTTCACAGACTCACCGATTCTACAGCCTAAAGTTGATTGTCCCATCGGCGAGCCAACGACGCCATTCTTCAGCGGTGAGTCTCAAGTATTTCAGTAAGTCTTTTCTTTACATTCTCAAATCTCAACTCTAATCTCCTTCATTCTTCAACATTCAGTGAAACCGATTCACCCAAGGCTCAGGGGACAGGGAAAACAAAGGTTCGATTTCAAGTCATTTTCTGGAAATCAAAGGTTCGATTTCAATTCATCTCTTCATTGATGTTCCAACTCGATGGAACTCAACATACTTGATGTTGGATACAGCTGAAAAATTTGAAAAGGCATTTAAAAAGTTAGAAGAATACGACACTCAATATTTATATGAATTTCTTGAAGATGATACTATGAAGAGTCCTCCCTCTGATGAAGATTGGTGTGCCATTCGTCAATTCATTGTGTTTTTTAAAGTATTTTATGATGTGACCTTGAAAGTTTCGTCTACTTTACATATTACGGCCAATGTGTTTTTCTCAGAAGTCTGTAAACTTGATAAAGTTATCAAAACATTTGTTGGAAGTGATAACCCTTCGTTAAGATCCATGACACTTAATATGCAAATTAAATACGATAAAGATTGGGGCAATGTCAGTAAAATCAATCATTTGATGTATGCTGTTGTAGTTCTTGATCCACGACATAAGTTGAAGTATGTGAAGTATTATCTTTCGAAATTGCATGGATTTGATAAGACAAATGATTTGATAATCGAACTAGAACATACTATTAGAAGATTGTATTCTGAGTACAAAATGAGTTCATTAACACATAACATGGAGCAAGTGTCTACTTCTAAGCCCGTGGTTGACATCACTCGAGACAATTTAGAGGACGATGACTTTGATAGGGAATTTTATGAAGAATGTAATGATGAAGATCAATTTGGCAATGATAATGAAATTGAAAATTATTTGTCTGCGAAGCTGGAGAGTTTTTCCTCTGAAATTGATATATTGAGTTGGTGGAGAATACACACTAAAGACTATCCAATTTTGAGTAAAATAGCAAGAGATGTGTTTGCTATACCCATTTCAACAGTTGCCTCAGACTCAGCATTCAGCTGCGATGGTCGAGTGTTGGATTCTTTTCAAAGTTCCTTGATCCAAAAACAGTTGAAAGTCTCATTTGTCTACAAAGTTGGATTCGTGATGATAAGAGACCTTCAGATACTATGTACGAATCATTGGAAAAAGTTACTCAATACGAAAAAGGTATAAAACCATAAATTGTGGTCTATTTAATATTAGTCATTTAAATGTTATTATTATAATTACTAACTTCAATTCTTTTTTGTAGATTTGGAGGATTTTATAACAGCATCGAATGAAGAATGATATTCTGATATTCTTTCATTCTCAGGTGGGATTGTTTATAATGATTTGATTTTTATAGTTGATTTTATTCATTTCATCATTGTTATTTTGTAGTTATTCATTTCATCATTGTTATTTTGTAATTATTCATTTCTTCATTGTGGAATGTAGGGCAGGGCAAAATAACAAGAGTGTCGACGATGAAATTGCTTTTTAGAGAGAATGTAGGTATTTGTATTTTGATTTGATTTAGACAATGTTGCATTTCACTTTATTTATTCTAAAACAAAAAAGGCTTCTTGAAAACACTTTTTTTACTTTAACAAGAATACATTATAACTGTTTTTTATTATAATTCTTCAAAGGTAGTTTGTGGAAACTCTTTTAAATGTGTTGTTTCCAACTATTTTCGATTTCATCGCTACCCAAGCAAGCCCTTAATGTTTATATCAGCTTGAAAGTTGCAAAATGAACTTCAAGTTGATCAGAATTCGAGAGCTTCTTTCATTCTACTTTCTTTTACAAGAAGAGAAACAAAGAAGCAGGACTGGTGAAGAAAGAAAACAAGAGTTGGAAAATGATGTAAGGATGTGCTCAATAACTTCTTTATTTGTTTTCAGGATTCTGCAGTTCAGATAAAAAGCAACTACTAGACATAGACAATGTTGGATAATAGTTGAATGTTGGATAATAGTTTCAATATTTGAAGTTGGATAATAGTTGAATGTTGGATAATAGTTGAATGTTGGATAATAGTTTCAATAGTTGAATGTTGCATGTAAAAACCGAACCGACAAAAACCATGAACCGAACCGAATAAAACCTAAAACCGAGCCTAATAGATCTCATGTAAAAACCGAAAACCGAACCGTGAACCGAACCGAGGCCTCGGTTTTTTGTTCTGTTCACCCTACACCTCGGTTCATCATCGGTTCCTAAAAAAAAAACCGAACCTCATAGGTTCGGTTTAAATTTCACCAAAAATCGAACCAAACCGAACCGTTTCCGCCCCTAATTTTTCTCTTTAATTTTATAATTGTTCTAAGATTAGTTGATCTGTTTACTCTTGAGTTGGATAAATAATAATTTTTTTAATGTTATTTTATGATGAACAAATTACTAGAAACTGTTGTTTTTTAAATGTAATAATATGAGGATAAATCATTTTGACGGTTACAAAAGATGGACAAAAAATTTATTTAAGGGAAGAGGAATGATAAAAGAAAAAGATGAACAAATTAAGATAAATATTAGGTTCTCATTTCTCCCGAGATTTACTCCAGTGCACCCCTTTGACTCTAATAATTTTACTTTAAAAATTATAAAATAACATTCCCAATTTGTTTTATAATCCTATTCTTCACTATCAATCCACTGCCTCCTTAATTGTATATTACTAAATTCATTCCATTCACTTTTTCAATTTGACTTCGTAGGTTTACGCTTCTGTGTTCAACATCGTTAACATTTTTTTTATATGAATAATTTGTGTTTAAATACAAGAAAATAATGCGACCCAACTTTGTAGAGACTAAAAATTGAAGCATGATTTGAGATTTCATAGTGGAGATATATAAGAATGGGAAATTAACAAAATAGTCACTGTACTATGGGATAATGACGAATCAATCATTGAATAGTTTTCATGAACAACTTAAATACTCAACAATAAGAAATAAACGCTGCAAACATCACTGTCATGTTTGCCGTTAAAAATTTCAAATATGTTCTATGGCAGAAAGAAAAGATTTGTTTTTGACACAGAAGGTAAGTACTAATAATAGCTTTTAGTTAGTTGTTCCTTCGCAGAACATTATACTTTTCTCCACGGAACGTCAATACTAATAAACATTTCTTTTGTTAGTCGTTTCCCTGCGCGAAACGATGTCATTCAGTGGAGGAAAGTATACGCTCCTCCACGAACGTTATACTTTCCTCTGCGGAATAACATCTTTACGCGGTGGAACGATGTTATTCCGCGGCGGAATGATGTTATTTCCACGTACCTGAAGTCTTTAGCTTTAAAAAAGGGTTTAACACTTTAAGATCCTTCACAAAAACCTAGTTATTATAACATAATTTATCAATAATAATTGCTCAATAATTAATCCTAACTACAACAACTCGTTGCATTCTCTTAACAATCATACCACTAACACCATTCTAATTTAATAATCACTTAATCTAATAATCTCAAATCCACAGCTCAATAGTTCATGCCCACTATGTGAGAACCAAAAACTAAAGAACACATACCTCTAGAAGCATAACTTCATAAACTTTAGAACCCTCACAGCTCTCTCTCACGGTACTCAGACTCTTCTTCAGACTCTCAAATTTCACTTCTCTGAAAACTCACAGCATCACTTTTCCTCAACGCTCCACTCTCCTCCTTTTCTAAAGCTCTAGAATTTCAAAGAAGTTCTCACAACTCCAGACGCAATACCTCCTCAAGAATTTGGCAGAGGTTTCCCACACTTCCTTCTCTGTGAAACTTCGCTCCCTTCACCCTTTATTTAAAGAGTTGCAAAACTTGACCCATCATTAACTCTCTGAAGACAGAAAGCCAAAGGACTTGAAATCCATCAATGCCCATCAGTGCGAAGACAGAACGCCAAGAGATGCAATCCTTCGTCGTCCAACAACTCTTCTGTAGGATCGATATACTCCTATAGAAGAGGGGGGGGGGGGGGGGGTGAATATACTGTTTCTAATATTTTCGTGCGATATTTTAATCTCTAATAACCCTAAGTGATTTAATGCATATAATTAAAATATCGATAACAAATATATGCAATAATGTAAAGAGTAAGGGTTAGAGAAGTGCAGACAACATTTGTTTACGCGGTTCGGCAAACTTGCCTACGTCCGCGCTCCAAGTTCCACTTGGAGATACACTAAGCAATTGGCTTACGGGTGCCAATAAAACTATTTACAAATTGACTATTAAACGGGGCATCACCCTTGACTAATTATAAGGTCGTCAACCTTTGACTCTTACGGGGTGTCACCCTAAATTTGACTATTGTGGGGTGTCACCCAATGATTGAACTTACGGGCATTCAATCGTGCCTATGAGTGTTTCGGGTTGTCACCCTCGTGTGATGTATTCTTAGGGAATCACCATTTATAGCACAAGATAATGAATTGGAAATTAAAGCTCTAAAAACTAATCCGAACTCTCCCAATAATAACTCGCAAGTTTATGGATGGGGAGAATCGGATTTACAATGCTCACAGTGAGTAGTATTCGAGTATTGATTTTGATAGGGCTGCGCCTCGAATATTCGATCATTGTGGAGAGCTTGGAGTGATCCTATATTTATAGGCAATGACTTTCAGATCTTCCTCACCTAGTTTCGGACGTCCGCATGTAGCCGATAGAAAATATCTGTTGAAATATGTCCGTTGAAAATATAGCCGTTATGCAGAAATTTGGACTTTAGGACGCAGAGCCTATCATCCGCAGTCATCCGCAAGTCACTATTCAGAAGTTTAGGACGCAGATCCTTATCCGCAGCTCGCATCTGCATCCGTCCGAATTGCATCCTGAAAATTACAGATTCAAAGCGGAAGCCACTGCGATCGTCTGCATCCGTCCGCACCAGTCCAAAATCACTCTGGATGCATTTTTTCATTCCTAACTCGTTCTAAACTCGATGGACACACTCTAGGGAGGATTCAGACGACTCTCTTTCGTTCGCAATGTCGTCTGCGAGCGTCCGAATGAACACAGAGCAGATTGGGACGCATTTTCTCTTCCGCAGTCTCGTCCCCACTTCACTCCTAAATAAACCCTAAACTATATTGAGTCCTAAAATGATATGCCACACTACATGGACTCAAATAAACATGTTAGCACATTAATAATACCCATTTTGAGGGTATTTCCAATAAACACGGATATAAATATTATGATAAAATCGATTCGGCAAATATGAAATACAACACAAAATACAACTAATAGATTTATTAAATTAACCAACAATTTAATCATCATCAAAATAAAACTTAGCCTAACAAAAGGCTAACAATCAACGTCCAGACATTACAAACGATGAAACTCTTCATCGTCTAACAACTCTTTGACTTCCAAATGTTATAGATGACGAAACTCTTCATCGTCCAGCATCTCTTTGACTTCCAGACGTTATAGACGACAAAACTCTTCATCGTACAGCAACTCTTTGACTTCCAGTCGTTACAGACAACGAAACTCTTCATCGTCTAGCAACTCTTTGACTTCCAGATGGATTCATAAATGGGCGGATGATCACGTCGGTTGATCTTCCCATGCCAAACGACAGCCACAAATAGCCGCCAGGTTTTCCTTCAAAAAAACTCCAAATATTGCGCCAGTCGATCAACACTGGTTAAACGACACCTCGTCGATCAACCGCTCCGATCGACCGCCGATTCCAAATTCTTATTTTCGTTTGATTCTCGAATTATTCATATATATATTTACTCTATATATATATATATATATATACATTATCTTTAATAATCCATAAATCACTCTTCCAAATTATCCAAACCTCAACACATACCAAATGTTTCACCATTGCTCCTTCACATTATTCCTCTCTAAATCTAATATTCCCTAAAATATAATAAATCATATACCTTCAACTTTAATAATGAGCTCTCAATCTTTACAATATATATACAATATCTAAATACGTCCAAATATGTTTTCTCTTACTATTTTCACTGACTATCAGTCTACTTGATATCGTCCAATCTAACTCCGATTATCACTAAATAACTCTCTAATTAGCTTCAATTCTTCCCCTAAGCTAATTATGAACATAACGGGGTATTATGATTCACTTATTCCAATTACGTTTCTCTTGACCAATATCTTTACTTGACCAACTCAGCTCCTATCATTCACAAAATTATCCCTTAAGCTATGCCTTCAGCTCAATAAAAATTTGGGATATTACAATCCTCCCCCGTTATATAAATTTTGTCATCAAAATTTGTCTAGTCTAAAGGTATCTATTCTTGTCTAAAACATATTCTACTTGTATCATTTCCTTATTATTATCATTTCTACCTAACATATGTACCAAGATAAAGACCAAACGAGCATATAAAACAAAACTTTAAGTTTTATTGAATCGCATGTTACCTGGCCTAGACGTAGACGGTTTAGCTTCTTGAACTTCATATAGTGAAAATACTTGTGGTGCTACCGTTCCTTGTTTCTTGACCAACAACAGACAATTCTTAACCCGATGTTCTTGCTGCCCACACTTAAAGTACTGCCCAGTACCAACCCTACATTCACCATAATATTTCTTATTATACCTAGGACACAATCCATCTCGAAAATTTCCAACCAAAGCTGTATTTTATTTATTTCTGGTGCAATTGATATAAATATTATAAGAAAGAGTTTTAATGATCATGTTTTATAAAGAAAAAATCTTATGACGTTTTTACAAAAAGAAAAGTTTTAAATTTTACAAGATTTTAAATTAAATAAAAACTGGGTCATTACAAGGATGTAGATTCGATCGACCAAAAAACATCACAGAAGCTCGGAGGCAAAATTTCAATGGGAGCGGTCCACCACTACTATAGCAATGGTTGACCGCTCAAGTCTGATTTTGACTCCAAAGGTTGTTTTAAAGCACAGTAGTAGACTGGTGAACAGTGACCGATCGACCGCTACTGAAAAGATTTGCATAGTGACTTCTAATGGTCGGATTTTCAACGGCTATATTTCTAATGGCTAAGAGCGATCGACCAAAAAGGATTAGGTCGACTGAAACCATCATGCAAGCAAACAATTTGAATACCCAAAAAATAATTAAGATAACCAAGGTCATTAATTGTGAATTGAGTGTGGAGAAATTGTAGAAAAGTATCAAGTAGTGTTGGTGAATTGCCTGCCAAGAGAATGTCATCCACGTAAACCAACATTATAATAATAGAAGAACCTGATTGATAGATTAACATCGAGGTATCTATAAAACCCGAGAATTTTTAAGAGGATAAATTCTGTGTAAATTTTTCGCATTTAAATCGGGCATGACGTTGAGCAGTTGATGCAAATTATTGCGTAATGACACGAATGAAATTTTGGTCAATTAATCAAATCGGTTGAATTGAAAATCCCGAAACGAAAAAATCTATTTGAGGAAAATAGAATTGGAAAATTTGTTGGACCGATAAACGTCGTTGGACAATGATTAAACTAGAACGGGATTGAAGATAAGATTTTGGAGATAAGTTATATTAATGTGTGATGTATATTTATGTATATACATGGAATGGATTAGGAGAAAGAGGATAGGAAAGATGGAGGTTTTAAATGGAAAATATATATATATAAAATAAAATAAGATAAAATGAAGGGGAAGAATTTCCCCCTTCATTTTTTCATGCTACAAAATGCGAAAGGGGGGAGGAGAGAGACCTAGGGCAACCCGAGGGAAAATCGCCGGAGAGGAAGGCGATTTGTCAGTTCCGACAACAGGAGCCGCCGTCTGCTGAGCGTTTCTCGATCACTGCTAGGGTGCGCTTCGCCAGAGATGAAATTGCAAGGAGGAGAGGCGTGACCGGAGCTCGAGCTCGGCAACGCTGTCTGCGACGAAAGCTGAACCGGGAAGCTCCATTTTTATCCTCCGATTTCGTGTATTCGGTGAGTAATGCTAAACTCCTTTGATTTTCGGTAGGAAAATGCAAATACCCGGTTCTGATTTTTCTTTGGATTCCTATTTTGACATTGGATTCAGCTTTGATAATGGATTTCGTTTTGGTTTCTCCTTGATGTTGTGAGCTATGGATATAATTATATGTTGTTTTAGATGGGAAAATACAGAAGATATGCCCCTGTTTTTACCAAGGTTTTAGCTGATGAGTTTGGGTTCTGTTTGCAATATTTCTGGTTCGGTTTTGGTAGACAAACTGCGAGAGCTTTACCCTTTTTTGTTGGCTGATGTATGCTTTATGATTATTGTTGGATTTGAGTGCAGAAGATCTGCCATGTTGTCACTAAGGTTATACAGATGGAAAATTGGATTCTATTTTGACGTAGGGTCCTCTGTTGGAATGGTTTTCACACACATATATATATATATTGAGCATAGTAAGTCACTTATAGTTTTATTAATAGCCTTCAGTGGTGGACTAGATGTTGGTTAAGTTTCAATTTTTTCAAATATGTTATTCCAAATTGAAATTTGTTTATGTATAGTCCAATGTGGAAATTGGTTTGGGTTTGGTCCCTTGTTGTCATTTAAACACTCAAGTCCTTGGGTCGACTTGAGGAATGTATTTAGTTCAGTTTTTGCAAGGGTTAAGGGCTTGATGAATTGAGATAAGGATTTATGTTCATTCAAAGAAAGGTCATCCAACTACTTTATTGTGAATAGAATAAAGAATATTGGAGATGATTCTGTTCTGCAGTAGATGGGTTGGAATCTTGTTCTGTTTACTAAGAATAAATGTTAAGCTTGAACCTGGAATAAGATTTTTTCATTATTCTTCAAAATATATTTTATAAGATTGTTTTTCTGCATTGGACGATTTGTAGGCTTGGATGAGTTTGAGGATTTCGAGCCGACATCTGAGATAGCCACACCTTCGGTTAAAAGAAGAGATCACCGTCGAGGTAGGCGCTTTATACTTAGTTGCTTGCATTGCATTGCATAGTTTTCAAATTAAAACCCTATTTTGTGGAGTACCACACATGAAAAACCTGACGGGGACTGTTCGACAGCACGTCAGCTTTTTATACTATATAAGTATGAAAGTTTTACACGTTTACTTTCGTGCATTGGATTTCATGTTTTTATATGATGATTATAACCTGTCTGGGATAAATCCTCCTGACACTTTGGACGGTCGCGAACGTCAAAGTATCAAGGGGACATCCCCTATTCATCTCCTGCTACATGGAGATGTTTTGTTTGCGCGCTGTGTGAAAATAGGAGACATTGGAAAGGTAACGACGCTTCCGTGGATTGCAAATCCCTAAACCTGATCAGGGTGTTATATTTTTATCTGTTTATATTACAGGCGTGTCGTAGCGGAATTTTTGCATGACAACCTGGGTGACGAGTCGAGTCTACGGACCACCGTCATTTTTCTCTTCTCTTTCCACCAGGCTCATGAGGTGCTGCCCAGAAACGGTCGCCGCCTTTCTGTGTATTTGTTCGGGGGATTCCATGAGTGTTCCTCCCTTTTTCACGGACTACGATTTTATGTATAAAACACGACGAGAGTATTTTAATATATAGTTGTCTAAGTATGCAACCATGTTTCCTTAATATCTCGTCGGAGGCCTTCGAGCCTGATTTTCTTGAGATGAAAAGGATTTAAATGTTTTATTAAAATATGCATGTTTCCTCGAAACTCATGGTTTTCAAGAAAAGGTAAAACAAGTTTTACACATGCATAGTATATAGTATAAATTCCATACTGAGCTAGTCACTCACCCCAATCGACTTATTTTTCCCAGGCAAAGAGAAGATTAATTAGACTTGAGTGATTCGGGGTAGGGACTTTGTTCTATTTCATATGTTTCATCTAGTTAAACTTTATTTAATCATTAGGAACATTCGGGATAATTGTATAATCTTTAGTTTGGATGACTGTAGAAATACCAAACTTGGTTGTTGGATTTTCTTGGATTGTATGCACAGTACTTACTTGGATTATTAAGTTTATTATTTCCACTCTATTTATAATTCTCGCAATCACTAAATAGACCGTGGCCCATCACATGTGGGTCACGGCTGGGTATTTAAACAAGTCTTTTGCAACAATTTAACTAGCCTTGGGGTGGGCGATCGGGTCTTCTACGAAGATCGGGTCGTTTGGCCAGGCGTTTCTGTCAGGCCCCCTTCCAGGTCGTGACAGTATCAGCTTGAGAAACTGTGAAATCCTAGGAGAAAAGGGCAGACTAAAACTTGGTGTATCACGCTGTAACGACCCGGATTTTCATAAATTTAAAAAATGCGTTAAATTTTGAGAAAAACATATCAGAGTGCAAGTCGAGCCATTAGGAACACTTAAAACATTTCAGAAGTAAAACATTTCAGAAATAAAAACATTTACAGAAACGTAAATAATTTAAAGGAAATAAACTAAACACTTAATTACAATTTAGAAATTGAATTACATTACAACTTAATTATCTCTCACTTCTCATTGCCTAGCCAAACACAAGTCCGTGCGTGCAAATCCCTCATCAACTGCTTTTTCACATGCTCGAGGACTTCGCATGTACGTGTACCTACACTGCAAGTAAGACGTGAGGCTAACGGCCCAGTAAGAAAATGAGTTTATGCATATGAAATGCTTCTCTTTAATTCTTTGGAATGGGTCCGCCCTAAACCAACCTTTTAATTACGTATATTAGGCATAGTTACGTATTTTAGGAATAGCTCGTACATGGAGTATGGAGTTTTAGGAATCCTATGATTTCTAATTAATTACGTTAATTAGTCTTGTGATCTCGACAAGGAAAATATTAGTGTTTTTCGTCACTCAAGGCGTGTGGCCACCCCGTCGCGGTGTTCCTAATTGTTTTTATCGTCATGAGACTACCCTAAACGTACATACAACATATAAGAGAGTTCATATAACAACTACAACGGACATAAAAGTGCACGACAATACATTAAAGGACAATAACATGCTTGAGAATTTATAACCTAATTTATTAACATGCTTGTATTAATTAGCTTATTTACATGCTTAGGTTAGCTAAATTGGATTACCGTGTTCAATCGATTAACATACTTGGAATGCCAGTTAATTCTCTAGTTATAATCACTTTAATTAATTAGCATACTCACGGGGTTGATTAACTACTTTAATTAAACAACTACTTAATCAAGAATTAGCAAATCAGTTAAGCTGTTTAGCAAAGGAATTTCCTACAAATATCAAACACACAACAACACCAAGAGGAATACATGTGAACCTACAAAACAATCATACTATAGTAAATACAACAAAGAAAGATTTCAGAGAACTAACACTCCAATCATCCAAGTATAGAAGCATACGAAGTATCCAAACATAGAAGGACATGTAGGATAACAACGAAGATCAACAGAGGAGATATCACATAGCAACATGAAAATATAACATTCTACCCTATCAACACAAATAGTGAGCATTTCAGGGAGTTATCAACAATACAGAGAACACTAACAATGACAATCAACCACCAAAGACTCACTCACGCACACACTTGCGGAGTAGGGCCTCCACATGGCCAAGACACACCCAAGTCTTACCATCACTGAAGACATACAACAGGGACAACTCTTCGACTCCAGGCCACGGATGGCAGCAGCTCACTCATTAGTAACTCCATCCTTCAGCCATTTCACAGCAACCGGAAATATAGAACAAACCCAGCGACATCAACAGAATCAAAATTAACACTCAAGACAACACTCACGAAATTTCACAGAACTCGACAATGGAGTCCGAGAAGTCACCCGAACAGGGGACTTACCTCACGGAGAAGACACTGCCAAATTCGAACCAACGCCCAGAAGCTTGGTCTCCAGTACAAAGACACCCGAGAGATCCCTCTAGAGAGCTCCATATTCTTCCCATTCTCTCTGCCTCTCCAGAATATAAACAAAATTGAAATTTTGAAATGTACAACAACCTATCCCACGTTTTAGCGATGGAAGCAGATTCTTCGGCCACATTCGTTCGTTCGAATCCTCTCAGCTGGACCACACTCTGATGTCCTTCACAAGGCAGGAACCAGTTGACCAGTTTGGTCCAACGCAAAACGCAGACCGGACCAGCTGTTCCAACATGAACCGCCATCGTCCCGACCCACCATTCCACCGCGAGCCACAGCCATCTCACGCCAATCACAAAAAAGACTACCAATTCATCAATAGAAAGCAAGAGGAAGAGAAATTACACAAAATCAACGTTTTGACTTTCCTCGGCCGAGACTTCGCCGGAAGACACCGCGAGGAATCTTTGGCCCCAAATCGTCTTGCACCATTTGTCGTCACCGAAAAACACCTGGAGTAGCACACTGTCAGAAACCCACCTCGCCGTCTCTTCGTTCGCTAGCTTGTCGCACACCGACGCTCGTCTCCTTGGTCCCGAACTCTCTCTCGGGCTCTCTGTCGTTCTCTCCATCTCGTCCCCTCTCTACATTTTCCCCTTTTTAATTCTTTCATCTTTAATTTAAAAAAAAAAAAACCAATCCTCACTTATCACCAGCGAACCGAACCAAACCACACAAACCGAATCGGTTCTACATCTCCTTATTAAATTTTCAATTCTAATTTCCTATTATTTCTATATTTCAATTAATCCTAATAAATCCTAATTAATTCCTTAATGCAAAACCATTAAATTAATCCCAAACGTTATAATTTAAATTTATTTTAATTACAGTAAATTCCATTTAATCTTAATAAATGAAATTCTTACGAATACTTCATTTGTAATATCCCGATAAAATAATTATCCACTTAAAATAAAAAATTCAGGGTGTTACACACGCTTTGGGAGCTTGTTTTAGGCCATAAAGAGACTTATGAACTTGCAAACATAGTTCAGATTAGCCATGTCTTCGTAGCCTGGGATTGTCGAATGTATATAGTATCCTCCAAATCCCTATGAAGGAAAGCATTTGAAACATCCAATTGTCTAATATCCCAATAGTTTGCGACCTGAACAGTTTGAGACTTGATAGCAGAGTTGAAGGTTTCAGTGTAATCTATCCCTTCAATTTGATCATATCCCTTGCCCAGTAGCTTTTGAATAAATTGAGAGACTGTCAACATTAAATTTTTTCTTGAAATCCATTTACAATTGATATCCTTTTAGGCTTGGGGACATGGGACAAAGAGAGCATGTCGTGTTGTGAAGCAAGACATGAATTTCATGTTGCATAACATTGACTCATTGTGTATATTTGGAAGTTTGGAGATATGTTTGAGGTTCAAATAGGTCATCATCAGTAGTAGTGAGATGTACCTTGGGCTTAAAAATTCTTGATTTAGATCTTACAATCATAGGGTGATTGTTTGAAGGAGAAGATGGACATAAGAGTTGGGGTACATAGGTACTTACAACAAATGGTTGGAAATAAGACGTTTAATCACTTTGAGAATGCTTTCACTTTACCCATGAGAATTCCTATTCAACCACGCTATTAATTGATCTCATCATCATGTTTCTTAGTAAATTCAAACTATGAGGTTAAAGTTCAGTAAGAGATGCACAACATAATATGAGTATGCAATGCACTTTCATAAAAACATGTCTTTTGTTCTTTCTTTCTTTTATTTTATTTTCTTTCTTTTAATAATCTCCCAATCTTTGTCAAGATTATTATGGGAAGAGTAGGCACAACTATAAGAAACACACCATTGAATCTCGTGAAATTCGCCAAGACAGTTTCCCTTATTTAGACCTCTATTAGTGTTGTGTACTTAATGCACAACCCCTTGGTGAACTTCGGTCAAGCCCGGGCATAACTGAGCTAATAGACTTATGTCTCATAGGACTAACCTTTGAGAAAATCTTTCCTAAACCATTTGTATTCTTTCTTACGTATCTTAAATTTTGTTTCTATCTTTATTACATGAAAACATATGCGTGTTAAGTTGTTTTTGTTCTTTTCTTGAAAAATATGATGCATGGAACATACATGATACATAATAACAGTCTAATGTGCATAAAAATATCCTTGATCAACGTCTCACTATGAACAGTAACTAAGCAATAAGCATATCCTCGATTAACAACTCGTAGGCATCACATCATAACATTATCAAAACATATCTTAAATTATCAACCAATAGAAATCATATCCTTTAATAATATCACAACATGAACAATAAACAAATCAACGACTAGCAAACATCACATCCTCAAATAATATCCCGTAAGCATCAAGAATAACATCATATTTTTACCTTAGTATAGTACTTTGTGATGCAGCCAAAGGCCAAACATATAGAAACATTCATGACACGTGACAAGGATTTGGTCAACACAAAACAAATTGACTTAGATCAAAGCAAAAAATTTACTCATAAAAATATAAAATCCAAAAATATTGCGGATTTTACAAAACGCCTCCCTTCTCCATTTGTTTCTACTTTCTCATTAAATCATGTGTGTCATGCACATGATTCCTCCTATCCTTGGACACATTTTGATCCACTGCGAATATCCGCTTATATTGTCTGTCAATCACATTCTGCCACATACCTCAATTCAAAAATTCCACCTCACATTTGTAGGCATTCTTTTCCACTGCAAATATTCGCTTCATTGCACAGATATCTACTTCCTCCCTAATTGACGTGACCCACCTACGTATCTATCATTCCTCATTAAATCGTGTGTGTCATGTATGTGATTCCTCTGTCTGCAGACGTGAGCCATTCCTATCCACTACGGATATCTACTTACATTTTTCACCAATCACAATCCGTCATGTACCTCAGTTTGTGGATTCCACTTCACAATTGCAGACACCAACGCTTTAGTACATATATCCACTCACATTGTCTATGAATAAAAATCCACCACACCATGTCTTCCTGTAACGACCTGATTTTTCCTTTCTTAAAATGTGGCATTTTTAAAAGCCATTTATCTTTGAAAATCGCATAAATATAAAACTTTTGCATAGTAGAAGACTTTTCATTCTAAAAACCATTTAAAGACAAAAAATAAATCATTTTTCTTAAAGACCTAGGAAAAAGTTTGCTTAACTTGAAATAGAAATCACTTTAGCATTGATCAGTAACCTTACAAAACCTTTTTACATTTCATCTTAACTCTTAAGCCTACTCAGCCACAAGGTCTACGTGTGCAGATCCTTCGTCCCCTACTTCTTTACTCGATCTCTCATGTACCTACATCACAAAACATAAACTATGAGCCTAGAGCTCAATAAGCGATATTAAAACATGAATGCTCATGCCATGCAACTTTTAAATCCGAATGCAGTTTCAGTTTTTGTTTTCCTTTACCATTGTCTTGAATTTATTTAACTTGATCTTCACTTAATTATTTACTTGACTTTACTTGATCATTTACTTGACTTTAGTCTCGTTTACCCATCCAGGTGTTAGAAATGTCAAAACTTGATGAGCATGAGTGGTTTATGCACATGACGGTCAATCATGGCACACACCTTAGGTGCCCATAGCCTGGCGCACACTTAAGGCGCCCATTCCATGGTACCCACCCATGCGACCAACCCAAGAACTCACATCTCGTCACACGTATTTATGTTTATTCATATTTAATTCCGTTTTCTGTTTCCTTTTAAAAACTATAGTTAAAACCATTTTCGTAACATTATTTAAAACCATAATGCATGAATGTTGCGAATGCATACAGTCTATCATATCACATTATAACCTTGAAAGATGCTCAATATCATATCTCTTAACGTAAAAAACCTAAATCTAATAAACACATCATCAATTAGCAAGCAGCAATACATCTTCAAAATATGATAAAAAAACAAAATCACTTAAGGATCATATAATTCATAATTCTTACAATGTATGTCTTTTGTCAAAACATAAGCAATATCACTTATCTGGCAGCTTTAGAGAGTTTAGCACTTTCTTCTTCTTCTTAAATACCTTCAAAATCAATAACAGTAAATTATTAATAACCATTCACTAACATCCATTCACAAGTTCTATTTTAGCATAACAACATTCCTTAACGTCCAATGACAATATTCTAAAGTGCAGAACAACAGCCAACTGAACACTCCACCCGGTAGTAGTTAAATCACTGAACTACTCTACTTATCTTTAACAATAATTATCAATATAGAACAAAATCCTAATAGGGTCCATCCATTAACACATAGAGCTTAACCAAGAATAACACAACTTTCTCATACAATCCCATAAAAACATAAGGATCTTTCGTCTTCTTTCTTTTATCCATAAGCATCAATTATTAATCAAAAGCTGACAGCATATCCACAACAACAAGGTAGTAAGCAAATAGATAACCTTATTCCATTAACAGAGCACTATCCATTAACCCAACATAGTAACGTACCATTAGAAAATACAAAACTGATGCACCTCAAAGCCCAATCACTCGAGCATGAGCAAAGGAGATAATTAATCCACTAACGAGCTATTATTTTGTAGGTGACCTCACATTAGAGGGACATGAAGAGAAGTCTAATCATGAAGATAAGGAAAGACCACAACATTCTCGTCACTTGGTGTGCCCTTGCACACACCTAGCTAACTAGTTCATCCAAGGCAACCTTGAAGCCCATTGTACCGAAGCTTGAAATGACTCACTAGTTAAAAATATGTTCTTTTTATGCTTTTACAAGTTTTATGAGCTTAATTTTATTTAAATTATTGGATTTTGGATGTTTTTTTTGGTTAGATTTAGGTTGATTAAAATGTTGAATTTTTTGGAGTACTCAACTAGCATGTTAGCCGAGTCCTTATGGTTGTTTTTTGTTTAGAATGGGATACTTGTACTTTGGCTTTAGGGCAACCTTAAGGGAGTATTTAATCTCTTAAGGGTGATCTAATCCTCATATTAGAAACCCTAAAGCTGCTGCTACAAATTCATTTTTGGAGTTCTCTCCCAAAACTCCAACCAAAGCTCTTGTCAACGCCTAGCCGAAGACTCAAAATCCAAGCATTTCCTTCCTCACATTTTGTCAATCTTGAAGGTAGGATCTTACACTGAGTTCTCCCAACACTTCCCTAGAGGTGTTATTCAAGAGAGGAGGGTTAAAAGATTGTCGGAAAACAAGTTGGAGAGGCCTGTGCATTTGAGGTCCATTGAAGTTGAGGTTTTCGGATTTATGAAGCTTACAGACCGACTTGTATGTTTGTTTTTGTATTTATTCTTTTGATCGAAGTTTGGTTCTGGAATTTTTGGAGTTGTCTCTTTTCTGGATTATATTGGATTTGTCAAAAGTTGGTGGTTTTTGGAATTAAGCCCTTGAAGTTGTGCAACGAATTTTGAAGATCGTAGATTCTATTTTTATTGATCAATACTCGAGCAGCGTTTTTTTCAATTTCATAACTTCGTCTTCCTAACACATTTGATAGTAATTTTTGGTGGGAATCTTTGCCTCTTTTTATTTTACACACCTCCAAATTTGGTTGCCATTGGATGTTGGGAGTGATAGTTAGGCCATCTTTAATCTAAGTTGGCTGAAACTGTTTAATTGGATCAATTTCGGGGCAATTTCTTGTAAAGGGTAAAACTTCGTCTTCATTGCGATTCTTAGCGTGATTTATGGTGACAATGTTTATTTTTTGGAGGGCCCCTCCAAATTTGACATAAATTTGCCTTTAGAAGTGAAAATTATTGACCCTTTAACCTAGTGGGCCGAAACTGTCTTTGTTGATTATATTTCTGGGCAGCGTGTTGTTATGTGCATAACTTTCGTTCCATGGCGATTTTTACCGTGAATTTTGGATTGAATCTTTTCCATTGGTAGTTCTTTGACCCCTGAAAATTTGAGAGTGATTGGCTGCCTACATTGAGAAATCTATTTGTTTAAAGTTGAGCATCTTGTATTGGATTATCTTATTAGCACCATCTCCGAATGTGGATTCTTGCACTCATGGTGCATCAAGAACACTTAACTTTAATTTACAAAGAGCATGAGATATTAATCCAACAAACACACAAGATTTCCATTTCACCAAAACCAAGAAGCAATAAAGTACAAGAAGCTAAAATCCATAACAGTAACAAGTAGAGAACCGAAACCCATTAAACATTCGCACCTTCATTTTCATCTTTTACTATTATCCATATAAAATCCATAAAAGTAGTGGAAGAACTCATCTCATCTTAAGCACACCCGAGATTACCCAAGAGCTCATTCTCCTTCTTCTTCTTCCTTGCTTCTTCTTTTCCTTCTTTCCTCTCAGCCTTCTCTGTTTTCTCCATGAGCACCTTTCTCTGTTTTCTCCATTAGCGCCTTTCTCTCTTCCTTCTCTTTGTCTTTCCTTCTCTCTTCCCTCAATTTCTTTTCTCTACTTCTCACAAGACACTCTCTCTCTTTTCTTGTCTCTATTTCTCACTCTGTCTCACTCTTGGCTTTCACTTTCCCCTGAAGCTCCCTCCGCACTCTCCCTCTCTCTCACTCTGTGTTTCTTTTCCTCTTTAATTCTCTTCATAAGGCTTCCCATATAATCTCCCAACAAATTCCCATAATATCTCACTTAACACCTCTTATACAATGTCACATGTAAAGGAAGCACGCGTGGAGAGATCACAAAGTCACAACCTCATATTACACACTTTTTTTTCTTTTTTGGGCCGCAAAACCAAGTGGAACTGATCGATCATATGACTGACTGATCCAATATCTTTTCTAGCGATCAACCGCTCCCATGTTGAGCATTTGTTATCTCACCTCTGTCATTTCACTTCGCCTCTGTAATATTCTTTACTACTCCAATAATATTATAACCTCAATTAACTCTAATTATTCTCTAATAAATCGTTCAAACCATAATCCACCAATCATCTCATTAATCATATAACAAATCTTCAACCCTTATTCTAATAATTGGTATAAATCATATCCAAATTATTATGTTTACCAAACATGTTAACTAGCCTAGTCCAATCGAGCCCCAAGTGGGACGACGAACCCGCTCTATTGACCCAATTCTAGGAGGGCTAGCGAGGCCAAATACTCAACTTAACTCACTGCAGACTAATCTAGGCTTGATTCGCTACTATAACGAGCCATGCAATTGAGTTGGCAAGTCAATCCATCCGTTAACACACCTCTAATTTAATCCAGCCATTTAATAAGAGAATAATAAATTAATCATAACTAATGACATAATTACATTTCTAAACTTTCGTTAGTGACGTGAAATTGGAAAGCTCGTCTGCGGTCCGCTTGGAATGCCGCCTTCTTTCTCACGGAAATGGAGTTTGTCTGATCAGACCAAATACACAAAACCGAAATCTACGATCTGCTTTTCCTCCTCCTCCTCCAATGTCCGACCGCTGATTTCTTCTTCCATGGCGCGTAATACTTCGCTTCTTAAGCAAACCCTAGCTCTAATTTTCTTCCTTCTCGCCATTTATGCTATCATCAATACTTTTCTCAGCCCCAACATCACTTCCAAGCTCGATGGTACTTTCCCCTCCGTCTCTGCCGATTTTAAGATGTTATCGGACCCCTTTGTTTCCCGAGAAAATAATCGCATGCTTTACCCAGGAAGATTGGCGACGACGGTTAAAATATATCTGTACGATTTGCCGAAGAGGTTTACTTATGGTGTTATCGAGCACCACTATATTGCTCGCGGTGGTCAACCTGCTGCCGATGTATCCGAGCTCAAATATCCGGGCCACCAGCACATGGCGGAGTGGTACCTTTTCTCAGATCTTCAACGACCAGATTCGGATCGTTTCAGGTCCTCCGTGGAGAGGGTGTTGGATCCTGAAGAAGCAGATTTGTTCTACGTTCCGTTCTTCTCGTCTTTAAGTTTGATCGTGAATCCGATTCGGCCAGCCACTGCTGCGACTCAGGACCAGGGAAGGGCGGTCTATAGCGACGAGGAGACGCAGGAGGCGTTAATTGAATGGTTAGTAGAGCAGGAGTATTGGAGGAGAAACAAAGGGCGTGACCATGTGATCATAGCTCAGGACCCCAATGCTTTATACAGAGTTATCGATAAGGTTAAGAACAGCATGTTGCTTGTTTCTGATTTTGGAAGATTGCGAGCAGACCAAGCATCGCTGGTGAAGGACGTGATACTTCCATATTCCCATCGAATCAACTCATACAAAGGTGACATTGGTGTTGGCGATCGCAAGACGTTGTTATTCTTCATGGGAAATCGGTATAGGAAAGAGGTAATTGCATCTTATTGCCATAATATTTTGGATTCTATATTGAGATTAGGAAATACCCTTATTAGATCCATAGGAAAACTTTTGTATTTCTATTTCTAGTTCCAATATGAGTTATGATTGGTTTCCACCGGTTCATGACATTTTTATTTACAATTATAAGAAGAAAAAATAGATTAAAAAAGATTATGATCGTTCTACTCTTTTTCATTGCATGTCCTTTTACTGGCTATATGTTGTTAGCTGAACTCGTATAATTATTTCGCGAAGTTCTGGAATTTATCAATTTTAATTATGTTAGTGAGAAGAAATCTTGTGCTTTTTACATCCCAATACTTAGAAATTGGTCATCAAGTGGGAAAGAGTTCTTTTGGCTGGAATTCTGTTTCGTTCAATGATAATCGTGCACTTTTGCATTCAAAGCAAGGAAAACTCTGGAATAGAGGAAGGGTTAACAAAAAAAGATGTAGGGTAATAACAAAACTAACTCAATAGAAACTGATGTATTGATCATGTTTCTATTTGTGTATATCCAGCACATTCATGATTATGAAAAATAAAGGTTGTTTCTGCAGCTCAATTATTTAGTAAAATCCAAAAACAAGCTTTAGAACTTACTTTATCAATGGATTGGCCATAACTTCTTGTCCTGCTTATTTGACATTGTAATGCTGGGTTTGAAATGTGGTCTTAACTTTTCTGCATGGATGGGAGAAATACATTACATCCTGCTTAACGTGTTGTTCCTTTTATCTGCAGGGAGGAAAGATTCGTGACTTGCTTTTCCAAATCCTTGAGAGTGAAAAGGATGTTGTCATAAAACACGGAGCTCAATCTAGAGAAAGTCGGCGTGCGGCTTCACAAGGGATGCATACATCTAAATTCTGTTTAAATCCGGCTGGTGACACCCCATCTGCTTGTCGATTATTTGACTCTATCGTTAGCCTTTGCGTCCCAGTGATTGTCAGCGATAGTATTGAGTTACCATTTGAAAATGTGATAGACTACAGAATGATAGCAATTTTTGTGGATTCTGCATCTGCAACAACGCCTGGATTCTTAGTTTCAAAACTGAGAGCAGTTACAGAGCAGAGAATTCTGGAATATCAAAAAGAGATGAAAGAGGTTAGTACTACATTTTTTTTTTGAAATTTTTTGTGATTTTCCATTTAAGTTGTTTATGGTGGATTCTAGTGTGTTTATGTACTTGAGAAAGACAGGATAAGATAGATAGTAACAAATGAGGAGGTCAGGATATTTAATTACTAGAGACTAAAATTAAGACATCATGTCATGGAACCTAGGAAAAATGCGAGCATGTGTTCGGGTAAAACTTAAAAGATGGAAAGCTTCTGTCAAATGTGTTAATTATCCAGAGTTGTTTTTTATGGACACAAAAATAATATATATAACTAAGGGACTTATTAGTGCCACTTGGGGTGCCCTTGGAATTCACCAATCTATCCTTAATTGGCAAATCAAAAAAGGTCCTTGGAGCACACAAGACCTGAGTTTGCCCCATAGCATTTGAATTGGTCTGGTCGAACATGATGTAGCAGCCCGCCCTGTGAAGGCGAAGATGACCTAAGTGAGTGTCTGACCCATATCAGTGAAGGTGCACAACCTCATTGTTTGGAAGAGTGAAAAACATATAATTTATAAGTAAAGTTCTGCTCTCTACCTAGTTGAACACATTTTAGGCTAATTCAAGAACAAAGTCATGCCAGTTTCAGCCGAAAGCGGACAATATTGTAATGAAAGGAATATGACGTTATAATTGGTATCAGAACCAAAATACAATTAAAAGTGTGGCTGACGAAGACGTCGAGCACCCAAGAGAGAAGATTGTGACAGTTCACTGTGTAAAGGCTACGATGACTCAAATGAGGATCCAACCTATACCAGTGGGGGTGCACAATTTCACATCGCTTGGGAGAGTGGAAAACACATGGTTTATAAGTAGAGATTTTCTCTCAACTTAGTACAACGCGTTTTAGGCCAACCCTAACAACAAAAATGTGCATCTTTTAACCCAAAGCGGACAATATTATATTGGGAGAACTGAGAACATTACACGTGACTATGATTTTATTAAATTAGAATATTCTCATGGACTGAATTGGATTTATTTTACATTTCCTATGCAATTTATTCGTTTACAATTAACATATATCTGGGAGGAATAAAAGATTGGATTTGCAATCTCATATAAAATCTATTTGCAGCCATGTTAAGCTTTTCAATCAAATAGGAAGCCCTGCACAAAATGCATTTCATAGTGGTAATTTGAACTTGGATGGATCCAATTAATGGCTTCAGACTATGGAGGTCAAATTTACCTATGTGACTGAGAAATATGACTTCCTGGTCACCAAATGCTTAAGAAAGATCGCTGTCATTTTTTTGCACCAAGTTCAATACTATCATTGGAATATTATGATAAGCTTTTTTCCTTAAGCTACTTGGTTTGTCGTTATGCAGGTGAAGCGATACTTTGAGTATGGAGAGGAGGATGGGGCAGTGGAAGAAATCTGGCGTCAAATTTCCCAAAAGCTTCCAATTATTAAATTGATGATCAACCGTGAAAAAAGGCTGCTGTTGAGAGAATCGAACAAACCTGACTGCTCATGTGTCTGTTCAAATGTAACAGAGATTAGCGCTGGCTTGTGATATTGCACTTTCAGCTCGTCCATGCCATCATCATCCCAACATTCTCCTTGGTCTACCCAAATCTTGATCAGTTCATTGGTGCATCATGTTGGAGTTATGAGTTTTAAAACTCGGACAGGAAGGTAAATTTTACTCAAACTCCGTTTTTTTGTAATCTTAGATGATGAACTCTACAATAGAAACATAAAGAGATAAAAAGAGAAGTAGCTTAAGCTTTATAGTAATAATTGATCAATATTGCTTTCTAAAACAAAGGTGATGGGTAGCAGTTGTAGGTGTAGTTGTAAATTCTTTGTTTTTTTTTTTTTTTGTAGAATGAAGTGAATTACAATGTCAGAGGCACATTCTTTTAACCATTATGAAAAGAGTTCATGTTAGGATATGTTGTTCACTTTTTAATTTACTCTGTTGTTAGCATAAGTCGGCACCTTTTAACTACTAAACTCTGTTTTTTTATGATTCAAAAGGGATAAATATAAAGGTAATGCCAATAGTAAGCTTTATGGGTCACAATAAGATGTCTCAATTTTGCAAAAATTTTTCCTCGAGTCTGGTCGGAGTTGAGCCAGATCTAGGCCTGGTTTCAGTGTTCGACTGGTCTCCAGCAAGGCTTCACAGGATATCCTTCACTTTGTCGGATTCCAATGGACTCCTTGGCAACGGAGATCTAGGCTGGCCTGTTGATGACCCTATACTGCAAAGACCAAAAAGTTCTATTCATGCATTTCATGTATGAAGTTTTTGCTATTTTCTGATTTATTTTAATGAAGAAGACTAGTCTATTCCATAATTCCATCATCACCACCTGATCCACCAACTACACCTCCTTATAATTGACAGGAAAACAAGTAGTAATCAACTTAAATGCATTGTGTATGGAGTTGATTAACTATGACATGCTGAGATGGTCATGCATTGTTGGAGCTCCACTATCAGCGCTCAGGTGCAGCTTCTATAGCACTCGCAATAACATGAACAGTTGACTTGGAAAGTGCAAACTTCAATCATTACATGATATGTTGGAGCTGGCAATGTGTAATTCAGATAAGATATGTGAAGCAACATCCTCCATGCAACACCATTCCAAAATTGTCGCTCATTATAATCTGTTTCCATATCCAGAAGCTTCACCTACTTTGATTATCAAGAAAGTCATTCACTTCCGTAGCCTCCTAGAGTTTTTTCAAGCTGATGTAAATTAATCTCATTTCCTTCAAAATTTATGGAACAAGGAGAAGTAATTGAGCGCAGGCTATCGTATCTATTCATACAAATGTCCATAGGCTTTGTCGCATAACCCCAGCAGCATTTGAAGAGTGGTTGGTATCTCTTTACGATAAGAGACCACCATCATCTTAAAGAAGAAAATATTTTCTTCACATGGAGAACGCCTATTTTTTAAATACACATTCTTTCGTGGTATTGCAAGAACTCTCTCTATAAATAGAGAGTTCCTAATGAATGAAGATTATCAAAAAATTTGAAAAGGGAGAGAGTAAAAATAGAGTGACATTTTAAGGAAGAGGAAAGAAAGAGTGTGAGAAAAAAAAAATAGATGATATGCTTTTGTTCAAATTGTAAAATCTAGAAAGTGTTAATTTTCTCATAGTAAATATTTGTAGAATATTCAGTTTCTAGAAGAATATTATAAATCTTATTTTTTATAATGAGATCTTTTTCTACTTGATTTTCATAGTTTTTCCCAATTTTAATTTTCACGTAAAAATTCTCGGTATCTATTTTCAATATTATTTTTCTTACTTCTTGACTGTTATATCTTAATGATGTGAGAAAATGTTCTTGATAATTTTTTGGATCGCATCTGCTATCGTTTTTCGTGTTGCTTATTTAGGAGTGCAATTGTACTATGTAAGAAAACTCTGTTTTAAGAAACTGAATTTTAAGTGAATACTAT
Source organism: Begonia loranthoides (assembly GCA_022433065.1). Lineage (NCBI taxonomy): Eukaryota > Viridiplantae > Streptophyta > Magnoliopsida > Cucurbitales > Begoniaceae > Begonia > Begonia loranthoides. The sequence goes on from CM039475.1 coordinate 2,809,351, forward strand.
TTGGGGCCCCTTCATAATTTCCTAAGAACTTATTTGACAAGATCATTATGACTAAATAAATTATTTTTTGTCGTATTGCATGAACTCTCTCTATAAATAGAGAGTTCCTAATGAAGGAATATTATCAAAAATTTTGAAGAGAATAAAAAGAAAAAAGGGAGAGAGAAAAATAGAGTGACATTTGTAAGGAGAGGAAAGAAAGCGTGTGAGAGAAAAAAAAATAGGTAAGGTGTTTTCGTTCACATTGCAAAATCTAATAGTGTTAATTTTCTTTTTATAAATATTTATAGAATATTCGGTTTCTAAAATAATATTTTAAATCATATTTTTTATAATGTGATCTTTCTGGATTCGATTTCCATGGTTTTTGCCGTTTGAATTTTCACATTAAAATTCTCAGTATTTATTTTTATTATTATTTTTCTTGCGTCTTGAGTATTATATCTTAATGATAAATTCACGGTATTTATTTTTACTTTTATTTTTCTTATTTCTTAACTGTTATATCTTAACGATGTGAGAAAATATTCTTGATAATTTTTTGAATCATATCTGTTATCATTTTTCGTGCTACTTATTTAACGATGCAATTGTACTGTGACTGAATAAATTCACGGTATTTATTTTTACTTTTAATTCCTCCTTCCCTTTTTAAGAACTTATTGTAAAAGATAATTATGACTGAATAAATTATTAATTTAATCTTTCTTGAAAATTATATTACTGGCATTATCTACACCATTACAACTATATTATTATTTTTTTTCCAACAACCTTAACTTGTAAAGTTAAAAGGGTACATTAAATACTCTTTTAATGTACTACGAGGCTTAGGTATAATAGAATTTCTGTGTTTTTAACGTGAGCTCCTCATGCTTAAGTGTGATATTTAGACATGACAAACTAGGGGTGTGCAGAACCGGCCCCGTACCAAAGAATTGGACCGGGACCGATCCTTTCGGTATCGGGTTGGTCCATAGATATGGAGCACCGGACAGGATCCGGTCCAGTGCTATCGGTACCGGTCCTACCCGGTAACGGTCCACGGTCCATGGTCCACGGTCCACGGTCCACGGTACCATAGAACCGGTACCGGGTAGAACCGGGATTTCAGATTTAAGGGCAAATCTGAAATCCCGAGTCCCCTCCCCTCACCCCTGCCCTAATCAATCTTAAATTGATTAATTGAGTTTAATCCCATCGCCTGCAGTGCTTCCCCTTCCCGACCCTAATCCAGCAACCTCCTAGTCCTGGTCCCTCAACTCGTCGCTCCACTCGGCACTCTCCAGTCCAGCCCTCGTCATCACTCGTCAGCCAGCCTCGCCTCTGCCAGTGTCAGCCGACCAGCGAGCTCCGAGCTCCGTCCATCGACCGTCGCCAGTCGCCACTGCCACTCTGCCAACTCCAAGCTCCGTCCGTCATCGACAGTCGCCACTGCCAGCTCCGAGCTCCGAGTTTCGAGCTCCGTTCGTCTGCCACTGCCGCTGCCAGCTCCGAGCTCCGACCTCTGTCCATCGCCACTGCCACTGCCAGCTTGGTTAGCACTCTAGTCTCTAATCTACTCTGTTCTGTGTAGTGTTTTGTTGCTGAATGATCTGTTCTGGGCCTCTGGCAATGGTTGAAACAATTGGTGAATGAATTCTGTTCTGTTTAGTGTTTTGCTGAATTATCTGTTGGTGAATGAATTCTGTTCTGTTATGTGATTCTAAGATGTATTTTGAAATTGTTTAAAATGTAGATAATGGAAAGCTTTAATGATGAAACAATAGAGAGTGTTAATGTTAATCCTGTTACTGGTCAAACGACGAGGAAAAAATCGGATGTTTGGAATCATTTTACTATGGTTGAAAGCACTGATACAAACAATCCTAGAGCAAGATGTAATTATTGTGCTCAGACTTATGCTTGTCATCATACAAAGAATAGGACTTCAAGCTTGAAAAAGCATATTAATGCTTGTAAAAAGTTATAGGCAAGTGTAGATTCGAAGCAACAGACTTTAAGCTTCAAAACTGTCGATAATATGGGATCAAGTTCCACATCTACATCATTTAGTAGTGCAACTTGTCGAGAACTTCTAGCAAAAATGATTATTGTTGAAGAAATGCCTTTTAAGTTTGTTGAATCAGAGGGTTTTCGAGTTTATTCTAAATATTTACAACCAAAATTTGTTGTACCCTCTAGATCTACGATTGCACGAGATATTATTGGCATTTATGAGAAAGAGAAGTCAAAGTTGAAAGATTATTTTAAGAACGCATCTCCACGAGTTTGTTTGACTACAGATACATGGACTTCTATTCAAAATTTGAATTATATGGTTTTAACTGCGCACTTTGTTGATTGTGATTTTATTTTGCATAAGAAGATCATCAATTTTTGTTTGATTGCAAATCATAAGGGTGAAACCATTGGAAAAGAAATAGAGAGATGTTTATTTGAATGGGAGATCGAAAATGTTTTAACAATTACAGTGGATAATGCATCTTCTAATGACGTGGCCCTTTCTTATTTGGTGAAGAGAATTCGAGCTTGGAATGGTCTAGTTTTGAATGGTGAATGTCTGCATGTGCGATGTTTTGCCCATATTTTGAATTTGATAGTATGTGATGGTTTAAAAGACCATCACGAATGTATTATGAGAGTACGTTGAGCAATGAAGTATGTTCGATCTTCTCCTGCTAGACTACAGAAATTTCAAAAATGTGTTGAACAAGCTAAAATTGTGTGCAAAAGTAGTGTCTCTCTCGATGTGGCTACAAGATGGAATTCCACGTATTTGATGTTAGCCAGCGCAGAAAAATTTGAAAAAGCTTTTGAGAGATTGATAGAAACAAATGATTATTATCTCGCTGATTTGGGTGGAAAAAGTCCTCCCACAACAAAAGATTGGGCTAATATTCAAGAACTTGTAAACTTTTTGCAGGTTTTTTATGATATGACCTTAAATGTTTCAGCCTCATTACATGTTACTTCAAATACATATGTTTGTGAAGTATGCAATTTGAAAATGGTTATTCAAGAGTATGCTGAATGTGATAATCCATTATTGAGGCGAATGACTATTGGAATGGAAAGCAAATTTGATAAATATTGGGGAAGCTGCGATAAAATGAATATGTTGATGTATGTTGCAGTTGTTTTAGATCCTCGACATAAAATAGAGTATTTGAAACATTCTCTTTCCATTGTAATGGATTCTTATAAGACGGATTATTTGTTAAGCCAAGTACAACTTGTGATTAAAAATTTATATCTCGAGTATAAAGGTGATGCGGGATTGGAAAATACAGAAGACAACTATAATAGTTCACGTGTACCAACCACAACTGCAATCTTACCACAAAAGAGCAATTTGAGCCACAATAAGATACATGAGATGTTTCATAGTCGCCTAAAACAACCAAATGTTTCAACTAGGTGGTCAGAAATTGAACAATATTTGTATGAAGAATTGGAAAACAATGCAGACAAACTAGACATTCTCATGTGGTGGAAAGTAAATTCATTCAAATACCCAATTCTGAGCAATGTGGCAAGAGATATATTGGTCATTCCTATTTCTACTGTTGCATCGGAGTCAGCTTTTAGTAGTGGAGGAAGAGTACTTGATCAATTTCGCAGTTCTTTGTCCCCAAAGACAGTCGAAGCGCTTACTGCACTCAAAGCTGGATTCGATCCTCGAAATATGAATCAATCAACTTCAATGATGATATGAATGAGCCAGGTATCTTTTATATTTATAGTGTTTTCTTTTTTCTTTGTTTTATTTATTACTATTTTTTCTAAATTTGTTTTCAATTTATATTTTTCAGATATTATATAAATTACTGACGTTGATGATGAAGTGAATTAGTATGAAATTGATGGTGATCTCAGTAGTATGCTTTATCCACTCGTTAGCATTATCATTTATATTTTATCATATATCTTTGATGTGAAAAAGTCATACTTCTCTTCTATTTTGTAGGATGCAACCGCCAACCTGTTGACTGTTTTGTAAGTTTCTCATTTTAAGTTATACTTTACTCTAGACATCATTTATCATATGTTTAAACTATATAATTACTGTTTGGAAGTTACAATATACAAGCTAATGTTTTGTGTCTGTTTTATAAGCTATTTGTATATGACGATTATAGGCAAGTTTCTTCTTTGCCTGGACGTTGCGGCGTCCAGGCATCTTTCTTCTTTGCCTGGACGCCGCAGCGTCCAGACAGGTAGACACCGCATTTTTATGCGGTGTCTGGCGAGACACCGCCTTTTTACGCGGTGTCTTGCCAAGACACCGCGTTTTTACGCGGTGTCTTGGCAAGATAATTAGACAACGCGTAAGCCGGTACCGGACCGGAACCGGTACCGGAAAACCCTGTCTAGAACCGGTACCGGAACCGGTCCTCTATGGGACTGGTACCGGTCTTCCAAAAAGGAGGACCGGTACCGCCGGTCCGGTGCCGGCGAGCTTTAAAATCGGACAGGACCGGTACCGTGCACACCCCTATGACAAACGGGCTGAGCCGATCAAGCCAAGCCTGAAAAAGTCTGGTTCGTCGAGCCTGTCGAGTTTAACGAGCCTGCCGAGCCTAACGAGCCGAGCCTAACAAGCTTTTCTTAAAAAAAAGTTAACCCGAGCCGGCTCGCGAGCCACGAGCCTAACGAGCCTTAACGAGCCGAGCCAGCCTTAACGAGCCGAGCGAGCCTAGCGAGCCTTAACGAGCCAAGTCTAACGAGCCAAATATATATAAATAATATTATCTTATATAAATATATTATAAATTATTTTCAATATATTTATATATTTAAAAACAATTAATTATTAAAATTAATGTATTTATTTTTTATTGAGCTCCAAAAAATAATTATAATAAAATAATAATAAAATGAATTATTTAATAACAAATTGGTATTAGATAATTCATTTTAGTACAAATATTATATTTGTTGCCTTCAAATATTATATTTGAGATATATTAAATTATCGTTATCCTATACAAATTACAAAATGTTGTACAAATAATAATAGAAAACAAAGAAAAAGTTGGAGTCTTTTTAGGTGGGAAGAATAAATAAATCATAAAGTATTTTTTAGGAAACCGTATTTATGACCAATGAGAGTGGGACAAGTGGCAATGGAAGACCCATGTAGGGCTAAAGATGGCTAGCGGGCGGGCCTGACTGGCCAGCCTGCCAGGCTCGCAGGCCAGCTCGGAAGCCCGCTCGTTGAGCTTGAGACTGGCAGGCTCGCGAGCCTGGAAATCCAGGCTCAGCTCAGCCTGTCTTCCGAGCCCGGATTAGGCTTGCTCGATTACTGTAGCGGGTCGAGCTCGGCTCAGACCGCTACAGTAACGGGCTGAGCGGGCGGGCTGCCTAGCCAGCCCGCCCGTTAGCCATCTCTAGTGATATCAGCCCCGTCCAGCCCATGAAAAAAAAAATTAAATAGAAAAAAAAAAAAACAACTCCCCTTATCTTCAAAACAGGGGGGAAACCTTCCTCCCTCTTTCAGATNAAAAACAACTCCCCTTATCTTCAAAACAGGGGGGAAACCTTCCTCCCTATTTCAGATGGAGTGGGGAAAGTCTCCCCCAGTCCCGTCTTCCCCATTTTCCTGATGTCGGTTTCGCTCCTCTGATGCAAAATTGGATCATTCTATTATTTATCAAGCCTAAAAAAATATCATGAAGATTAAACATAAGTGGAAGGTCAAGAGAATAATTGAAGATCTTTCCAAAACTGTTTTCATTCTAACCTTTGTCAATATTTCGACTATTTTGGAAATCAAGAAGCGTTCTTCATGAATATTGTAACCAACTTCCTAAGCTTTCTAACGCATGTTAGGTCATTTAATTCAGAGTTAATTTACTATGGTAAAAGCTCAAAGAACAAAGAGCAAAAATTTAAGGGAAGTCCGAGTTTCCAAACTTAGAGATCAAGAAACTCAAGATATGGAAGCCATCCAAGTGGACGATTTCAACATGAAAAGAAGCCCAAGAGCAAGCCTATGAAGACAAGCTTGGAGGACAAGAGAGAGAAAGATATTATCTCTTCAAATATTATCTCTAAAAAGATCCACTTATCTAGGATATTTAGATCCACTTATCTAGATTATCATTTATTTAGTTTTCTAATTTATGTTTCAATCGGCTATATAAAGCCATAACCGCTTATGTTTTAGGGGAGTTGAGATTTGAATACAAATTAAAGTTTTGCTTTGATTCGGAAATTTGAGTCATCCTTTTTCTTTCTTTGGTGAGTTATATCCAAAGGCCTTTAGTGAGTCATATCCAAAGATCCTCTTGTGTGAGTTATATCACGAGAGAACCTTGCATCCACATCCTTATCCAAGGAGGTGAGAAGTGGTGCATTTATTCACAGTTCATCCATCGGCAGCTTAAAGTTGCTAACTTTCATATTCCAAGATTCCATTCCGAGGTTTGAGACGATAAAGGACATCCGTTGCTTCACAAATAAAGGTGCTGCTTTTATTCTGAGGACGACCGCACCTATATTTCTTGCCCACTTTACGGGTAAATTCTTATCCCTTTCGTGCGCATCATCATCTCTGGTGGCTTGTCGGCGAAGAGGATTGGTCATCCAGCGAGAAGTGTCTATGTAGGTGGAAAATGGTCTCCAACAGTGTAACAATCGTTCGCGTCCAAGGTAAGCCACGAATCTTGAATCTCGTCCCCTCGTTAGTGTTTGATATTAAGCGATAGAATGGTTTGCTGAAGGTTGTGATTTAAGCTTTGAAGTTCTGTGGCTGACTTAGGCGAGACTTCGGCCGTGAAGAAAATCTCAGGTAAAGTTTGGATCTTTCTGTTGTTCTCAGTTCGGCAAGTGTATATTTCAATCCTGGATTTTTTTGGTTGATTCTGAGCGATGCTTGGATTGATGTTGGACGTTATCTTCCTAAAGGTTGAAGTTGGATATCGTGTTGTGCGTCTGAATCCAGTGATACTTTGTACAATGAAGAAATTTTCCAAGGTATAAAAAGTTTGATTCCTTACTCTTCCGAAGTTCTGATTGTTGGCTATTTTGGTGGGCATTTTGTATACTGTAAATAGTTAATGTGTATTGATGGATAATGGTTTGTAGAAGAATGGAAAGTTGGGAAGTGATCTCCGATTCACTTATGCCCGTTTAACAAATCTGTGATAGGATTCTGTCATCAGTTGAAGATGGATGAAGGCTATTAGCGCTGGGCAAATCGGTTCCTGGTGTCGGTTCCAGAACTCTTGTACCCGACCGTTAGGTTATCGGTTCCTTATTTTTGGACCCAGAACCAGAACCGCAAGGATTGGGAACCAGGACCAGAACCGAGCCACAGTTTCGGTCCGGTTCTCGTCGGTTCTGGTTCCCTGATGGAAAAGTTAATTTTTGTTCTGACTCTGCTATTTGTTCCGTCTTTCTTGGCATCCTTGCTCGGTCTCTCCTGTTCAGTCACAATTCTGAAGCTTTCAAACTCGCCTTCTTCTTCTTCTGTTCAGCGTCTTTCTTTCTCTCAGACGTTTCTTCACATTTCTTTGTTTTGCTGACGCAATTCATTAGCTTCTGTTACTGCTTTCATTGTTATCCTCTCATTGTCATCATACTTGGATGCCATCTCTGCCGAAATTTTCTTAAATTCTTCCTGAAGTCGTTCAGCTGTAACTGCATTCTTCCACCTTGTCTTCCTCAAGGCCTCCTCTGCTTTAATGGCCCTCTGTTCTTGCTTAATTTTGGCTGATGTCATGGCATTGATACTGTCATCAAATCCTTGTGCCTGTTTCTCTAGTTCTGTCTCCAAGTCCTTGACTTGAAATTGAAGTTCATTGATTGTTGTCAAAGATTCTGACAATTCATGAGCCTGCCTTTCGATTTTCACTTCTCTACTTTCTCTTCAAGTTCATTGACAAGAACCAAGGAATTAGAGCACTCATTTTGTTTAATTGTATAGTGTTTCATATTTTCATCTAACTTCATGGATGTGTCCTTGCTTTAAACTCTCATTGTTCAATGTCAGCTGTTCTATCTGCATCTTTAACTCATGCCTTTGTATCTCTTGGATATTTATTTCCCCCTTCAGTTCAGTAATCTTTTGCTTCAACATTTCTAGTTCCTCGATGTCATGTTGATCTTTATCCAGCTCTCCCGAATACTGTTTACTTTCAGTATGTTGAGTTGCAGTCTTCCATGTTTCTAGATTACTTTTCGAGGTGGAGACTGCTATGGAGAAAACTGATGAGAGAGAAAAAGAAAATTTTTGACTGTACATCACCGGTTCAACTGCCTTATGATCCCTACACGTATTCTCAGAACTTTGAGGAATGAGGGTCGATGCGTTTCTATGATCTCGATAGCATTTCTAGGTCGTTTTCAGCTCGATTTGCTGTTCCAGCTCAAGTTTTTGCGAAGAATGAATTGGTGGTTTGATGGGTTAATAGTCGCTCGTGATTTTACGAGCATTTTTCATTTGTATCTTGCTGGAATGATATACAACTCCGGTAGATTTATGTTTTCTGTGTTTGTCAAAATGGATAATCCTATTTCATCTAAATCTTCTCTCCGGCGCAAATTCTTTTTCCTTCTCCGACGTCTTTCAAGCCACAATTAGGGTGTGCAATGCAACTTGAGATTAGGTTAATGACTGGGACGATGACGCTTAAGTGGAAACTCACGTACCCACTTGAAGAATATCAACATTTTTGTATATTTGAGATAGGATTTTGATAATCCTATCTCATCAGTTTTCTCCATGGCAATCCCAAAAACTTTCTTTTGCGTAAAGCTTCTTTACGCGATTCCTGTCGGTTTTCACTGCCAATACCCAGGACCAGAACCGACGATAAATCAAAAAACCAGAACTGACCATGACTTCAATTGTTGGGACCTCGAACCAGACCAGAACCAGAACCGAGCGCGGTTCTGGTTTGGTTCACGGTTCTGGTCGGTTCTTGCCCACCCCTAAAGGCTACCACTTGGAATGCAACATCCCGTACTTTCTTTCCTTTTTTTTATTATTATTAACAATGTAACTTATCAGAGTAAAGCGAGCGACTTGTCATAAAACGATTTTCATAAAACTACTAGATAACCATAAAAGTTTCTAAGACATTCCGTTTTACATTTTCAAAAGTTTAACCTATTAATATATTAGCAAAATACTCATTTTCAAAAGACCCGTTATGTCACATGTCCCAAACCAAAATACCAAATTCCATCTGTGAAATTACCATCATATCAGATGTCCCAAAACACATTACCAAAATACATCTGTGATGAACCACAACCAACAGGTCAAAATAGCTGATAATCAAAACATCGTCCGGGAATACCTCCTCCACAATGTGATTCTCATCCAATGCATTACCTATATCACGGGGGAAAACAATGAGCTTAACGCTCAATAAAAATTAGAATGTAATGCAATGCATGACCATACAATGCAATTAAACCCAGGAGTACATACATGACAAACACCATGGGGGCTATGAGGAAGATTTGGCCAGTTAACTATGCATATCATGGTCTTCCTCATGCCGTATGTACTCTTTGTTTCGAGACGTTGAGGATTTCAGAATGGGAGACAATGAACACTCGATCCCGTGCTCTTAACCTATTTTCTTTCTAACTATTTCATTTTAAACTTTCTTTTTAATATTTCACTGTGACTCATTCATGGGATGTCATTGTTATTCCCTAACCCTCACACGCCCATTTACATAGATTGAGCATGTCATGTAATATGAAGCAATTTCATAAGACCTACAAATGATGCATGTATGTCATTTATAGCATTCAAAGTGTACAAGACATTAACTTTAAAGACAATAATCTTACTATATGCTCATGACGTACATTTAGCAACACTAATTATAAGATAAAGATCTTGCTTTACACTATAGGAAAATAATTGTCATGCTTGTCAGGTGTATAAGAAAAAGAACCTACATCACACTATAATAAAACAAATTTCATGCTTGTCAAGTGTAAGACAGAATTTTAGTTTCATCATAGCTCATCATATCAGCCATGTAAAGAGCAGTTTGCGATGACACCTTCCTTCCACAACTAATATGTTTACCATCTATTTTTTATCAATACCTTACCAAGACTCAAGTGTAGGTATATCAATTCATTAATCAGATTTTTCGCATGATATTTAAATCAGGAGAGCACTTAGAGATTATACAGGAATGTCATAACCATTTCTCTAGGCAGCATATAACACAAAGTCAATGGATTCACACACAACGTCATAACCATTTCTCTAGGCGGCATATAACACAAAGTCAATGAAATCACACACAACGTCACAACAATTTCTCTAGGCAACATATAACACAAAGTCAATGAAATCACGCACAAATCCCGTGATGTAGGCCTCTACTGGCCATACAACATTCCAATTCTTACCTCTCGTCCGTAGTAGGTCAACACAACTATACCAATCTTCACAGCAACACAGTCGTACACTACTCTATAGCAAAAGAATAGAACTAAAATTTCAGAGTTCATCTCTCATTCACATATACTTCAATTGAATTCTTACCACTTTGTGTTGAACAATCACGTCTTCACAATGAGAAGCAACCAAAACACATTCTTTTCTTGCTACCCAGTTTACAGATCCATTTAAACAACACCTCCAATATATAAAGACAAACATGACCTGCAGGACTTGTTGGAAGAGACAACGCCGCGTGGAATCGCTTCCCATTCCAAGGGGGAAGAGGTCCACTTACCTAGAGCCAAACAAGACCCTCCCTCCACCGCCTAGATGTGTCGCCAGTTGAAGAACTCGAAGAGAAATTGAAAAACACAGAAAATAATCATCAGATTTAAATGGGTTTTTTGGACAATTTTGACCTTCTAGACGCGGCGTGTCGTCTGCAATCACTTTGCGATGAGAAAACGTGTCCCCAGTCCTTCGTCTATACCGTCCGCACAGCTTATTCGGATGCCAAGAGGCATCCACATGACACGTCCGCAATCGTCTGAATGTGTCCAGTTTTAGGACAGATTCATTCGGCGCGGCGTCCACATGACACGTCCGCAATCGTCTGAATGTGTCCAGTTTTAGGACAGATTCATTCGGCGCCATCGTCTCTCATTCGCAGTCGTCCGCACGTCTGAATGTTCCCAGAAAATGGACAGATTCAAAACGGACGACTCTGCTACCGTCTGCGGCGTCCTTCAGCGTCCGCACCTTGACAACTTAGAGTTTAGGACGCCCATTGCCGTCCCAATTCATCCTAAATTCCAAATTTTGCATTTTCCTTTAACTTTTTATATTACATTTCATTTGTCACATAACATAGACCATATTATTACACATCATCAAATTTTATAACAATGTAATATATGATCATACAGTATTTTTTTTATATTTTTGGGACATTACATGGAAACTTCGAAGTCACAGCCAATGTTGATTTTGGATTGTAGGTCAGATCAATGTTGGGCCAAAATTGGTTGAGAAGACTTTTGGGCCAGATTATTGAAAATGTCATTGGGCCATATGTCATGATTTTTGGACCAAAGTTACTAGAGGCTTTTTTGGGCCAGATTATTAGGGTCTTGATCCTAATTTACTAAGGCACTTTATGCCAAATTAATAAGCCTTTATTGTTTACGTCTTGCTGTGGGCCGAGTCATGTGCTATTTCAGACCAAATTTAAATAATTAATTTTAAAATTTAAATGTTAATTATCATTAAAATTATTATGATTAAGTTTCAAAACTTAAGAGATATTGGATGTGTTGCTGTTGGGCCTTAGTGATTATTTGGTTGGGATTTAGCATTGATTGACCCAGTTTCGAGGTAGGAGTTATTTTATATTTAACGCACATTAAATTATAAAATGTCTAATATTGTTTTTATTTGAACATGTTGACTCACAGTTCTGTTCGTTGTATTTAATTTTTCATTTATGTATTGTTGTTGTTAACTAGAGTAATAGGACAGTTGTATGTGCCATGTCCCTGAACGCAAAACTTTAAACCTGATCAGAGTCTGTGTGACTATTGCGATTGCCTGAATATCACAATTGTGCATTTTGTTAATTATTTTATTGTTCACTTTTGTTCTTTCTTATATTAAATTGTGAATGATAAGAAATTGAAATCCCACATATGATTCATATGATATAAAAGTTGAATATAAGATAAATTCCTACTGAGTTTAGTCGACTCACCCCAAATTTGACTTTATTTTTTTCAAGAATTAATCAGAGTAGTCCCTCATTGCCACATTAGGAGTAGAAATTTAGAATTTTCCCTATAGAAATTATTTCATTTCATTTGTAAAGATACTTAGAATATTTTATGGAGGTTTGTACCATAAATTTTATTAGTTCCTGGTTTTAGAATTTGTTAATTTGCATTATATTATTGTCACTTCTGAACCTTTACTTTAAGTCTGGTCTGTAACTATATTATGTAAGTCTTCTGCTGCTATTTATTGGATTTAAGTGAAGGTCAGACGATTCAGTTATTTTTGGTCGAAACATTTCTCGTTTTGTCTCGGATCCCGAAGCGTGACATTAAGCCTCAAAAACTTATCAAAAGAAACACAATTTATGAAATGCATAAAACCATTACCTATACATGAAATCTCTCGTCAAATCAGGAACTGCATTTTCTCTCGCGTCCCTTATACACTCCCCCATGTAGCGTAAATAAAAAAAAGGGTAAATGACAAATCAACCATCGTGGTTTGAGGTCAACGACAAGTCAACCACTATGGTATTTTTTTTAACAAGTTAACCACTGACGTATGGAAAAATAACAAAGCCAACATCGCAATTACTTTCTCCGTTAATAAGTTGACGCGAGACACACGTGTTTCAACAAATCGTATCCAGACACTAAAACTGCACGCAGTGTGTCTTCAGAAGACACTGCTTAAAACGCGATGTGTTACAAGACACCGCGTCAAATGCGGTGTCTTCTGAGACACCGCATAAAAAAGGCAGTGTCTCAGAAGACACCGTATTTTTATGCGGTGTCTCACGCTGAGACACCGCAGAATTTGCGGTGTCTCACAGACACCATGAGGTGTCTTGCAAGACACCACAGAATTTGCAGTGTCTTAGCGTGAGACACCGCAAATTTTACGGTGTCTTAGTGTGAGACACCGCATTTTTTATGCACTGTCTTCTGAGACACTGCCTTTTTTATGCGGTGTCTTCTAAGACACTGCCTTTTTATGCGGTGTCTTGTGACACACCGCATTTTAAGCGGTGTCTTCTGAAGACACATCGCGTGCAATTTTAGTGTCTGGATACGATTTGTTGAGACATGTGTGTCTCGTGTCAACTTATTAACGGAGAAAGTAACCACGATGTCGGCTTTGTTATTTTTTCATACGTCAGTGGTTAACTTGTTAAAAAAAATACCATAGTAGTTGACTTGTTGTTCATTTCAAATTACGATGGTTGATTTGTCATTTACCCTAAAAAAAAACGTTGTTAGGGAACAGTGTAAGTGCAACTGCGCAATTCAGACGTACGAAAAATCTTTTACACTACTATTTAATCTGAACATGGAAAAATCAAAATGATTTAGGGGAACGCCTCAACTCTACACCTGGAATTAATTTCATATAATATGAGAATGAAGATTTTGGTATTCCGTTCAGATCAGCGGAACTGATAAGATAAACGAAGAACATACCCGCGAGAGCGAGAGTAAAGAGGAAGACGAAAGCTAGAGAAACTTTGGTTGAAGGACTTCGATTTCACAGGCGCATGTGTTTTTCCAGTTAAAACTGCACAGTTCCTGAACAAGCGCAGAGTCAAACGATACATAACGTTCATCTGCCGCGAGATTCTCAAAATAAAACCTGAATTGAACCGAAGACAGGCATCGCCTAATCAGAGAGGAAGTCGCTGCAGCCATGGAGCCTAGAGGGAAGAAACGACACAACGGAGAGTTGAAGCTTAACAGAACAAAAAATGAAGAGAGACAAAGTATATATACTACGAATGACTTGCGCAGAAAAGCTCAGGGAGGACGACGACACAGAGTCCAGCAGCAAGTATGTGGAGATGATCTCACGTTTAGGATCATTTTCCATGGCTGGAATTCATAGTTTTGGCAAATATTATGCAAATTATACACGTGGTGTTACATTATTGGATAAATAAAAATTAAATTAATTAGCAATTAAACTACTTTTTTTTAATGAAAAAGGGGTGGCATGTAGTGTATGTGCTAGTTTTAATAGAATTCTTAAAGTCATGGTCCAGTTTGCAAACATGTCTAATTTTAATATCTGAAAAAAAACCATAAAATTACTAATTACTTTAAAAATTATAAATACTTACATTTACATTATTCCTAATTATACATATGGAAATATGCATTGTTTTTCGATCTAAATATACAAAAAGGTAATTATCAATACTAACCCCAAAGTACAAAATTTTTTAACTAACGACTTGAACTTTTATTTTTCTTATTTAACATCTCAAAGTTTGAGGCGTTGACAGCAAAAATTCTCACCGTTAAGAGACCTGTTAATAGCAAACACCAATGCTTGTGTGTGTAACGTGTCTTTTGAAATTAAATATCTACGCTTTGACGATGAAGCAATACCCTAGACTATATAGGTATTGAAGATGAAAAAAATATTTGCTTTGAGTTAAAAAAATTTCCACTATGAATAAGTCGTCTTTTCACAATGCATGAAGTAGTTGTAATCAAGATATTACTTCCTGCAACAGAGGCAAGTAGCTATTGCGAAAAAGATATTTTTCGTAGTAGAAATATATATTCTGCTGTAGAAATAGTATTTTTTGTTGCGGAAACATATTCTCTATTGCATAAAGGAAGTTCTATTCCAAAAACTTGTTTTCTGCAATAAACTACAAGTATTCACTTCAAAAATGATATTTTTCACAACGTAAATGATAATTTACACAAATAATATATGCCAGTTAACAAACTATCTAATTATAAGAGTTTTTGTTTCCAACGTCTTAAACACTAAAATGATAGATAACAAAAATAAAAAATCAATTTATCAATTAAAAAACTCTTCATACTTCATTATCAATATTAATAATTACCCTATACAAAAATTATTGAAGTCAATACATCTTGACTACATGCCCTCGAGATTCCTAAAGACAAATGTCCCACTATCTTCGACTTGGCCCGACCAGAATCCGATTAGAATTGGATAATTTATAACCATGCCTTCACAAAAAAAATAATTGAAATTTCCAAAATCCATATCTAGTACTAAAAGCAAACAAAAAGTTAGTCGAATGTTCCTAGAGAAAACATCATATGCTCACAAGCTCATCTGCCATGGCCGAAATCTCAGTGCTTTGAGTCTTCCTCTTCACAAAACTTGGTGTACTCCTCTGTATCCATTAAGTTTTTCAACTCGCCGTCGTTGCTGATCTCGACCTTGATTATCCACCCATTCTCGTATGGGCTTCCATTAACCTACACGAAACAATTACATTAACGAGAATATATCGAAAAGGAAAAAACGATAATGACAATTGGCTGCATTAATTTGTACTTTTCTACCCATAATCGCTAATTGAAGACACAAGTATGATTTCACCGAACATTTGGATTCAACACAAGGCAAATAGTCCAAGTACAAATCTAGATTAATGTTCATCTTGTTAAACCTTATCGTGTTATAAGATAATCTCAAAAGCAAAAGAAACCCGAGATTGTGACAAAGATCCATCAATACATATTTTTTGGTCTAATTTTATTTCTTAATTTAATTTTTCGTTCAAAATTTTCCAAATCTATTATTTTGACTCATTGACCAAAATTTCACACGTGGTTGCTACGCGACAATTTAAGTCAACTTTTCAACGTTATGATCGATTTTTAACACAAAAACTTTACACGTGGAATTTATATTCTCCATAAAATTCTCTGGGTTTTACAAACGTCCATCTTAATTGAGGGAATTTCTCGCCTTTTAAAAACGTGTGTGTCTTGCACGTAACCCTTCAACGTTAAAAAATTTGAAGTCCATCCTGACCGTCCATTTCGATCCAGGGACGTCCCTCACTCGATCCAATGGCCATGGATGATCATCCTCCATTGCCTTTGAAAAATGGCAAATTCAATCGTAACCGTCAATCCCTACCAAGGACGTCCCTCGCTCAATCCAACAGTCATGGACGATCATCCTCCATCGCCTTTGGAAAATGACATATTCAATCCTGGTCATCAATCTCTATAAAGGACATTATTGCCTCAATCCAACTGCCATAGACGATCGTCCACTATGACCTTTGAAAAATGACAGATTCAATTTTGGCCGTCAATTCTGAGCGAGGGACGTCTTTCCTCAATCCAACGGTCATTGACAATCGTCGCCATTGACAGATAATTGTTCCAACGCCCGATAACTGGCAAGAGGGACGTCTCTCGCCCCCCGATAATTGATATCTTTCGTCTTCGTTTGACGGTCCTTAACGTCAATGAAATGGAGGTGTTAATGTCGACAGCTTTGAACGGGAAACGTGACTGCGAGGTCTCCAACAATAATTTTTCATAATTTAGGATTTTAGTTGTTAGCAAAATTTCTTGATAGTTTAACTTGTCGTTGACCTCAAACTATAGGATCTGCGAGATTAATTTCCTTATAATATATATATATATATATATATATATATATAGTAACCACACCGCCATGCACATCAATAATGAAGAAGAAGATAGCAGAGTCTGGGAAAAAAAACTTAAAGACGAAACTATAGTTGACAAATGAGTTGATCGAGCCGAGCCTAAAAACTTTGGTTCACAGAGTCTAATGAGTTAATTTAAAAAATTTGGTCATGCAGTCACGTTAACGTCAATGACTATCCAACAGAGACGTATAAGGATCAACAACAGACATCCTTCAAAGACGAGAGACATCCAATGTTGATCCATGGGAGGAGGGGTGCTGGCAAACGAAAGTTCATACCCGTTTGATCAAGGTACAGAGGTCCCTCAACGAGAATGGATAGTCAAGATGGAGTTAAGCCATCCTCCAAAGATGCTAGCGAACAATGGTTCATGCTTGTTGGATCGAGGGACGGATGTCCCTCAACGAACATAGACGGCCAGGATGGAAGATGACCATCCTCCAAAGGCTAGCAGATGTTATGTTGAAGGGGGTCATGTGCAAGACTCCATCCACTTATGACGGACACCCATCATCGCACAACGAACGTCTCTCGACTTAAGACAGACATCCTTCAACCAATAATGAATGTCTCTCAACCCACAACGAACGTCTCTTAACCCACAACGGATGTCCCTCCACTTATGACATTGTTTAGCATTGAGGGACGTCCTTAGATGCTAAGAGAAGTACATTGATGTTGAAGACAACGTCGTTTAGTCTTGTGAGAAAAATTTATTTAGAAAAGTTTCAATAAATGCATTGAGCACGTCCATTTTTTGAACCCTACTCTAAATAACTATTCACAAATCATTTCTATATCCACAAGAAAGTAACAAAAAAAAAAAAAAACTAATCCTAGCATCATCCCCTTCTATTAAAATCAACTCCAAAAATGACACATCTAATAAAAGTGTGTAAATGAACATAGTGGAACGCCCAATGTTATAAGACGCAATTTTTATGGACATATAAAGTGCAACATTTTTTTGACAAAATAACAATTCCAAAATCTTGATGAAAGAACAAAAATAAAACCTGTAAACAACTCCAATATTTGAAGTCAATCATTGATGTGCTTATATAAAACAAGACTCCGTCACAGTCATTAGATTGATGTCCATACTCGAAATAAAATATGTTCTACGAATAATAAATTAGACTTATTTTCCTACAAGTTTACAATATTCCTATCTATTTATTCAAACCTTAAATATAAAAGAATTAAAATTCTAATATGACGTGAACAAAAAAAATTGAGCACAAAAATATAAATCTAAAATTAACACTTTAAACTATTTAATTAATCTTTAACATCAATTTAACAATTCAATATTCATTATGGAAAAATCCAAAATTCATCCTCCATCCACTTGTTTATGATTATAATGCAACCGAAGTTTGAAATCAATAATTTTAAACACTCAAGTCATTCTCAGTATCAACTTGAAATTAAATATCAAAATCAACATAATTCTAATATTTTCTTCACCAAACCTAATAATAAACCCATTCTTCCATTTAAGAGAATTCTGAAATTTTGCACTTGTAGTCGCTGATTGAACTAGTCTTTTCACTTCGTTATTCACAACTCTCAGCTGTTCTTTCTCAAAATTTTCACGGAAGTTTTCACTTTTGAAAAACTTGCAGAGGCGGAGAGAGACAGGAAGACTTGCTTATTTAAGGAAGTAAATAAAGACTCTTCAGGAAAGGAGGGTTGGCAGCTGACTAACTACCAAATGCAACGTGTCTCTTCCCCCATTCAAGAAGCAACCACCCCCTGCGCCACAGTTGAAGCTACCAGCATTCAAGAAGCAACCACCCCCTGCTCCCAGTTTAAGCTGCCATAGAACAGATGCTCAAAAATAAAAGCTAAAGAAACATGCAAATGAGGGTATTGAAACCATTTTTTCTAAACCCTGAGTTTAATTAAAATAATAATATTTTTATTTAATTGTTTTTAAAATGTGACCTCTTAGAGGCAATCTCATTTGCATTCTGAAAAGGTGCAGATTGTCAATCAGGGAACCCACTCTACGGTAATAATGGAGAAGTAGATACTAGATAGTAGAGTGTGGAAAAAACTAGAGAAGACAATGGACACGAGCTTAAAAAAATTAGATTCACTCAGTCTAATGAGTTAAACCAGTTGAGTTCAGCAAAACTAATGAGATGAGTCTAATAAATTTGCTCAAAATAAAATTCTAACTCAAGCTGACTCGTGAGCCACAAAATCAAGCCAAGCCAACTAAACGAGTATAATAAATTTTAACGAGTCAAGCTTTACGAGCCGAACAAACTTAAATATTTTTAATTTATATATAATGTAATGTATATTTTTTAAAATTTTAATTATTAAAATTATAATAATTATTTATTATTATAATGTCAAAAATATATTAGTCATCTAATTAATAAAATTGTTTTACTAATATATCAAATAACATTGAGGGAAAAAAATAATTTGAAACGATTTAATAAAAATATATATTACAATTACAAAAATTTAATGTCGTATATTATTGATTGAAATTTTATTTGTTTCCCATATTTATCAACGATGACTAAAGTCAACTTGATTCTCTTTCATCTTTAAAATAATGAGAATTTTTGTAAGTCTTTCAAAATTATCTCTCCTCTTAAACACCACGTGCATTGCCTGCTTTTTTATTTACCAAAAAAACTATGTTTTCTAAACCCTAAATTTAATTAAAAAATAATATTTATTAATTTATTTTTGAGAAATTGATAAAACAAATCTTATAGTTTAAATTCAATAACAAGTCAAATATGGAAGAATTTTCAAAGGCAACTAAAATTTCATGCTATGAGAAATGACACAAATCTTTGTCATATTTTTCGCTTAAAAAATATTATGTATGTCACTTGGACCTCCAACGAACATCTAAGGATCAACTATGATTCACAAAGGACGCACAACATTTTCTGTCAATTATCAATTATTCGTGACAGAGCTTTAACCATTCATTGGATAGGGTACTACCCAAAACAAAACTAAGGTGGGACTTGAAACTCGAATTCAATAGTGAAATAAGATTCATGGAAAAGCTCAAACTATAATTCTCCTAAAAATTTCTCTTAAAGTTTACAATTGAAGTTTAGGGACGTCCGTCATAAGTTGAGGGACGTCTGCTTTAAGCTGATGGACATCCGTCGTAAGTTGAGGGACATTTGTCTTAAGTGAGGAACGTCCGTCTTAAGTGATGGACATCCGTAGTTAGCTGAGAGACGTCTATTTTAAGCAGGAGATGATATCATTTTTAATAATTCATCATCAACATCCATTGTAAGTTGAGGGACATCATTTTTAAGTTGAAGGACGTCTATTTTAAGCTACGAGACGTTCATTGTGGGTTTAAAGACGTCCGTCATAAGTAAAGGAACGTCTGTTTTAAGCTAGAGACAACAATGTCTTTCAATAATCCATCCTGAATGTCCATTTCCAGTGACAGACGTCCCCCCAACTCTGAAGGGCATCTGATTCGTTCATTCAATGGCCAACAATCTTCCTCTACGACTATGTTCTCATTTAAAATAGCATGTGTGTTACACATGACCGTCTGTCAGCACCTTTGATCCATCCTAGCTATCCATTTTCATTGAGGGTTGTCTATCCCTTTATCTAACGACAATAAAACTTCATCCACCAGCACCTTCCCATCAGGACGTCCCTCCATAATACTTTTGGCAAAGCAATCTCGTCAACTCATAAAAGAGAATGAGAAATAAAAGAGTCAACTGAAACAAGTCAAACAAGATGTAGGCAATGCAAAAAGAACGCAAGGGACAAATTAAGTTGAATGAATTATGACTGTAATGTGATAAAAACAACTGTTAATTTGCCTTTCGATGATAGTAGCTACTCCATAGACTACGATGATGATGATGATGATGATGATGATATCAATTTTCTTTCTTACTCTCTCGACAACAAAGGGGAAGAACGTCCATTCGAAACTGACATTCTTACTGCTTTTGAAAAAATATGGATCAACCTTAGACGTCTCTTGTGGTCGAAGAATGTTCTTTGTTGGTCCTTGGACGTCGTTGATGTTAACGTGGTTGCGGCGTTTGCCTTTAATTTTTTTTTTTACAAGCAACATGATAGGAAGATTTGCGGCGTTTATTTTTTATACTTTGAAGTTTTATTTGTCCATAAAAATCTTCAAGGTTTGCCTTGTTGCTAGCCTAAATTATATAGTTTTTTTTTAAATTTCCCTTAATTTTTAAAAACCATGGCTGTCAAAGGAAATCTCCTTTTCATTCTAAAATGGTGCAGATTGTGGTGGGAAGTGGAACCCACTCTGCGATCTCGAGGGAGTGAGTCATTGCCCAACCAAGTCTATAATTGCACTTTTGGACATTAACAAAATAACAATTGTACTATAAAATTAATTACAAGTTAACTATTAAATAATTTTTATTAACAATTTAAACACTGAATTATGAAAAATAGACGGAGCAAATATCGTAATTACGTTTTTTGTTAAAAAATATTATCGTTCCGCTGCAGAATGTTATCTTTCTCCTAAACAGTTTTTAAATATTACTTTTGGCGGGGAATCACAATGTTGCACTTGTGAAAATATTATGTTCTGCTTGAGGAAAGATTACGTTCCACCTGGAGAAAGGATGAACATTAGATGACAATGATATATCAAAAAGAGGAAAGAGAAGATGGTTGTAACACCCCACGTTATAAAACTCTTTCTTTATTTGAATTTTAGCCATAAATTAAAAATTTTCTTTTGTTCATTTAAAATTGTGTATTGAGTAAGAAATCAGAGTAAATTAGAGAAATAAATTCACACCATAGTTTTAATAGTTTAAAAGCAATTCATAGTTTACAAACCATTTATTGAATAAAAACTATAATTTAAAATAACCAATTTTATTTAAGTAATAACTTGTCTGGTCTACTCCAGTTGATAACCCAAGATCTCGTTTGGCAATGCCTCCTCTTTCATGTTGAATTCATTATCATTACCTGCATCACGGGTAAAACAATAACTCTAACGCTCAGCAAGAAATAGAATAATATGCTATGCAATAATTATGCAGTTGTTTTAGAGAAGAACCAATCTCCTCAGCTTTTCATTTTAGTTTCACTTCATAGTTCAAATGTATGGGATTTATCAGTCTAGAAATAAAAGGATACATCATTTGGTCTTGTGACTTAACCGTCATTCTGACAAGGAGATACATCCATCAGAGGTATTGTGGCAGCCCACCCTTTGAAGGGCAGGAAAAGCTCAAGTGTTGGTTCGACCTATATCAGGGAGACACAATCTCACATCGCTTGGGAGAGTAAAAAATGAATGGTTTATAAGTAAGATTCTCCTCCCTATCTAGCACAACGTGTTTTGGGCTAACCCAAAGAACAAAATTGTGCGGGCCTCGCCCCAAAGAAGACAATATTATATTGGGAGCACTATGGGACGTTGGAAATGGTATCAGAGCGAAATCCCAACCAGAAGTGTGGCCGACGAGAACGTCAGGTTCCCAAAATGGGGAGATTGTGATAGTCAGCCCTATAAAGGCCAAGAAAGACTCAAGTGTGGGTTCGACCTATATCAAGAGGGCACAGTCCCACATCGCTTGAGAGAGTAGAAAATCCATGGTTTATAAGTAGAGTTCCCTTCCCTACTTAGTACAACGCGTTTTGGGCTAAACCCAAGAATAAAATCGTTTGGGCTTCGTCCCAAAGCGGACAATATTGTACTGGGAGTACCAGGGGACATTACAGGTATCACCTCCAAGAACCGTCACCCACTCATCCCAATCTCATATATCTATTTACGTTTATTGGTTCATTTTATCAATATACATGCATATGTCAGCAGTTTCATAAGTCATATCATGATCCATGTATAGTCCATAACAGTATAATGAAATTAAAAGCAATACAATAGTCCACATAAAATAAATTAACGAAATTAAAACAGTCGACATATTTTATTCATTTTTATGTTCTTCGTAATTTTGTGCATTAATTTCAACAACCATTTCAACAATTATTTCCAACAATATTTCTAACAATAAATGACAATAACTGAAACCACAAAATCTAGTGATGCAGGGTCTCTATTGGCCACAACATCTTATTTTTTACCCTCGAAGAACTTTTCCGCTAATTGTTCCTTCCAATGCGCTACCTCCCGAATTGCTCACAATAAAACCGCTCCCACTTCTCTCTCAAATTGTCCCCACAAATTCTCTCAATTTTTCTCACTCTTTCTCTTCCTTCTTTTCCTCTTCAATTTGCTTATGAGTTTCTCCTTCACGATTGCCTTCTATTCACAAGGAAGGAAGAGCCTTGCAACAGCAGCCACGTAGAGGAGTTAGGCAGAAGTTAGGCGCAATTTTTGGTACAGTCACAGTAGGTAGGCAAAACGAGACGGAATGCACATAATCCTTAGAGTCTGGTGGATAGGCCTCTCGTCCAGACCTAGGCTATCGATCGCAATAATATGAAAACTTTGTCGACTGGAGTAACAGAAAATCAATTTCTCACTTTTTCACATGAGTCCGATCAATACCCCTTATCAATCGGAACCTAACAATGGACCGCACTCACAAAAAATAGACTACAACTGAACCAACGAGAAAACCAGTACTGCTTTGCCTTCATCCATTTTCAGTCGATTATGTTGATCGCGTCCTCGACCACGCCACAACCAAAAATCCAATTTACAACCTATAATGTGTTTTGCTCGAGTATCTCAACCACGGTATCGACCGAAACACAAAATCCATATTTCTACCCCTTTTCTTCATTAATTCAATAAACCATAATAATAATACTCCTCATTAACCTCAATTATCTTCTAACATTCTCTAATAATTATTCAATAATCCAAAATCTCCACTTAACCAAATTTCCTATTCCAATAATTTTCATAAACTTCCAATAAATATCCAAATAATCTTCTATCCAATTTTACATCCAATTAATTTTCAATTCTCTTAACTTAATTCTGTTTACGGAAAAATCGTGGTATAATATTCCATGAGAAAATTATTTCAAAATTCATAAATTATATAATTTTAATCCTTATTAAAATCTAGGATATTACAATGGTGATAAGAATTAGATGGTAAAATCAAGCGGAGGGAATTTTTTTCGACATTGAGAAGATGTTTGGAAAACTAAAAACGTGAGAATTATTTTCGACGACCAGAAGAGCATGTCGGAGCTTCACAGAATCGTCTTCGCAGTAATATTGCTTCAATTATTGTTAGTTTAGCATAAAATGGAAGTATAATTACAATTTGAAGAGAGTAAAGTTTCGGCATCATCTTTACAATAATGTTTCTTTCAACAGGTAACGGTGATATTTGTGTCGTCCATTTTTCATAGTTTAATATTTAAGTTGTTAGCAAAAATTGTTCAGTGATGTGTCAAACCCATTAGTCTATGATCTTTTAATATTCACTGTATTTTTAATATTGGGAAATTAACAAAACAAACTTTGGACTTTAGGATCAGCGACATGCTAAGCCTTAAAGAAATTTTACAAACAGCTAAAATCTCAAACTATGATAAATGAACAACACAAATCTCGCAATCATGTTTCTCATCAGAAAATGTCGAAGCAAATGCTGCAGTCACTTTAATGGCACATTTTAAACTTAAGGTGTTTGGACCCAATTTCTAACTATTTGACAATTTCAGTTGGATCTCGAACTCAATCGTGTGATCAAAATCGTCAAATAGAATATCAATAAAGTTCAATGTCATATTACAAATCACCTAAGGAATCATATTTTGTGTTAAAACACATTATTAAGTGGAAAATGTAATATACACATATTAGATTTAACGAATAAATTAACGATAACATTTAAATTACTGATAGTTGAAAGATTGAAGTTCAATTGGTTAAAAAATAGTTTAAGGTTTAATCTGTAAGTAATTTTAAACATTAAGGTGTAAATTAGACTTTAGTCTTCCATTTTAGTTGTCACTCTATTTAATAGTTCAAAACGTCCCGACCCACATCTATTC
The DNA here is from genome assembly GCA_022433065.1 of Begonia loranthoides. Classification (NCBI taxonomy): domain Eukaryota; kingdom Viridiplantae; phylum Streptophyta; class Magnoliopsida; order Cucurbitales; family Begoniaceae; genus Begonia; species Begonia loranthoides. The sequence continues at coordinate 2,834,010 of CM039475.1, forward strand.
ATATTCTGATGGGTTAAAAACGGGAAATTAAAAAAAAATCACGAATTATCAAATCAGTGACAAGTCAAAATTTTAACTAATCTCACTAATAACTAAATATTTGAACAATAGTAAATGAACGATACAAACTTTGTAGTCAACTTTTGTGCTAAAAAAATGTCTCACGGATGTCTCTCGACATTGCAAGATGTCTAAGACTGATCCTTGGACATACTATGGTGTTGGAAGGCATCCGCTCCCTAGGAAGGATATCCGTTAATAGAAAGGACCTCTGGTTATACCCCTTTATATGAAGGTTGATGAAAATACTCTTATGACGAATGTTTGCGTCTTTGCATTTACATAAATACAGATGTCCGTACTAAAATGACAGACATTCGCTCCTTAAGAAAGACGTTCATTCATCTGTGAACTTTAATAAAAATGACGTCCATGTCTGTCTACTTTTATAGACAAATGTCTATACTAAAAATAAAAGACGTATCTTTCCTAAAAAAAAATTATCTATTAATCTATGAATATTAAAAGGAAGAACGTCTATATATTTGCATTTTGATTTTGCATTTTGATAGATGCAAATGTACGTATTAAACATAGCACACGTCCATTAATAGGTAAATGTTAAATAGAAGGATATCTTTTCTCGTAAGGATATATTTACTTTCAGATAGTAAATATGGATGGGTCATTTTCCTTCCCCCGTTTGATCAAATTATCAATGGAGGATCCATTGAATTATGTTCCTCTCTCTCTTTCTCTGCTCATTTTTCGGCCGCTGAAGTCTTTCTTCCGAAGATGCGATTTTCTGTATCAGATGGTAAAATAGGCAACAAAAACGAAGGATGAAAGGAATGCAGAGGAACTACAAGCAGAGTAAAAGGGTCCGAAGGCTCAAGTCTTTGATTCTACATATATTTTTTCTTTAAAAAGTGCTTCTTTTTGTCTCCGAAGGCTCTATTTCTTCAAGTATTACCAATCTTTGAGCAGTAATTTGGGTTTTCAGTGGATCTTCATAGCCAATTTGATATGGTGGATGACAGGTCTGTGGGAAAAAATTTGTTCTAGGGCGTGAAAATCTCGAAGGGGCTTTGTTTAGATTCCTTTCCTTCTTAAGAGCTTCGCTTTTGGGAGAGTCTTGCGTCAAATTTCTTTGCCGTTCCATCTTGCACACATAGTACTTGAGCTTTTAGCTTAATTGGACTCCGTCTCTTAAATAGATCCATCTCCGTCGCTGTTCTCTCTCTCTCTCTCTCTCTCTCTCGCTCTGGCTCTGTATCATATAAACGCACTCATTCAGACTTTCTCTATGAAGATTTAGAACTCTAGGTTGTACTTGGGTTGGTTGCTCTGCAAGAATCTTGGATTCTTTACTTTATATTATTGGACTGAAATATGGTGTTCAAGAGCATTATTAGCTGACCACTATTTTTCATAAAAAGAAAAAGTTAAAGTCACTCATGACATGAAAAAAAATCACAATAAAAATAAAGTCACTCATGAAAATCTTGCACAACAATTCTCGAAGTCAGTGTAAAAGATAGAGAAGTAACTATTCGAATACCAATCAAGACGTAATGAAACACCTAAGGAAACAACATCAAAAGTTGTCTCAACACATATACCACACATACAGAATGAAACACCTTCTAGCATGATAAAATGTGTATATCAAACAAGTAACTTTGATCCCAAACTCAAAACAACCATAAGGTACATATCAAACAAGTAACTTTGATCCCAAACTCAAAACAACCATAAGGTACATAAGGAATTGTAAATGAAATACCATACGCATTGAAGTTAAACATGTAAAATCGACATACATAGAGTATAAATGTCACGACTCGGAGGCGAGTTCAACAAAACGCCAAGCCGAACAACTCAATCATCGAAGGAGACTCGACTGCCCCGCCCAAGGTTAAGTTGAATGGCAGAAGACTCGAATAAAATCCATAGACATAAACCATATGAGATGGATCACGATCCCTATAATGATTACAAAAATTAATAATGCAGTAATATAAATTAATTTCAAACTATGCATCCAAGTTCATATATCCAGAAATATAACCAAAGTATATTATAATAGTTCAATCAATAATTCTTACCAAAGAGAATTACAACTAAAAAAAAGAAAGTAAGTGAATATCCAAAGTTTGAACACCCACGATCCTAAATGCTCGTCTTTAACTAGAGGGGAGGGTTTTTTGGGGTATATGACTAACTCAGTAGGAAATTTTATACTAAATATAATGCGCGTGTAAAACTTGTTTTACCTATTTTTCATCTAAACTATTATCTTGGGAAAACATACACTCCTTTCAAAATCCTTTCCAACTTTTTAAGAAAAAGGGGCCCCAAAGGCCCTCAATGAGATATTAATTAAAAATATGATCATATACATAGACATCTATTAACAAAATACATTTGTCGTCATTTCATACTAAAAACAGTCATAAGTGAAAATGACATACCATAAAAGGATTCCTCCGATCAAAAACACAGAAAGACGACGACAATTTCTGAGAAGCACCTCATGAGCCTAGAAAAAGAAAGCAATGGCAATATGAGGACTCAACGCGTCCCTCAAGTTGCCCGTGAGCTAGATTTCGCGACGATACAACCTGTTATCATAAAACAATCACTATGATCAAGTTTAGTGATTTGAAATCCAACAAGCGCATCATCACTACTCTATTTACAGCACTTCGCATAGAGCACAAACAACCATCTCGACGCAGTAGGAGATGCAACAAGGATAGTCTCATGATACTTTGACACCAAAAACGTCCAAAGTATCAAAATAATTTATCATCCCCACATCAGAACCACAATATACCATGGATGTAAAGTAAATGTGTAAATCTCACGTACATACGTATTATAAAAACTCGACATGTTGTCGAACAAAGTATAAAATTCATACCTCGACGACTGTCTCACTTCCTGTATGAAAGAGCAGTAAATTCAGATATCAGCTCATAGTCAGCAAATTCTTCTCAGCCTACTCCATGAAATAGAAATTTCAGTAAGAACAAACAAGAAAAAAAGAAAAGGTCCTAATCAAGGATAAAGACCCAACTAGAAAAATTGGAAGAACATTTGAGAGGGAAAGGTGTACACGACAATGAACAGTAACCTCGCATACGTAGAACAGTGCACCCGCGGAAGGTTGAATGCCCTGGAACTATTCAACTAGGATGTTCAACGGAACTTCAGAATTCTGTGGCACGTGCATTGTGCATGGCCCACTTAAAAACTTGGTCAGCTGCGAAACGTGAGTCGTCTCCATCCAAAAAATGAGGCATCATAGAAGTAAGAACTCAAATTATTAAAACAATGCATCTATATGTATGTTCTTCATTATGCAAGGTAAGAACATGTAATTGACCTGCTTCTAGCGAAACATGGGTTTTCCAGACTGGAAAACGGATCTTAAATGACGATTGGACCTAGACAAAAGAATTATAATAGGGATTTGTAGATTTAGAAATAAAATGACAGGTACAAGCGCAAATACCATGCTGGGAAGACCTCTGTGTACTGGATCATAAATTATGAAGCATAACGAGCAGAAAGCTACAATCATGGTCGCAATGGAATATAAGAGTGAAAACAATCCTACGATTAAACTCGACAGTAAAGATATGAGGAAATCCTTCTCTGAGTATCGGGAAGTGACAATGGACAAAAACATGAGTAACGAATAAGCTAATGTACAAAACACGATCGAATCTGACATAGAAAAGATCACGAACAGCATGCTTCTGAGTTTGCCAAAGTTGTAATTATTGGAGATGTCGTATAGGGTTGTGAATACAACAATTGCGACAAAAGTTACAACCAGCATACAATATTTTGCTACCAACTTTATCCACTTATTTCCATTTCTCAATAAATCTATTTGCTCAGACATGAATATTTCTTTAGGAATTTTGCCCATATTATTTCTCTTCACACTCTCGGAGGGAGAGACACAAGCTTTTCACTTCCTAAGACATAGATGAAGTATGTTTGGTTTTACATAGAGAAGCTAGCTTTTTAATTGTCTCTCACTCATAGGTGTGCTACTAAAAAATTACCTAAAACCATAGCAATTTTCTTTACATTTGCTGAGTTGCTCCCGCAATAATATTTAGTTGATTTTCTGGTGGAGATTTGGCAGCCAAATGCAAAATATTGTTACCCTCATCGTCGTTGCAGGAAATTATAACATCTTTAAGGGAGCTTATCTCATGGATTAAATTGAAAATTTTAGCTTGGCGATTCAACATTGCAAAGTGGATAATGGATTGATTGGGTTCATTTGTTTCCACACAATCACACCATTGTCCATATTGCAGTGTTGAATCGCCAAGCAAAAATCTTCAATTTGATCCATCAGATAGGCGCCCTTAAGAATGTTATAATTTCCTACAACAACTATAAGGGCAACAACATTTTGTATTTGGTTGCCAAATCCACACCAGTAAATCAACTGAATAGTATTTGGAGAGCAACTCTGCAAATGCAAAGGGAATTGTTGTGGTTTAAGGTAATTTTTTAGTAGAATACCTATGAGTGAGAGACAGTTTAAAAAGGTAGCTTCTCTACCATACAGACTTTATCTGATGTTTCAGGAAGTAAAGTAGCATTGTGCCTTCCTAGAGAGAAAGAAGCAAAATATTATAGGCAAAATTCCTAAAGAAATATTTACGTCAGAGCACAAAAATTCACTGAGAAATAGGGAGAAGTGGATAAAATCGACTGCAAATTATTGCATGTTGGTTGCAGCTCTCGTCGCAACTATTGCATACAGAGGCCCATCCAACATCTCCAAAAGTGGTGGCTTTGACAAAATCAAAAGCATTCTGTTTATGATCTTTTCTATCACAAACTCGATCACGTTATTCACATCAGCTATTTCGATACTCAAATTCTTGTCCATTGTCACTTCCCGATTCTCATAGATGGATTTCCTCACATCTTTACCGTTGGATTTAACAGAAGGAATGACATCACTCTTATTCTTCATTGCAGCCATGGTCGTCACTTTCAACTCGACCTATTTCGTACGTTACGATCATGGAGGGAGAAGAATTCCCATCACAGGGTCTGTATTTGCAATTCTACATGTCATTGCATTTGTACATCTACCATACCCTCTTTTCAATCTTTTCTACATGTCCACATTTCATTCATGATCCATGTTCCAGTATGGAAAAATCATGCTTTACTAGATGCAAGTCAATTATATGTTCTTACCTTGCATAATGAAGAACATGCATATAGATGCACTGTTTTAATAATTTGAGTTCTTAGGTGTATGATAATAATTTCTTTATGTTGTTCAAATATACTTAATTTAAGAGTTAATTTTTGTGTTATTTGAGATGGCAATATTTCGTAATTGACTCAAATTTTCGTTACTCATTATCAGGTATACGTAAGTAATTTCAATCAAATCGTCGAAACAAAAATGTGAGAGTTACCACGTTAAAAATCTAAAATAACATTAAATAAATTAAAATTATTTCAAATAACCCATCAGAATTTAATATAAAGAATTTTAACCCATAAGAATTTAAGAATTTATGCAGTAAGTGATTCAGAAATCATTTTGATTTTTTTTATTCCCAATTCAATTAGAATTTGTATAGAATGTACTAAATAATCCAAAAAAAGAAATCAGAATTTGTCCACTTTATCCATGGAAAAAGTCATGCTTGTCTGGGACTAGCGAAAGAGACAAGAAATTCGTACCTTATACAACCTATGATATTGTTCTGCTTGCTTCCTACTTTTTTGAACAAGTACTCGAAAATCAGGACCCATGCCACTGCCAAATATAGAAAATGATTATATATGAAGGATTAAGCCTCACAATAATGTCTAATATACTCCATTGACACCCATTAAACTTAGTCATCAAATAATCAATTATTATTTAGAAAAGTTTCAATAAATGCATTGTGCACATCACTTCTATATGCACAATAAGGTAAAAAGAATAAAAAAACTGATCCCAGCATCATAGCCTTCTATTAAAATCAACTCCAAAAATGATACATCTAATAAATGTGTAAATGAACATAGTGGAACGCCCAAAGTTATAAGACGCATTTTTTATGGACATATAAAGTGCAACATTTTTTGATAAAATAGCAATTCCAAAATCTTGATGAAAGAACAGAAATAAAACCTGTAAACAACACCAATATTTGGAGTCAGACATTTTATTTGCTGAACCTGAAAGATAGAGAAATTAGTAATCATTAGAGGCCAATAATTTGGAGATTCTCCCAGTTCATAAGAGGGTATCCAATGTTCAAAAGTCAAACAACCCAAACAAACAGAGCAACCATCTGCATTGTATTGTGTCTAACCAACACTAACACAATGAAAAATACAACACCCAATCGGCAGAACACTATCGTCAACTACGTTTATCAAATCCGTAGACAAAATGGAGGACAAAACTCAACTGTGAAATCCATCATCGAATCCATTATCAATGGCGGTGGACATAACCAAAAACAAATCCAGTTCACTATATTTCTTACTTAAATCGGAAAATGGGGAAAAATGCCCACTGTCAGCTTGTCCTCCTAACGCTTCGACAGAATGCTTACTCTCGTCTGAACCGTCCGTTCGCAGCTCGCCTAAGGGACCGCTCGTAGTGTCCTCGAACGCGGGTCGCCGTTTGCCTTCACGCCGGAATGCCGAATCCCATTTACGCTCTCAAAGTCTGCCGCAAACCCCCTTCTCCCTCTTCTTCAAAAACTGCTGCGGGATGCTGCTTCTCTTTCTCGTTTTAAAACCCTATTCTTCCTCTTTTAATTTAATTTTTTCCTTGTTTTTTTTCTTTGCCCGCGTTCTCTTCCTCTTCATTCTTTTTTATTTATGGCTAAATGACATGATTAATAACAAATTAATTACTATAGAAGAAATTCTATAGAAATTCTCCAATAGTTGATCGGGCCAGCTCATCTCAAATAAATCAAATTTTAAAGTAATTTTATAAATATTTAAAATTTTAAAATATGAAAAATGAATAAAACAAATCTCACAATCACATTTTCCATTAATCAAATGAATTGATAGGGTATTTTCTATAACGAAAATATGTCTTCCGCCGTAGAAAATAAGATTTATTCCAATGAAAAAGATTTTGCAATGTAAGGTAAGTATTCACTGAAGAAATAGTATTTTTCGTAGCATAAAGAATAATGTTCATAGCAAATACTTGTCTTTCATTTCAGGATATTAGTTTCCTTAGCGAAAACATGTCTTCGATTTCTATATCAGTTAATATATCAACTATAGTTTTATAAATGCAATAATCGAATAATTTTTAATATCAACTTTATATCTATCGTTTGGCAATCTAATCTTGAATACTGGTAAGTAAAAATAATTTTATATAAGTTGAAAATGAACAAATTAAAATACTAGTTGTACTTGAAGTTGTGCTTCAGATTGAGGTATTATTTTATCCTCGGGTGCTGCCAATAAAAACTAAGATTTTGCATCAAAAGATATATATTAACCATAAAATATAAATATCTACTATAAAAAAATAAGTATCTATTGTAAAAAATATTCTTTTACCTGTCAAAATATAATTCTCATTCCAATAATTTACTTTACTCTTTCACAAATTTTCTTCAAGTCACTTTGAGTTTTGGTCATCCATATTCATTGTGATTCTCTCATTAACGGTAAAATAATTATAAATCAACAATCCAAAGCATTAACATTATTTTATAAATTCTTTTAAATTACAAAATATGAAATCTTCTAAATTCATTCTTCATAGATATTACTCTTTTTTACTAAAACTTTTTTTTTATAAAATCATGAGTTCTTTCCTTTTTGTTATGGATATTTGCTCTTTTCTACTATGATTTTCACGAACTTAATGGTTATGTTCTTTGCAGTAATTTTTTATAGTTCAGTAGTTAGTTTGTTAGCAAAAATTCTTTAATGGTCGACTTGTCATTGATTGTGTCATTGTCATTGATAGTAAAGTACAATAGTTAATTTGTCATTTTTCGTATAATATAATGTGTGTGTAAATTTATTTTAAAATTTAAATTTGATTAATTTTCTGAACTTTTACATACCTGTATTTATTGATCTTATGAGATTTAGATTTTAATCTTTGAGTGCGACCATACTTTGAAGATCTAAATCTCGAATAACTATAATTTCATTATTCAAAAACAAAATTTCGTCGGATGAATGTAGCAAAACATTTTTGTGCGACTATTTTGACAATTAGATAAAATTATATCTATTTTGAAAATTATTTATTTGGTGTTATTTTTTTCATTTTTCCATTGTACCAATTATTTTAATTGTTTATATTATATTATAATAATTTTATTAATAAATAAATAACTTGTAAGTAATTTACAAAGATGTGATATTAGAATATAAAAGAAAAATTAAAAAAATAATTATTTTACTATGGGATTAATAATAAGTCGATCACTGAATAATTTTCACTATTAACTTAAACACTCAACTATAAAAAACAAATAGAACAAGTTTTGTTGTGAACTTAAAATAAATAACTTGGTCATATCGTTTCAGAAAACTCGCAGTTGAAAAGAATTAATACTTATGGGAAAAAACTGTAAGAATTCGTGAGTTCAGTAAACTTTAGTGGAAAATAGCTAATACACATAAGGAAATTATTTGAGAAAATATTGTATAAATTGATTTTAATTTTATAATTTAGAAGATTTTGTTAACGAATATATAATATTTTAAATGTTGGATGATTTAAATTTTTTTATTATTCATGTGAAAATCATAACTTGTTTGTATTTTTCCATAAATATATTTCTTGTATGCGGAGGAAAGTCATGTTTTCTCTTAAGAAAGCAGAAAGTTATCTTTTCTCCTCGGAAAATTATATTTCTTGAATCATATTTGAACGACTCGTAGTAAAGTTTTTGTTTTGTTAATACGTTTATATAAAATTATAGTGTAATCATACCCTTATCCTTTTAATAATTTTCAATAAATAATTCATGAATTGCAATTATACTTTGGGTAAAAATAAAATTGGTGGACGTGTCCAAAATGATCTCTAGCAGTCTTCTTTCTCTCCTCCACCAGCAGTTCTTTAATCCTGCATCTCTTCTCTTCTCTCCTCCTCTAGCACTCTTTAGATCCCGCCTCAAAAGGAGATGACAAAGCAATTAACTTGAAAACGTGATGATACTCTGTTGCATTCTTCCGTCAGAGCTGCAAATCTTTCACTTGCGATGGAAATTCTTACCGGAGCCCATGAGGTGGAACTAAAGAAAATGATGTCGAAGCATAATCAATCTGGCACAACAGCTCTGTATGTGGCGGCAAAAAAGGGTTGCGTTGATTTAGCGAGAGAGATGATGAAGCATTACGTTCTTTCTGATGTTGAAATCAAAACAAGAAATGGGTTTGGCGCATTTTACATTGCAGCGAAACAAGGGAATTTGGGTAAATCTCCATTAAAAATCCTTTGATCGTAAAGCTTGTGGTTTGATGGGAGAGATGTGGAAATGGCAGAGAAAAGAAACAACGAAGAAGAAAGAGGTGGGATCTTTATCATTATTCTTTTCTGGGATTTTAATGGACTCTACATGACTCTCAGATTTGTGAAACAGTTGTTGTGAAATCTGCTGGAATTGAGACTGAAATTGTATTCATAATTGTCTTTATCCCAGGATTGGAATCAGTCCACTATTACGAAGACAGTCAGATGGTTGCCCGCAACAATGAAAACTCCATTACTGATAGGTTGAATATTAAGTCAGTGAAGGTGATAGTTAAGAGGGAGCCATATCTTGCATATTCCTCACTATAAAGATGGTGCTATTCTTATTACCTAGGACTCTATCGCAGCTCAAAGCTTTCCGGTTCTTAATGTTCCAAGCCTGAACTTGGAATAATTGGGGAGACAAGCTACATTCCGAGGCAAATTTGCAACACAGTTGACATGAGTATCATTTAGGCCAACCTCAGATAATTATGGATTTTGATGTTTGTAAAATGTAGATGCCTAAAAATATGTAATCTTTTTATGTTATGTAGAACAAACTTATAACCAAGTATTCTCTTCTTCATTTTGAATGATCACTACTACTACTGCTATTACATAACCAAGTGATATGATCCAGCCAACTATCAAAGAATCACATGGCTATGAAGGTCTCGTGACAAGAGCAAGGACAAAGGACATGACCACGACTCTACAAACTTTGATACGAAATATGGATGCGAAAGACATTATGAATGACGAACAAATGCCCATAAATGTCTTGAGCATTAAGGAAGAGTCCATGGAGGTCCAAGAATGCATGGGAGGCAAGTTTTTCTTGCTAAATTTGAAGAATGGACCAACCAGCCCACGAAGAAGCCCAGCAGGCGCTACAGTGCGCTCCGCCAGGCCCAGTCATCGCTCCGTCCAAGCCTAGTCAGCGCGCTGTCCAAGCCCAGGTCCATACCTCATGCGCCGCCCAGGCCCAGACCCAGAATCGCACGAGCCGCCGGCCTAGCCCAGCCCGTGCGCGCCACCGACCCACGTGCTACATCTGAGTGTCCTTCGGTCAAATTTTGCCAAATTTTGATTTTTATCAATTCTTTTGTATATTTTATGTAATTTTAACATGTTTTAAAGTCCCCTTAAGTTGCCTATATAGAGGGGCATTCTTTCATTGTAAATCACAACTTACAACTTGAAATTTGAGAGCATTTTGCATTCTCTTCTTGAGTTCTCTTTGAAGGGTTTGATCTTCTTCAATTGTTGTTTGAAGAGATCATTCTTGATAGCTTTGGTTCAATCAACAAGTTTGGTTCGGGTCAAGCTACTTCTTGATAGTCTCGGTTCTTATCTCTTTATAGATAACGGGTCGAACTCCTAATCATTTTGAATCATCAAGGCGTCTTGGGAAAATTTCGCGTTGTTGTCTGCTCTCAGATCTTCCATATCCGTGGTTCGCATCACCAAGTCTTTCTTACATTGTACACGACAAAACTCAAGATGGAAAACTATAAGCATTGAGAGAGTTTTAATGAAAGAGGCTTCTGGCGCTTTCCACTTCCGACCTTGACAATGTTGGCAGCATTAATGTCCATTGGATTTGAATTCGGCTTCGTCAAAGTCTCTGCAGTCACAGATGGATGATCATAAATAAGGAATTAGAGTACATAACCCAATTTCATTATCTTCTCATGCATAAAAAGCTATCTCCAAAAGAAAAATCAGTATTCATACAAAGTTTTATTCAAGTCCTTTTTGTATGCATATTCATCATCAGGGGTTTGCATATTTGAAAAGGCTAATTCCTGGAAAAGAGAAAAATAATGTTGTGGATGTGCAAAAAGCAGTTTCTAATCATTCTTTATGAAATGCTTGATTTAGTTGTGGAGATAGAATTTCACCACTGCCCATCATATGTTGTAGGTGATATTATGATTGAAAGAGGCTTATGCTAGCTATCGAGCCACTGCCTCAGGCCCTTGAGTTCTACTGCGGATTAAATAGCAAAATGGTATGAAAAACCAATGACAGTGATGCAATTTAAACAGAAGAAAATGCTATTCAACAGGGAAAATTGTGTGTAGATCCAAAAGCTATCCTCAAAGTAGTTTGTTGGCTTATTGATGCTTACATGAATAATTGATGAAGGTAAAGTAATGGATAGAAATGGCATAAGCAATCAAATCTACCTCCTTATCTGCCTTTCAAAACCACAAATCTCAGAGTCATGTAGAACCCATTATAATCTATTGTTCATTAAAATCACAGAAAAGAATAATGATAAAGACCCATCTCTTTCTTCTTCGTTGTTTCTTTTCCCTGCCATTTCCACATCTCTCCCATCAAACCACGAACATTACAATCAAATGATCTTTAATGGAGATTTACCCAATTCCCCTTGTTTCGCTGCAATGTAAGATGCGTCAAACCCATTTCTTGTTTTGATTCCAACATCAGAAAGACAGTAATGCTTCATCATTTCTCTCGCTAAATCAACGCAGCCATTTGCCGCCGCCACATACAGAGTTGTTGCGCCGGATTGATTTTGCTTCGACAACATTTTCTTTAGTTCCACCTCATACGCTTCAACAAGGATTTCCATCGCAAGTGAAAGATTTCCAGCTCTCATGGAAGAAAGCAACGGAGCATCATCACGTTTTCTAGTTAATTGCGTTGTCATCTTCTTCCGAGGCGGGATCTAAAGAGCTGCTGGAGGAGAAGAGAAAAGAAGAGATGCAAGATTAAAGAACTGCTGGTGGAGGATAGAAAGAAGACTGCTGGAGATTAAAACTGACGACAATACTAACAGAAGGTGCCAGATAATAACCCTGTATAGTATAAGGTACTAATTGAAAATTTTGAAAACACACGGTGATGATAAAAAGGTACCTATAGTTCAGGGTAATTAGATAAAAATAACCTTTTTTTAATATAGTTTTGGGTGTATAAATTGTTAGGTAAATTATTGGTGGGATCTAATCATTAATAGTGGTGACATTAATCATTAATGAAATATTTTTCAATATTTTTTTTTCAGCGTTGTTTTGTAATATTTTTTAGTGTTTTTACTTTCGGCGTCCGTGTTTTGAGATGTGTGTTTTGTAAACATGTGATTTTTTTTGTCTTTTATTTTGTGTAATAGCCTATAAATAAGCTTTATTTGTAACATAATAAACACTGAATAAAATCTTCAAATCTTTTGTTTTGTTCTTTGTTTATATTAGCTATCATATTCCTATTTAATTATTGTAGATTTTTTAGTTTTACCCTATCGAGCATTGAGTTTTTAACTTATATTCAAAATCAAGTGTTCTACCGTAAGAATTTATTTTAATGTCCAGAGTAATTTTTCAGTATTTATAACTAAATTAAGTTAGCGCTTATAGTTAGACTTATTTCAATGACTATAAAGACGGACATCAATCACATAAGATAATAATATTCATTTTGAATTTAGACATGCAAAATTTTATTATTAGGTTTCATTCAAAAATAAAAAAGCAATCTTTAATAAGATAAGTTTTGTTTAATGTTATCAAATTTGTCGCCAATGATCAAATGTCATATTCATGGGACATTATATATCTTTTTATATTTTCATTTAACGTGACAAAAATAGTATACCTCTTCCAAAGTTTATTGGATAAAAAATCTTATAGATGCTTACCGAATAAATAATTTATTAATTATTATTAGCTTATAATTTTTTGAAAAATTTTATTGTAAAAATAGTATATCAAATATAAGATTGGTTTAAATTTTAAAGCAAATTAACCCTCTAACTTTTAACTATCGGTAAATTAAACATTCTTGCAATTTTTTTCGTTCAATCTAACACGAGTATATTGCATTTTCCTATAAGTAAGGCTTTTGGACCCAATTTTTAACTATTTGACAATTTCAATCTGATCTCGAACTCAATCGTGTGATCAAAATCATCAAATAAGATAGCAATAGAGTTCGATATCATATTAGAAATCACCGAAGAAATCATATTCGTGTTAAAAACACATTATTAAGTGCAAAATATAATATATACGTGCTGGATTTAACGAATAAATTAAAGATAACATTTAAATTACTAATAGTGGAAAGATTGAAGTGCAATTTGTTAAAAAAATAATTTAAGGTCTAATTTCTAAATAATTTTAAACATTAAGGTGTAAATTAAACTTTGGTCTTCAATTTTAATTGACACTATTTAATAGTTTAAAACGTCCCCCCACATCTATACATATTCTGATGGGTTAAAAAAATGGCAATTACAAAAAAAAAATAATAAATTATGAGGTCAATGACAAGTCAAACTTTTAAATAATTTCACTAACAACTAAAGGTTTGAATTATAAAAAATGAACGAGACAAATTTTGCAGTCATTTTTTATGCTAAAAAAACATCTCACGGACATCCCTCGATGTTGCAAGATGTCTAAGATTGATCATTGGACATCATATGGCGTTGGAAGACGTCCGCTCGCTAGGAAGCATATCCGTTAATATAAAGGACCTCTAGTTATATCCCTTGATATGAAGGCGGACATAAATACTTATATGACGGATATTCGTGTCTTTGCATTTACATAAATGCAGATGTTCGTACTAATATGACAGACGTTTGTTCCTTAAGAAGGACGTCCATTCATCTATGAACTTTAATAAGAATGATGTTCACGTTTTGTATTTTCATAGACATAGACGTCTTGACAAATTACCAACAATCTCAAAAGCTTAACCTTGTAGGTTGAAGTATAATTTAATCATTTATACAATTTTTAACATTCCCCCTCACATGTAGGCCAATTTTTTTTATTAGTCCTTACATGTGGATATTTTTTTAATGGGATTAATTTTTTGACTTTGCTGAGTTTCGAACTTGGGATCTCTAGCTCTGATACCATGACAAGTTACCAACAATCCCAAAAGCTTAAGTTTGTAGGTTGAAGTATAATTTAATCATTTATACTTTTTTTAATACGTCTCTACTAAAAATAGAAAGAAGACTACTTTTTAAGAAGTACATCTGTTAATATATGAATATTAAGAGAAAAGACATCCATGTTTTTGCATTTTCATAGATGCGCTAGTTAACATGTGAATGTTAATAAGATCTTTTTCTTATAAGGGAATGTCCACTATTTTTAATGCAGATGTTTATGTTTAGAGCAATGATTGACTCATTTATTTATTCTTGGGAAATTAACAAAACGAATTTTATAGTTAAGGATAATAAACACTTCAAACCTTTAAGTATTTTTATTAACAACTAAAATGTGAAACTATAAAAAATTAAGGGTAAATGACAAATCAACCATCGTGGTTTGAGATCAACGACAAGTCAACCACTATGGTATTTTTTTTAACAAGTTAACCACTCACGTATGTTAAAATGACAAATCTAATATCACATAGATGTTTATCGTTAAAAAGCTAAGAGCCAACGTCCGAAAGCCGGAACGACCCGCTCCGATGTTCTGAATTTAGAACGCCCAATGCGGGGTATTCTGATTTTCTGAAGAATTCAGAACGCCCAACGCGGGGCGTTCTGATTTTCTGAACAATTCAGAACGCCCAACGCGGCGTTCTAAAGAATTCAGAACGCCGAACGGCGTTCTGAACAAATCAGAACGCTGCGGGGCCTTCTGAAGAAAATCAAAACACCGGCGGGGAGACACCGTGAATTTCATGGTGTCTCGTGCGCAAGACATCGTGAAAATCGAGGTGTCTGGTGAGACACCGCAAATTTTTGCAGTGTCTAGTGCGAAGAAACCTTGAAAATCACGATGTCTGGTGAGACATTGAGACACCGCAGAATTTGCGGTGTCTCACAGACACCATGAGGTGTCTTCATGAGGTGTCTTAAAGACACCGCAGAATTTGCGGTGTCTTGGAGACACCTTATGGTGTTTGTGAGACACCGCAAATTCTGCGGTGTCTCAGTGTCTCAGCGTGATGCGGTGTCTCACCAGACACCGCCTTTTTATGCGGTGTCTCAGAAGACACCGCATAAAAAAGGCGGTGTCTTCGCACTAGACAACGTGAATTTCGCGGTGTCTCACCAGACACCGCGATTTTTGGGGTGTCTTGCGCACGAGACACCGCGAAATTCACGGTGTCTTCCCGCCAGCGTTCTGATTTTCTTTAGAACGCCCCGCGGCGTTCTGAATTCTTTAGAACGCCGCGTTGGGCGTTCTGAATTCATAACGCCGGAGCGGGTCGTTCTGGCATTCAGACGTTGTCTCCTAGCTTTTTAACGGTAAACGTCTATGTGATGTTGGATTTGTTATTTTAACATACGTGAGTGGTTAACTTGTTGGTTGACTTGTCATTGAACTCAAACCATGATGTTTGATTTGTCATTTACCCAAAAATTAATAAGTCAAACCTTTTATCACGTTATCCGTCTAAAATTGCGGAGACACAAGCCGTGAAACCCCCTTTATACAACCTTCTTCTTCTTTTTTCCAATCTCTGCTACATAAAGCTCTTTGCGACAATGTTGTACTCCTCCTCTCTTCTATCTCTCTTATCACATGGACCTTCTCTTTCTCTTCCCTATGATCGACTCTCTCGCTTCCCACCTTCTCTCACTTCTTTCTCTTTCCCACCTTCTCTTATCAACTTTCACAGCTGATGAAGCTACTAAAGAACGCATATACTACAATGGTTAAAAATGGCGATTGTATAAACTCTCAGACAGGCACATTTGTAAAAATGGCAGTTTTACACTGGTAAAATGAATCATGTTTTACACTCTAGCAATGGTTAAAACAACTGATAATTTACACATTTGAAATTACAATATCACATTAAAGCCTATACTACAATGTAGTGATTGAAGGAGCCTTGAGAAACTAAATATTAGAGTCAATGAAAATGGGTGTAAATCAAGAATGTAATACTAACCGAGACATTGGTACTATATATATATGACCATCATACAACGTTCTACGTTGAAAATAAAAGCTTAACCGCTCCTTCATTGTTGTCAAGCATTGCACCTCTTGGCGCATCAGAACAGAGTCCTAGACGAAAGTTGTTGGCCATTGAATGAACGAATCAGACATCCTTCAAAGTTGGGGGACGTCCGTCGCTGGAAATGGACATTCATGATGGATTTTTGAAAGACAACGTTGTCCCTAGCTTAAAACGGACGTCCTTGACTTATGACGAACATCCTTAAGCCCACAACAGATGTCCCTCGAGTTAAAACAAATGTCTATCAGCTTACGATGGACATTGATGGTGGATTATTATAAGGCAATGTCGTCCCTTGCTTAAAACATACGTCTCTCAATTAACTACGGACGTCCCTTGCTTAAGACAGACGTCCCTCGCTTAACACGAATGTCTCTTAACTTACGAGGAACGTCCCTAAGCCCACAACGAATGTCCCTCAGCTTAAAACGGGCATCCCTCAGCTTATGACGGACGTCCCTAAATTTAAATTGTAAACTAGAAGAGAAATTTTTAGAAGAAGGATCATTGGAGCTTTTCCATAAATCTTATTTTGCAATTGAATCGAGTTTCAAGTCACACCTTAGTTTCGTTTTGGGTAGTAGGGTATCTAACAAATAATTGAAGCTCTGAACAGATAATCGATGGAAAACGTTGCACGTCCCTCGTGGATCATCTTTGTGCGTCCCTCGTTTTTTAAGGATGTTCATGGTTGATCATTGGACGTATGTTGGAGATCTAGGTGACGTCATTAATGTTTTCTAAGCAAAAAATATGACGGGAATGTTTGTGTGATTTCCCATAATATGAAATTATAGTTGTCTGTAAAAATTTTTTAAAGTTTGTCTTGTTGTTGAGTCTAAACTATAATGTTTATTTTGTTAATTTCTCAAAAATTATTATTTTTAATTAAATTTAGAGTTTAGAAAACATGGTTTTTTTGGTAAATGAAAGAGCAGGCACTGCACGTGGTGTTTAAGAGGAGAGAAATAATTTTGAAAGACTTTAAAAAAATCTCATTAATTTAAAAGATGGAAGGGAATCAAGTTGACTTCAGTCGTGATTGATAATGGCGTTTTAGGCCTTGAAAAACAATTTAGAAATTAACACAAGAATCTTCGATAAATGTGGTCAACAAATAAAACTTCAATCAATTTTGCAGTCATATTTTTTTATTAAAATTTATTTTTATTATTATTTATTTTTACAATAGATAAATCGCAAAATTTATACATGAACTAAGTGTACTTGCTGCATATTGTACGTCGCTTCACGAGTTTTTGAATAGAGTTTTAAGCTACATCTTAGTTTCATTTCGGGTAGCAGTGTATCTGATCAATAATTGAAGCTTTGTCATAGATAATCAACAAAAAATATCATAAATTTCTCGTGGATCATCTTTGTGCGTCTCTCATCTTTGAAGGACGTTCATAGTTGATTCTTAGACGTCCGTTGGAGATTCAGCTAATGTCATTGATGTTTTCTAAACAAAAAATATGACGAGATTGTTTGCGTCATTTTCCATAATATGATATTTTAGTTGTTTGTAAAAATTCTTCAAAGTTTATCCTGTTCTCGAATCTAAACTATAATATTTGGTAAATAAAAGAGCAGGTAATGAATGTGGTGTTGAGGAGGAGAGAAATAATTTTGAAAGACTTAAAAAAAATTCTCATTATTTTAAAAAGATGGAAGGGAATCAAGTTGACTTCAGTCTGATTGATAATGGCGTTTTAGGCCTTGAAAAACAATTAACAAAAGAATCTTTCAATAAATGTGGTCAACAAATAAAATTTGGAAAATTAACACAGCACAATTAATAACAAGTCAAATATTGAAGATTTTTTTAACAACTAAAATCTTGAATTATGAGAAGTTTTTATCGTGGGTCTCGCAATCTCGTTTCCTGTTTAGGATCGTTAAGTTTAGCGTCTTAGATTCATCTCTGTCAAGTATCATCGAACAAAGACGAATGACATCAAAATTGGGGACAAGGTGTAACGCTCCATTAATTTAAAAACTATTTTCCTTAATTTAAAATACGTCGTAAAATTTTTTGCTCGATTTAATTACTTATTATTTGAAATTTATTTTAAGAGAATGTAAAATCAAAGTTAGGGTGGGCAACTCGGTTCTTGGTGCTGGTTCCGGAGGTCTCGGACCCGACCATTTGGTTCTCGGTTCTTAGTGTAAGGAACCAGAACCAAGAACCGCAGGAACCGGAACCAGAATCGGAACCGTGACTCGGTTCTGGGTCGGTTCCGGTATGGTCCCGGTTCCTAAATTTAGAAATAACTTTCGTCTGAAATGCATCTCATTCTCAGCCCTCTCGCACTCTCGCTCGACGCTCGCTCTTTCAGATTCTTTCTCGGTCGCTCAATCTTTCGCAGTCTTGCTCTCTTTCGCCGTCAATTTCTCGCTCGCGGCTCATCTTCTTCTTGCTTTAGCTCTCGTCTCGCCTTCTTCTTCCTTTCAGGAGAGTGACGGCTAAAAGCGGGAGACTCGTGGCTTCGATTTCTTCTGTCCGAGAGCATTCTGAGCAGGGAAAATGAAACCGTGACTATGAAGGTTATTTGGAGCACTCCGGCAATAATACGGCAGAATGATGAAGGCTTGTCTTCCGAATTCCGATTCCGGTGAGCAGAATGCCCTAAATTTTTTTGGATTCGATGAGATATTTTTGTTTTGATTTTTGATGTTGAGCCATTTTCTCTTACAGTGTTTTTATTTGTATTTGCAGATTTAAGGAATTGAACACTCATGGGGTATAGCAATGATTCGGTTTGAGATTTTTGTTTTTAGTTTCCATGTTGGATAGAAATGTCTCTATTCTGTTTTGGATCACTGATGAGATTGCGATGCGTTAGTTGTTCTTTGTTCTTGGTAGTTGTTCTCTGTTCTTGTGAATACCTGAGAATCCATACCCATAGCTTGTTTGTTGTGCTATCAGCTATGGCAGTGATCAATATATACACAGTTTGTTTGTTGTGCGATGCTTGTGATCAATATCACTTCTGAAAGTAAGCAAATTTGTCTTATAGTGATATGATATCTATTTGGCTATTTGTAGATTAATGAATTGAACACTCAAGTCACGGATATGACTTACATTCAAGACATCAAATGCTTTCCATTATTTGACATTTGAAGAAGATTGCAGAGAAGCTGTAAAGTACAAGAAAAGCTCCAAAGTGCAAAAAAATGTACCAGAAAAGCTCCAAAGTGAAAGCTAATGTGTCTATGCAGCTTGTGCTAGCTTATTTTTTGTTTATTTTTCAAGTGCTACGCACATATTTTAAATGATGATTGTAATATTTCAAAGTGTTGTGGTGAATAAGGAATAGAAACTTAAAGCTTCATGTGCAGTCTATTACATAAATGATTGATGAAAATGTTACAATGTGCAGAGCCATCTGCCTTGGTAATTGATATTGGATTTTGAATCATTCTCAATTTTAACAAGACAAACTTATTTCTATGATTAATAATTATTATCATATATTTAACAAGAACAGTGAAAACAATAGAAATGAATTTGTCTAAATCCTTCATCCATTCAACATAAAGTATAACTTGAGACATAATATGAAAATCAATGTCCATAATTAAGAATTGAAACTAGAAAAAAAAAAACAACACACATTGACAAATGAATTATGGTTGATCATCTCCTCCTTCGGTCACCTTTGTCTTTAGAGTTGATCATCTCCTTCGTCGTCACCTTTGTCTTTATGGTTGTAAGCATTAATTGCTGAAAAAAGTATCATATTAAGCACTTAACATTAAAAAAGTTTCATAAAATATTTAAAAAGTAATTGTACAAGTAACGCACCTTCGTCAATAGTGTCGTAGTCATTTTTTGGCTGCAACATATCTAGATGAGTTTGAGAACGAATCCAACTTTGTGTGCAAATTATAGATTCAATTGTTTCAGGTTGAAGGGCAGTACGTGATGAATCAATAATACGGCCCCCACAGCTAAAAGCTGACTCAGAATGGACAGTGGAAATCGGAATGCTCAATACATCTTTCGCAATGTTGCTCAACACTGGATACTTATGTGCCATCAATTTCCACCACCTCAATATGTCAAAACTCGGTGCATACTTCTCAGCTCGCTCGCTCAAATACTCCGTCACTTCTGACATATTATTTGAATTTGAAATACTCTCAAGTGCATTGTCATAGAATTGTGCATAAAACATATCTGCCTCATTTGACGGATTTCCAATATTAGCAACATGAACAATCTCCACATCATCAGCTGAATGACCTCTATACTCTAAATATAATTGTTCTAAAACATTCTCAATTACTTTCACATACTCATCAACTTTATCGGGTCCCATGAGAGTGGAAATACAATGACTTAGAAACTTCGATTTACCTCTTGGATCGAGGAGGATTGCCACAAATAGAATAGTATTCATCTTATCGAAATATCCCCAATACTTTCTCAACTTGTTCGTCATTCCATGAGCCATGTTCACCAACATCAAAATATCACTATTGGCATACTGATCGATGATTGTCTTTAACTTGCAAGCTTCAATGACATACTGATGAGCTGTAATTGACAATGATTTTGAAACCATTAGAGTGCTATCGTAAAATGCCTTCAGAAACTTGACAAATATTCGAATGTTATCTCAATCTCTAGAAGTAAGATGTCCTTCCTCCTCCATTGCTGTTGCATAGGTATTATCACATTCTCTCATCTTATCGAATGCTACGGCATACTTTTCAGCATTATCTAGCATCAAATAAGTGGAGTTCCATCGAGTCGGCACATCAAGAGTAACATTGTTCTTAAATGGAATCTTCACATTATCAATGCAAGACTTGAAATGTCTAAGTCGTTGCGGAGAAGATTTAATGTACTTCACCGCATTTCTCACTCGAACAATAAAATCGTGATGCTCCTTTAGCCCATCAACAACGATCAAGTTCAGAATATGAGCAAAGCATCGAACATGCATGTGCTTTCCATCTAAAACCAAACCATTCCAATTTCTCACAGTTCGCACCAAGTAAGAAATGCCAACATCGTTAGATGAGGCATTGTCAACAGTTACTGTCAAGATTTTGTCTATCTCCCATCCAAGTAGACAATTCTCCATTGTGCTGCCAATTGTTTCTCCCTTATGGTCAAAGATCTCACAGAAATTTAGTATCTTCTTTTGCAATTTCCACTCGTCATCAATCCAGTGTCCAGTCATCACCATATAGGACTTATTTTGTATAGAAGTCCAAGTGTCTGTAGTCAAACACACTCGTTGACTTCTTTGCTTGAAGTATGTTTTCATAATCTGTTTTTCTTTCCTGTATATCTTTTCTATGTCTCTTCCAACAATTCTACGGGAAGGCATAATGAAGTCGTTTCTGAATAATCGAAGTAGTTCTTTGAAGCCTTCCCATTCAACCATTCTCATTGGCAACTCCTCCTTGATTAACATTCTGGCTATATATTCTCGTCCAACCAACTGACTATATGTTGGCTTATTGGAGCATTCTCCATCTTCTTTTTTTTTAAACGGCAACTTGCTTTGATTATTATCATGATCTGCCACATGCTTTTTGCATGATTTTATGTGCTTCCACAAACTAGAGGTGTCATTCTTTCTACTATTCGCTGCAAGTATTTGTTGACAGTACTTGCATTGTGCTTTACCATTGTCTGCGTCTTGACTTTCAATCTCAACAAAATGCTCCCAAACATTAGAATTTCTGGTGCGCTTTTTAGAAGAAGTTTGTGTCGTTTCTGACATTCTGTTAGGTTCCTGAAGAATCAGAGAATCACGGGTTAATTTTCTAAACTGCATAAACATAAAAAGCAGTTAAACAATAACTAATATGACATCTATAATAATGCAATTCTAAATTATTCATCAAAAAGCAATTATAAGGACACATTACATACGAAATAAGATTTGATAAAGCAGTTAGATTGATGAGAAGTGATTAAAGAAGACAATGACGATAAAAAAAACCCCCTTTACTAATAATAAATAAAACCATGTATATGAAAACCCTGCTAAGTGCTAACCCGTCACCTGAAAATTGAAATACTCAAACTCAATGGTTAAAACTTCAAGCTTAAAACTTTTAAAATCACCTTATTCCAAAAAACTAACCAACAACATAATTGATGAAGATGAACAGAACAGAATATGATAATCTGTTCTGTTCAATGTCGAGGTGCTTACTGCTTTCCAACATAGTACAGAATATGAGAATATCAACAACTTAAACAGAATATGAGGAGAGAGGCAACGTGAGGTGAGGCAAGCCTTAAAGCTTGAAGCTTGAGAACAGAACATGACCGAATGGAAGATGGGTACAGACTAAAGTTGTTGAACTAGCTAAAAAGTTGTGGAACTTGGTTTTGCAACAGGATCACTCAACGGTGATGGAACTAATCAGAAAACCACCTCTTCTATTCTCGGCAGTAGAGCATGGAAACTTTGAGTTCATATCTATAATAATTAGCTCGTATCTGCAGCTAATATGGGAAACAAATCAACACAAGCACACCATTGTCCATGTTGCCGTGTTGAATCGCCAAGCCAAGATCTCCAATTTAATCCATGAGATAGGCGCCTTTAAGGATGTTATAAGTTCCCAAATCGACAATGATGGTAACAACATTTTACATTTGGTTGCCAAATCTGCACCAGAAAATCAACTGAATATTTTTTGGGGAGAAGCTCTGCAAATGCAAAGTGAGCATACTTATGAGTGAGACACGATTTAAAAAGATAGCTAGCTTCTCTATGAAAAACTAGACAAATTTTATCTGATGTTTTAGGAAGTAAAGAAGCATGTGCCTCCCCCAGAGAGAGAGAAGAAAAATATTATGGGCAAAACTCCTCAACAAATATTCACATCAGAGCACAAAGATTTACTGAGCTATGGGATGAAGTGGATAAAGAAGACTGCAAGTTATTGCATATTGGTTGCAGCTCTCGTTGCAACTGTTGCATACACAGCCCCATCCAGCATCTCCAAAAGTGGCGGCTCTGATAGAATCAAAAGCCTTCCTTTTATGATATTTTCTATCTCAAACTCAATCGCATTACTCACATCAGTTATTTCGATACTCAAATTCTTGTCCATTGTCACTTCTCGATTCTCAGAGATGGATTTCGTCATATCTTTACCATTGGATTTAACAAGAGGATTGACATTACTTTTAGTCTCCATTGAAGCCGTGGTTGTCACTTACAGCTCGACCTACTTCGTATGTTATGATCATGGAGGAGGAGTTCCCATCACGTGGTCTATATTTATAATTATACCTTTAATGGTATTTATATATCTACCATTCCGTCTTTTTGATCTTTTCTTCAAGTCCACATTTCATTCAAGATCCATGTTCCAGTCTAAAATACCCATGCTTCGCTAAAAGCAGGTCAATTACATGTTCTTACCTTGCATAACGAAGAACTTGCATATAGATGCATTATTTTAATCATTTGAGTTCTTATGTCTACGATAATAATTTGCTTTATGTTGTTCAAATATATTTCATTTTTGAGTTAGTTTTTGTGTTATTTGAAGTGAAAATTTTTTGTGATTGACTCAAATTTTTGTTACTCGTCATTTTGTATACATAAGTAATTTCAATCAAATGGTTGAAACCAAAATGCGAGAGTTACCACGTTGTTAAAAATATGAAATAACATTAGATAAATTAAAATTATTTCAAATAATCTATGAGAATTTAATATAAATAATTTTAAAGATTGATCTCGGTCGCTTAGTCACCAGTCGTCCCTCGATCAAGGTCTCTAATCGTCCCTCAATCTCCTTGATCTCAGTCACCAGTCTTCCATCAATCTCACTCGCTAGTCGCCTCTTGGTAATCCATAAAACTCAAAATTCTTCTTTTTTTGGTTTCTGCTCACTATTTTGTTTTTTGACTTTTGGTTTCTGGGACGATCATTGTTTTTCTTGTCACCTGTTTGTGCAGATTAGTTTCTTGGGTTTGATGTTTTGGGATTTCACTTAAACCATGATTTCTTTTCCTAAAATTTCATCTAGTTCATTCATGATTGAATCCCTATATCTAAATATGTTCTTCCGATTCACTTTGGGAATGTGATTGGTTTACTTTGTTCTGTATTTCATGAACTATTCGATGAATGTTGTTGAGAATAATGACCTGTTGATTTCTTCTCTTAAATTAGCCATTCATTTTGATTAAAGTTGTGTAATGAAATTCAAAAATTTCTCTTTTGAGCTCGTAGAAAGCGCCTCAATCGTTATGATAGTCGAGGAAATAATTTTTTTTAAATAAAGTGGGAAAAACCAGAACTGGAACCGAATTTCTAGTTTGGTTCTGGTTCAATTCTAGTTCGGTTCCGATTTTCTATACAACCAGTTTCAATTTTGTAATTTCAAAACAGAAACCAATCGGTTCAGTTTTGTACCACATCAAAATCGAGCCGAACCAGACCATGCACTCCCCTAAGTGGAAGATCCATCAGGGAGTGGGATCTTTGAACCTAGATACGCGTTACAGACGTCCAATTCTTCAATTCCTTTCAAAGGCCTTCAAGGATACAACGATTTCTAACTCCGTTTCATTAGTTTTGTAAATCTCCATTGGAGTTGAATTTCAAAGTTGAGAACTTGAAATCGTTGATTATTTTTGCTTTTTATTGGTCAATCGATGTCGTATATATGGTTTAAAAATGATTAATGGCAAAAATAAGTGGAAATGTTGCATTTTTCACAAAAATCAAACACTAAAAATTATCTAGATCAACATTTTGATGCATTTCCTGTCAATTGTTGTTATGGCTCTATTTATCGTAGTCAACCAAAATGCATGGTGTCTATCTCAACTAGTTTTGAGGTAGACTTCACCTATGTGTTTGGTCAATCACTTCAGAGGGATTTCATCGATCGAACCCTATAGCTGAAACACTCAACTACATGACGTCATTGGTTGATCGTGTCATATTGCCGACCAACTGTGTAACGACCCAAATTTTTGTAATTCCTTTAAAATGCGTGAAAATTTAAAATTTTGCTAAGGCCTTTGAAATCTCTTTTAAAACAAGTGATCAGAGTGCGACGCTAAACCGGATCGCTACTGACCTTTCGTTAAACTCGTTATGTAAATCAATTTAATAAACTGCGAAAGCGTAAAATAAATCGTTTATTTAAAACATTGCACAAACGTAGATAATTTAACGAAGAAACTAACAATTTAATATCATTTAATAAAACTTCATTTAATTACAACATTTTCTTATTTTCCTCTTCTAGCCTAGCCAGCCCCAATTCTCGCACATGCAAATTCTTCATCCTTACTTAATTATTTGTTGGTCATCTTTTGCATTTCCTCCTAAGTTTGTGTGTTTCTTTCCTTGTACTCGTACCTATACCTACACCACAAGTAACTGTAAGCTCAAACACTTAGTAAGGAAAAAGGATAAATATAACTATGTTTATGACTCTCTTAAGTATTTCGTTCATTTTTTACTTTACTTTCGTTCATTCGTTCATTATCCTTTATTACTCATTCGTCGAGCTAGTCTCCTGTGTACATACTGGATGCCAGACTACAACTACCCTCCTGTGTGCATACTAGCTGTCAGACTATAACTGGTCTCCTGTGTGAACACTAGCTGTCAGGCTAGAAACTAGTCTCTTGTGTGCATACTAGCTGCCATACTATAATTAAACTTCTATGTGCGTACTAGCTGCAAGACTGGGCCCGTCCACCCAATTATTCTATCATTATTTCCTTTCTTTTAACATTTTCTTCACTCATGCATTCGTCATGTTCTTTTCTATTAGCATGATGCATGACCATACATTCTTTCCTATCGTGATGCATGATGGCATAACATAACGTTCATATAAATTGAAGTGCACATTAAATAAAAATAACTGAATTTAAAGCACATATAAAATAATAATGAGATTGAAAGCACATAACAATGAAGAGCACCACAATATACAATAGAGAGCATTTATAATAATATGGAATATAGAAATAGCATACCAATTATCAAATTAACTTCCTAGTCTATTTACATACTCCCTACTATTATTATCTAAGTGATTTAAACACGCTTGAATCCAATTATTATTAATACAAGTTAATTAAACATGCTCCAGGTGTAAACGAATTTAGTTAACATGCTCATTGAGTTTAGTACATACTTTTATTCTACTCATGCTACCAAGTAGACAATAACAAAAGCACTTCTAAACATACATTCGCATGTGACCCTTAACTCATTCATTTTAATTCATTCCCCTTTCATCTTCATTATCATTCTACTCTCGATAACATACATGTTATAACATACATTAACAGTCATTGAAAAATAAAAGCAATTGAAAGGAAACAATAAATAACAGCAACTAAAAATAGATGAGTAGTAAAAGAAAACGATCAAGAAGCTAGTCCACTTACATGCTTCCTACTTTCATTATCTAAGTGATAACTAACGTACTAATTGAACACACTAATTACAAACTTGTTACATGGCATATCTTCATTAATTGTCATGCGGATATTATTCTAAGTTAATTATATGCTCGACTAATTCGTTATCATGCTCAAGGTTTAAACGACTAGTTAATTATCATGCTTAGATTAACTAATTAATCAACATGCTCAATTGATATAATTAACTAAATTGATTAACGATTTATATGCTCAAGTTATAAAACTACTTTAATCAATTAACATGTTCAAGTCTATTTATCTACTATTTGTTTATTCATATTAAGTAACATGTTTGATCCTACTTAATTAAATTAACATACTCATTGATTAACATTAAAACACACTATTACTTAATCAATAATTAGCATGCTTGAATGAAGATTATAATCTATTACTTCAATACTTATTAGTCGTTTTGCATGCTTAGCCGAATTACATACTCGGAAGATTATAAATACAAATTTAATACATACTTGATTTAAACCATTAATTAGTTAATCTTATTTGACAATACAAAATGGAAGAATTATTAGCATTTAAACATTCAATCATTTTTTAGTTCATTTTTAGACTTTTCTTTGCATAGTCTTTTCGTCATTCTAACATTCTTCACAACATTATTTTTAACAATAAAGGAACTATAACAAGGTATCCAATCACAGAGTTATCAACCACAAAGAAAACATGTTCAGGGTATTAATCATAAACTAACAACATGCATTACCATTATCGACTTTCCAGACTAACCATCACAGTATAGAAACAAAGAACTAATAATGACAATGAACCAAACGTAAAACTCACGCACTCTACTTTGAAGCTTTATCGTGTTTAACACTTAGTCATTATCCTCTTTCGTCTTTTTGATACCTTCACAAATTGTTAACATTATTGTTAATAATTACGACTCACTAATCTCATTGACTTCTCCTTATCTCACAACACATGATATTAATTCATGATATCACTATAATCAAAACTAATTTAACCATATTAACGTTCAAATGCGAAAACGCAACAACTAATATTTATTTCCAAATTAATGCATTCGACAGATCATCCAACAGACAATAAAACAATCTATACATAACAACCCTTTTCTAGTGCATAACTTCACTTTTCATATTGAAACACAACGCCACAAACAATACAAAATCAAACTCCATTAACAGGTTAAACCTTCCAACTCATTACCCAATTGCCAATTAACAACATGCTTCACATAACACTTATATCAATTTCCAAAACTAGCATATTATTGCTTCTAACAAGTTATCCAACAAACCACAGAGAGCAATACCCAATTAGTGTCCAATTAAAACCAAGAGGTAGAGATTAAAACATTATCTTCTACCAGAATACAAATCCATCAACAGCAGAAGTCCATAACCAACAAGAAATTAATCCAACTACATAGCATCAATTTAACATTCTCCACGTCCAACATATATTCATGCTTGAGGAAAGTAACCAACAGAACAAACTAATCCATAGAGATTCTTAAGATTGCCCATAATAACAAAGAACAACCTTACCAAACAAGAAAGCCCTCAGCCATGGCTCACCCGAGAGCATGCTACCCCAGCTCCTCCCACTTCATTTCCTATTTCTCTTCTTCCTCTGTCATCCAGTAGCTCTCGGCTCCCTTTACAGCTCTCACTCTCTCTCAACTCAACTTAGCAATCACCTAGGCATCCTCTGCATAACAATTTCATATAGAGCACAATTTAACCACTACGTCGACAGCCTCCAACTTTTCCACAACTCGTTGTCTCCTCATAAATCTGTCAACCAACCCAATTAATGTGTCTCACCTTGTGTGTCGGCAGAACTCCATAGTACCGAACTTGCTCCAACCGTTCCCTTCGTGAACCGAGTACCTAGTGAACCAAAGTCATTCATCGCTGTCGATCGCTGCCTCCTCATCGTAGCCCGCGAACTGGTGCCTTTGTCTTCGCCACCACCGCGTTGTCGCCATTTCGATAACACCAGCTACCAGAAATCCCGCCCAGCCGGTTGCTAGATCCGGCGACTCAAGCCAACATTGACGACCCGAGCTCCAACCCACGAAGCCCAACGCTCCGACTGTCGCTAGCATCTCGATTGTCGGACCTAAGCTCGCCGTCGACATCTCCGTCTTCGTTCGGCGCTCCCTGTCTCCTCGTTGTCTTTCTCCCGCCTTTGCTCTCTCTCCTTCTTGTTTTCTTCTCTTCGGGCTCCCCTCTAGTGAATGGTCGAAGGCCATCACTTAATTGGTTGAACCAGTTCACTCAGTGAAACGGTTCATCACTCCTCAACACATTTTTCCACCGATTTTTAAATCCTCTTTAATTATTTTAATTTCCAATTAATTAATTTATTAAACGCCCTTAATTACCATAAATTTAACCCCTTTCATTTTAAATCGCAAATTATTATATATTTTAATTTCATTAATTAATATTTATTTTATTTGGATTACGTTAATTTCCCTTTAATTTCCATAATATATAATCTCACGAGTACGTTCTTGGTAATACCCCGATAGTCAACCCATTTAAAAGTCAGGGTATTACAAACTGCATTCTAATGTCAGGTAAACCATAGTGGGTTGTCAACTCAACCGCATCTGGTTGCCACTCTACAACATGTCAATGTCCAGTCGATCATTATTGTCTTTCAGTCAAGTATGACTATTTATTCAAATCGATCGCAGGTCAACTACGATCTATTTTTGGTCAGTTGCTAGTTGCTTTTGGTCAACAGTGCAATGAGTTTGAGTGAAAATTTGTTTCATCACCGAGGCATGTCGTTGAAGTAGAGGTTTCTTTAACTATATTTCCACATGCCATCACAGTTTTCAAAACTTATATTGGATCACATAGAAAATTTAATATGTCATATTTCACAATGTGTCTATTTTTATTGTAAAACCCAAGAATTTATAATAATAAATTTATGTGAAATTCACATGTATATTATAGTCAATGGGTCAAAAGGATTGAACTTTGGGTTCTATGGTAAATTGTGGAATATTTGTTAGGCAAAATAAATTAAAGGGGAGATGAGTCTAGGGTTATAGAAAAAGAAAGCCTCATTTCCCAAGTACACATTCACGAGCCCAGAGAATGAGAGAGCGGTGAGAGGACGAAAAACCAAAATTGTGACTGAGGGATCCTAATGGAAGATTTGTGGTGTAGAAGTGAAAAGCTATGAGATTTGTGAAGTGGGTTCACGAATAGAATTGTTTAAGGTAATTTTCCAAAGTTCGGAGTTGTGTGGGTGTTGGGTATGGAATCTCGCTCATAAGCCCGAGGATCTTGGATTCCCAGTGAAAGGTTAAGGCTGTGAAAGGTGGGAATCCAGCCAAGGAAAAGATTTCCTCCACCATCGCAGTGTGGCTGGGGTAATAGGTCAAGAGACTACAGTAGATGCTCAAGGGAGTGCTCATTGGATGTGGGACTCGCAGGAACGCTAATTGTTCTACAGAATGAACGTTGTTCCGCGAGCGTGAATAATTATTGTGTAGTACCCCGTATTTTCCTATTTTCTAAGAAATTGTAATTTAATTTTATTGAATTACAAAATGACGTTTATTGGAATTAATTACGTCATATATGTGTTGAGTGATGCTTGGTTATGATTTGGACTAGATTTGGGTTAATTTGACTGAGGAATGTAGTGGGAAAAACGGGTTGAGGACGCTAAGGACGGCATTTTGGCGTCCTCACTGGCTTTTATACTGCTGCGGACGATGGTGGACGCCAATTTGTTGAGTCAACTTTGTAGACTAAGGACGAGACTTCGCATCCCAAACTATCTTCCGCGACTGCAGACAACTGCGGACGCATGAACTAAGCATCCAAAATGAATCTGTATAGATTCTGGAACGTTTCGGACGACTGTGGATGCATGAAGTAAGTGTCTGAAATGAATCTGACGCATGAACTAAGCATCCGAAATGAATCTGTATAGATTCTGGAACATTTTGGACGATGGCGGACGACTGCAGACGCCTAAACTAAGCATCTGAAATGAATTTGTATAAATTCTTGAAAATTGCGGACGAGGCGGACGATAGGTACGGAAGGTAGATGGCGTCCGCAAGTTTGAAAATTTGCCTAAGTATTATGAACTACGGACGACGCGGGAGACCCATCCTCAGTCGTTCGAAAGTACCCAGATTTGCCAGGAATCTATTTTTAAGCTGTCAAAATCCACTCCAAATCCATTATTCCTCCACTCCCTCGACAACCAACTCCCACCTCACATGAAAACCGACCTTTCTCCAGCTATTTGGGCAATTATTAATGCATGCAGTGGATGAATTGATGGAAAGAGATACGGGTTTTAAGTTTTATGCATTAATTTGGGAAAAGTTTTGATAGTGCTTAAATGTGCAATTATTCTATGAAATTAGCTTATGAATTAGAGTATTAAGAGTGGAATAATGTGGTGGAACTCTTCCATTTTCGTAACTAAGTGTGTGTGAAGGAAAAATTGAGAGAAATTGAGTGTTGGGAGTCCTATTTGCTGAAATTTTGATTGGGTTAACACAACCTCCGGATTCAAGGTAAGGAATTGAGTTGAGTCTTGGCCTATGAAGGCCCTGCACCACAAGTAGAGTCATATTGTTGTTTGATTTGAATTCTATGCTTAGTTTACTTATCATATGTTGAGATTGTTTCATAGTTTGGATTTTATGATATCTATTGCTTAGAATTAGTTTAATAAGCATACAAATTAATGAATAATTGTGAAAGTATAGATAAAAATCAAGTTGTGGGTTACTTATCGAACTGTTGCTTACTTTCAATTGTCCTTAGTTTTATGGATGGGAACTCCATTTGAGAATGTGGAAAAATCTGGTTTGAATACTTAGTTGTTTAAATTTATAGTTATTGTGTTTCGATACTCATCTCTAAATACGAAGTAAACCTCTAGGTAAGTTTGGTGAAACAATTTTACGATATTGTTGTTAGTTCTTAGGAAGCCACAAGCATGTTTAATACTTACTCCACCATCATGTATATTCCTTTTAGTTGTCAATATGTTCGTTTAAGTTCACCGCCATTTTTCTTAATTGGTTTTAAGTATAATATAATTATTGTTCCGTGATTAGTTTGCATCAAATTCAAAGTACGTTGGTACGTTAATTGCTAATAATTTGCTAATGTTTCGTTGTCATTTTGTTTTCAGTTTTTGTCAACTTTAGAAGCATGTTTAGCACGTTTTGATTGTTTAAATTTCCTGTTAACTCGCTGTGAACTCACTAATGCTTCAATGTTATTCCGCACTTAGTTTTCGTCAATTTGGAAGTTTTGATTACCAATAAACCTTCTGATATATGTCTTCATTTCGATTTTAATTCAAAGCATGATAAATGTTATATACATTAGTAGAAGTTATCAATTCCCATACTGTTAGATTTTTGTAGATTTTTTATGTTCATTAGTATGATCATTGAATGCTCGATTCACTATGTTCATATTTACTTCCTTGTTAGAGAATAGAATATCAATTCGTTGTGGATGGTGACTTAAATTTCTGGATGGACTCCTATAATTTTGTCATTTTGGTGATCCATAGATAATAATGTCTAGTAGATCCAATTGAATGTTTTGTGTTATTTCTATTATTGGTAGTATAAGGTCATGCCGTCTTAATAATAGAAACCCTAAGAAAATACCGCAAAGGGCGGGTATTTATACGGTGAGAATGAAATGAATTTTGAATCCATGTAAGGAATTGAAGCTTGGGGATCATGGTTCAGATCTAACCGGTAGAGTCAAATTTATGACCCTCCCATTACGGGTCACGAGACACGATCTACCAACAAAGTGTTAGATGCCAGCTAGCGGCCATCTCTCCGATAAAAACCTTCAATCTTTCAACTCGATCCACAAGTTAACTATATATGTAACCCTAATCTAAGAGCAGATTGGGGCGGACCCTTTCCGACAAAATAAGTGAGAGGCATTCATGTTGCATATCTCTTTTCCTTACTAAGCCTTAGGCTTACAGTTTTACTTGTTGGTGTAGGTGAGCATAAAGAATTGAAAACAAATGATGTGAAGGAGAAGGTGTTTCCCAAGGAGACTCTGAGTTATTCAGCGATGTAGACCTTGGGGATTATGGCTCATAATAATGAACGATTTTATTTTAAGTATCTTTGAAACAATGGTTTGCAAAACTAATTAAGTATTTGTATGTTTAATTAAGTTTTCGCTTTTTAATCAAGATTTCACTTTAACTCTGATTAAGTTTTAAATTGAAGAATTTTATTGTATGTTTTCTCTAAAATAAAAAGAAAAAAAATTATAGTGAATTTTCTAGTAAATAAGTATAAGAAAAATGATTTTTAAAATGACGGATCGTCACATATTGTTCCGTGGAATGAACGTTGTTCCTCAAGCTGGAACGATGATTATTCTACAGAATGATTGTTTTTCTACGAGCGGAATGTGGGTTCGTTCAGTAGCGGAACGTCCCATGTTTCGAAGCGAAATGACCAATGTTTCGCAGCTAACCAAGTTTTTAAGTGGGCCACGCATGGTGCACGTGCCACAGAATTCTGAAGTTTCGCTGAACATCTTAGTTGAATAGTGCCTAGGGCATTCAACCTTCCACAGGTGCACTGTTCTACGTCTGGGGGGGGGGGGGGGGGGGTTCTTACTGTCCATTGTCGTGTACACCTTTCCCTCCCCGATGTTCTTCCAATTCTTCTAGTTGGGTTCTAATCCTTGCTTAGGACCTTTTCGTTTTTTCTATTTGTTCTAACTTAATGGAAATTTCTATTTCATGGAGTAGGCTCGAATGAATTTGTGAACCATGAGCCAATATCTGAATTTGCTACTCTTTCGGACAGGACGTGAGACCGTCATTGAGGTGGGGATTTTATACTTACTTGCACTACATTTGCATATCATGGTTTTATAACTGATATTTTGTGGGTTACCTCATGTACAAAATCAATGGGAATTATTCGACAGCATGTCAGATTTTTATAATACGTATGTACGTGAGATTTACACGATTACTTTACGTGCATGATATTTCATACTATATTGTGGTTCTAATGTGGGGACTATAAATTATTTTGATACTTTAGACGTTCTTGGTGTCAAAGTATCACGAGACTATCTCTGATGCATCTTCTACTGCATAGAGATGGTTGTTTGTGCTCTATATGAAATGATGGAAATAAGGTGGTGGTGACGCGCTCCTTGGATTTCGAATTACTAAACTTGATCACGGTTGTTGTTTTATGATACGAGTTGTGTCGTCGCGAAGCCTAGCTTACTGGCAACTAGGGAGACGCGTCAGGTCCTTAGACCACCTTCGCTTTCTTCCTTTAGGCTCACGAGGTGATGCTCATAAATGGTCGTCACCTTTCTGTGCTTTTGATTGGAAGAGTCCTTTTCTGGTCCTCCATTTTCACTGATGACTAATTTCAATATAAAATGAGGACAAGAGTATTTTGTTAATAGTTGTCTATGTATATGACCATATTTTTAATTAATATCTCGTGAGGGCCTTCGAGGCCATTTTTCTTTAAAAAGATGGAGAGGATTTTGAAAGGAATGCATGTTTTCCCAAGATAAACGATAACCAAAAAAAGAAAATACGATGTAGGACACTAGATTTATGTGGAAGAACCCTTTCGTGAAAAAAACCAAGGGCATAGGAATAAATCTACTATGAAAATCTAAATACAACTGCGAGTTTTGCTAATATATAGAGAGAAAAAACCCTAAATAAGATCTACAATGCAGGCCCACCTGCCCAACATAATAGAATTTGGTTCAAACTAAAATCTTACAATCTTCACCTTGACATGAATTCTATGAAAAAGTTCCATAGTGCATGCTCGTCAATTCGGCCTAACAAAATGAATTCAAACCCTGAATTCTGACAATCTCCATCTTGAAACAAATTCTGATGCAAGTGAATAGTCAAGAGAAGGGTGATGCCCTGATAATTATTCATTGTAAATGTTTGTTTGACATTCGTGAAGTCAAACATCACCAATTGTGGAGATTGTCGATTAAGAATCTCCAAGTGGGAAGTTTGGAGCGCAAACCGCATGAACAACATCAATGTCATCTCTCTAACCCTCTCTTTTATATTAGTGTATATTTGATTGAATATTGATTGAAAAATCACTTAGGGTTTAGAGAATTTATTATCGCACGAAAAATTTAGCAAACCTAATTCACCTCCCCATCTGTCGTCTAAAAGTGTGCACAGATCTTAACATGACTAATAGTGCAAAAAGAACTATCAAACTGACTTGTACCGAAGGAAATAGTCGACCGGTTGATCGATCGCAAAAATGACAGATTGCATAAACTTTTTGTATGAAGGAAACAGCCAACCTATAAGCAAACAGTCGACCACTTTGGCAGATTGAAGCCAAAAGCTGCTCAATTGCAAAATGGAAAAATTCGAGCAATTTTTTGAAATGTGACGAAGCGGTCAATTGGGAGGTCAACACGGTTGACTGCCAAACTATATGTCACACAACGATTAGTTTCCAACGGTAGGGAAGCGGTCGACCAAATCAAAGGTGATCGACTGGTTGCACAGTTGCTATATATAGAAGACAATTCAAAACTCAATCTAACAAAGTGATAATCTGTGACGACCCGGATTTTCGTAAATCGTTAAAATGACGTAAAAATTTAAATTTTTCTTTTTGAGACAAATCAGAGTGCGTAAATCTGAATCGCTACTAACTTTTTCTTAAAACTCGTCATGAAAACCAATTATTAAATATGTGGAAGCATAAACACTATAAGGGAAAAATCATCTGTTTAAAGTTGTGCAGAAGTGTAAGAAATCTTTCAAAAGAAATACTAAGTAATTCAAACATTTCGTCTATCAAATAGAACTTCACAATTAACTTCATTGATTCAACCGTTTACATTCCTTTGTCTTTGCCTTGTCAGCCTGAATCCTGTGCGTGTGAAATCAGTCATCTCTGCCTCGTTATGTGTTTCTCATCTTCTTCTTATTCGTTTACTATATGTTCGTCATTGTACCTACACCACAAGTAAGGACATGATCTTACGCCCAGTAAGGAGATGGGGAAAATATGCATTTCTCTCTTTAGTTCTTCTTGGAATGGGGGCCACCAA
Source organism: Begonia loranthoides (assembly GCA_022433065.1). Taxonomy (NCBI): domain Eukaryota; kingdom Viridiplantae; phylum Streptophyta; class Magnoliopsida; order Cucurbitales; family Begoniaceae; genus Begonia; species Begonia loranthoides. Next base: position 2,870,068 of record CM039475.1, read on the forward strand.
AACAAAATTCTTTCATTACGTTCGTTTCTTTTGTTCATTCTTTAAACTCTTACTTCGATCTGGAAATTGAGGGTTGTCCTTTGAGATGGCATAGCTATACGGATTCTAACCTCCTATGTGCATACTAGTCCCTTTCCCGACTTGGTGAGGGTGTAACCTAGCAGCTAGGCTAGATCCGGACTACCCACCTATTTCCAGCATATACCTGCCTTTAGGGTTCTTTCTTTTTCCGGCAGGCATATACCCACCTTTAGCGTTCTTTCATTTTCTAGCATATACCTCTGCCTTTAGGGTTCTTTCTTTTTCCGGCATATACCTGCCTTTAGAGTTCTTTCTTTATCCTCACTCATGCATGTGGGTACCATACCGAAGGTTACCCCCTACTTGGTATCTATTATCATGAAACTTGTACATTAACAGAAACTGAAATGCATTGAAGTAAACATACTATAATTGAACTTGCACAATTGAAAGCATATGTAGATATGAGGAACAATTATGCTACTGAATTGTAATAGTGAGAGAATAATCTATTGAACTCCCTAATAAACATGCTAAATAAATCTATATAAACTAAAACTAGAAGAGAACCAAGAATTAATATTTACAAGTCAAGTTTATTATTAACTAATTCAAAATCCTCATTTAAAGAAAACAGTGGAATTCTGAGACAACTTACAATGTTCATGCATCTTAACTCTTTAAACCTTTTCTTTCGTTTGTTTAGTTAACTAAACATTTTTCCTTCGTTTGTTCCGTTAACCATTCATACCATCGTAGTTCACATTTCATTCATATCCTCATCCCAATTTAATCAACAAAAACTATCTACAAACATGCTCTTTTGATGGATAACATACAACACATAACTTGTATCCGATTATGACCAAGTATCAAATCAAACTACACATTATTTTTAACAACCGACTAACAGCGAATCTATGATACCTAGCATACTTCTAAATCGAGTATACAAGAAACAACAAGAAATAATTATCATGCTCTCATGCTAAAGACACAGTAAGGAAAGCAAAACATTGAGAACAATTAATATGCTTTTGACATGTTTCACAACAACTGAAAAGGAAACATAAAACATGCTTCTAACAACAGTGATAGTAAACTAAACCTAATCATGTTTACATATATAACTGAAAAGAACAAGACTCCTAAGTGTACTTACAGCAAGCACAGAGCTTAATATTTAGAATAGACTGTACTTTTTCACAATTTATCTAACATTACTTCTCTAACATCACTAGAAATATGTAAGGAATCATAGAGTCTTTCTTTAACATCTTAACTTCTTCAATGTCACTAGAATTCTGTCTAGAATCCGTTCTCATTTCTCATTCATTTCAACTATCATTCATTTGGTTCATTCAAGCTTAACAAGAACTTTCACACTTATCACACATAAAATATAGCAACTAATAAGTTATTTAGAGAAAACGTGAGAGTTATATCAATCGGAAACCAAGGATAACTACAAACATTACAGATATCAAACCATGAAACAATTCACACAAACTCTATTACTTGGGTATAGGGCCTCCACATGTCCAAAACTACCCATTTCCTTACCTCAATGTCAATGCGCATAACCATTCCGCTGGTATTCCTCTTTCTTAAATACCTTCACAATTAATACACCAATATCAATATTTCTCAATCTCCCAATCTCAAGGCATAAAACTTTCATTAACAACCAACACCATACAAGTTTATAACGTAACCCCAACCACTAGTACCAAAGACTCATGCTTACCACAACTTAGCCACTTAAAGTTGATAATAACATAACCATAAACCAATACACTTAGCAAACTGAAACACTTTGCACATTACCTCCACCCTCCCATGACAGGACAATCCACCATCCCTCACATAAATCAATCAGGACATACCATTACAAATCTTCTTCTCTTTAATATTATAACATCCATAAAGTTTGAGAAGAACCATCTCACCTGAAGAACCAAAAGACCCGAGGCTCACTGTCATTCATCACCTCCTCGGCACAACATTTGGACGCAGTAATGAAGGGGAACCAGTAGAGGTAGGAGGAAAGGATGCATATTAAATGGGGAGAGAAGAAGCTTACCTAAGGAGACAAAGCGTGCATATAGGGAGGCTCCTTTGTGGGCTACTGTCCGGAGGAAGAAATTCTCGCCGAAAACTAAAAACCCTCCGTCGTTCCGTCTGCAGCCGGATTTCGACGCTAAACGGCGTCTGCATCGTCCAAAAACTAAAAATCCATAGAGTCCAAGCTTCCGCCGTACCGTGCGCATGTGAAAATTATTTGGACAGATTCAATCGGACAATGTCCGCATCATCCGTATCGTCCAAAAACAACGTCCGAAATCTCCCAGAACATAGGATAGATTCAATCGGACAACGTTCGCGTCATCCGCATCGTCCGAAAACGTCGTTTGAAATCTCCTAAACTCTAAACAAATTCATTGCGGATGCCATATCTCTCGTCTGCCTAATCCTAAAGTCCTTAAATCCACTTTTCACTATCGTTTTGCACTCAACATGTTCCCCACGATGTTTCCTTCATAAATACACGTCACAAATGGCGCGTAAACACGTAATAAAATATCCTTGTAATCCCAACACTTCAATATTATCACATATACGAGGGGGAAAATGTTACTGAAATATTTATTGATTTAGTGCTCTGAGCGTCCTTGGTAATAGTCCGATAATTATCCATCTTTAAAATATCCGGATGTTACATAATCATATTGAAACGCTGCTGAATTTCATACTCTTGTATTCTCACCAATCAAATGAGTGCATATACTTGACTCTCTCAATCCTCAACTTGAGATTTCATATTAGAAAGTTAAGTTATAAAGTTGTATTTTCTATTTTCACATTTTGTAAATCGATACATCAAGGGTGACGCCCTGAAAAAGAGTCACTTGTACACTAACAAGGGAGGTTAGGTGATTTAAAGATCTCTAATTCGGGAACTTGGAGCGTGGACGTAAGCTGAGATTGTCGAACCACATGAACAAATTCGGTTTGCATTTTCTCTATCCTCCAACTCTCTTATATTTATTATTTATTATATGCATTGTTTGTGATAAATCACTTAAGAATTAGAGAAAATAATTATCACATGAAAAAGTTTAGAATGCCGAATTCACCCCTCTATAGGTGTGAAATCTGAGATTTTTAAATGATTTAAAAAATTTCAGAGATAAATTTTTCGCAAATTCTTGATCAAATGTAGAAGACTTTATATGTTTTGTCGTGTAGTTGAGATGTGTGCGTTTTTAGTGAAACGATCAAATTGGGTGTTTTCAAGCAAAAAATTTGTTTTCAAAAAGGCATTGACAAATTATTTTGACTAAAGAAATCATTTGGATTGGCATTTAATCGAATCAGATTTAAAAGTTAGGGGCACAAGAACAAAAGAATAGGAAAAAAAAAAAACAAAGTAAAGAAAATAATATGAAAAGAAAAAGGGATACGGGAATGGAAATGGAAACGGAAACGAGTTTCCATAAATGAAAATAGATAGTCAGATATGGATACGGAAACAGACACGGGAATAGATATGGAAACGAGTACGAACACGAATACAAAAACAAAAACAGAAATAGAAACAGAAAGAAAGTACATAACAAAAAAAAGATAAAAAGATAAAAGAAAGAGAACGAAAAGAGAAACTGCAATGTTTTTAAAAGGGCACAGCATGTGCTTGTAGCATATTAAGTATTATCACTTACTGAGCGTTAGGCTCATAGGTTATTACTTGCGATGTAGATACAAGTACGAGAGCAAATGACGAACAGACTAAATGAGCAGTTGACGAAGGATATGCACGGGCGAGTCTTGTGGTTGGCTAAGCTGAACGAAAATAAAGAGAAAACAAATTTTGTAAATATAAAGTAACATTTTATTTATTTACTTTTTTTTAAATAAACGATTTATGTTTCCGCTGTAAATTGAGAAAAAGAATTTTATAATAAGTTTTTCCTTGTTTATAACAATTTTAGTAACGAGTCAAAGTAAAAAGGGATTTTAACGGTTCGGCTTTCATAAAAGAACTCTAATATTTATTTAAAAATGCTTTTTGCTATTGTTTTTATGAAAGAAAAAAAAAATTTTAATTTTACGTATTTTTAAATGTAAGAAAAACCGAGTCGTTACAATTTTTATTTTTAATAACAGAAAAAAGAATCATCACGGCGAACATAGAATTTACGGGATCACTTACAGGTGTTCAATAGAAGGCAATTTCTTGATGGTGGCAATAACAACACCATTTGCAGCTGCAGAATAACCGAATTCCAAACCATAAAACAAATTTACAAGTGTACAAACAAAGGTGGTCATTGGAACTGATGCTCCAAAATAAAAGCTAAAGAAACATGTAATCACTCCAGGCACTGGATATGGCGCTTGCTCATTGAAATGCAATAACTAGAACAGATAAATGAATAAGATCCACACTATACTTTCTTCAAATTTTTATCCGCTCAAAACAACTACCACACCAAAAACATAGCAAGTCCTCCTTATCGCTAAAGTTTTCCAACTGTCATCATCAACTAAGGGATCAATGCTTTACAAATACCAGCAATGTTTGAAATGACTCTTATATTGTATAATTCTCCTAATAACTCATATATTATATCTAAAACATTTGTGCATCAAAAATTGTCAACGACGGTCAGCTTCCAATCAATGCAACAAAAATGCTTTACAAGGATTGCATTCATAGACATTCATATCGAAAATGATCAAGGAAGTTGTATAAATCACACCTTTAATCCCCAAAGATGTCTGTCTAGATCCAACCGCCGTCAATGCGTGCTCGATCCGAAAGTGCTTTCCAGAAGGACTGCTCAACAACAGAGTTAAACCATTAGAACATACGAAAAACCATTTAACATCAAGACCTCATAATGCAGAGCAACATGGCAGAACCAAACAAGGTGTGTGCGTGTGTGTGCGACTGCTCAACAAACCATTTGAAGATACGAAAAACCATTTAACAGTAAAACCTCATAGCGCAGAGAACATGGCAGAAGAACCAAACAAGGTGTGTGTGTGTGTGTGTGAGAGAGAGAGACCTGAAAATAGCGAGAGAAAATGAATACTAAAGGTCTCCCATAGCAAATAAAAAGAGAAGACGGAATGGACCTTGTGATTTGCTCTCTGGTTTTTCTGGGTTTTCACCAAATTGAAGCAGACCTTTTGGGATTTCTTACTGGAGAAGAACGTACTTTACTTCTGACAACCGGGCCATGAATGGCAAAAAACGGGCCCAAACCCGCTATTAGAAGAAAGTTTCCGAGAGTGGGTTGGGACAGCCCATCTCAACCATGGGCCACACTTTCAAATGGGCTTCTGGTCTAAGGCCCAAAGAATAGAGCAGCCCACCTCTGCTCCTTTCCCATTTTCAAGTCAAAACTTCTTTCTAAAAACTATTTACAAAAATTAATTATTTCTTATAAAATTAACAAAACAAACCATCATCTATTGAATTTGCGACAAGTCAAATCTTAAAGTAATTTTGTGAACAACTAAAACCTCAAAATATAAAAGATAAATAAAGTAAACATCGTAGTTATACTGTCCGTTAATCTAATGAATTGAAATAGTATTTTCCGCAATAAAAGCATTTCTTCTACTATAAAAAGTAAATCTTACTCTAAATATTAAGATTATGCAACGTATGGTAAATATTTACCATAAAAATAACATTTTTCACAGCAAAGAAAAAAAATTTTCACAACAGATACTCATATTTCGTTACGAAATCTTAGTTTCCTTAACAAAAATATATTTTTCATTTATACATGAGTTAATGTATTAAAATACACACTTTAGATATAATAATAGAACGATTTTTAATATCATATTTATATGTATAATTCATGGCTATATATATATATATATATTTTTTTTTAATAATAATATTGTTTTTTTGTTTTTAGACTCCTATTTTACCTTGCAAATAGGAAGGATATGATTATATCACTCGTGTCAATCATGGTTGGAGTCACTTTCTTCCCTTCCATCTTTTCAAATAATGAGAATTTTTTTGTAGTCATTCAAAACTATTTCTCTCTGTAAACACCACTTACATTGCCTACTTTTTTTATTTAGCAAAAAACCATGTTTTCTAACCCCCTAAATTTAATTAAAAATATATGGTTATTATCAATTTATACCTTAAAGCTTATGATTCTCTTTAAATTTCACTTTGAAGTTTAATTTTTTTTAAGTTACACCTTAAAGTTTTAACTATTATAAAACTACATCTAGACATTTTCTTCCCGTTAAATTTCTAAACTCACGAAGAAGACTTTGTAAATTTATTGTTTCTCCTTCTGTCAAATCCACTGATGCCGCCATCCATAGTGTTCAAACAGCCGCCTTTGGTGACGGACCTACCCACTAGGACCCCAAGTTTATGCATCTTGGAGGAGATAGAAAAGAGTCCTTCTAAAAGAGACATATAGCAATGGAGGAGAGATAAAAGAGTCCATCTAAGAGAGGAACAACAAAAATCTCTCAGCTTTACATCATCTTCCTTGAATTCAATCATTATTTCTATCTTTTGCACCAGATCTATGAGAATTAGGATCTAACTAGAAGGATTGGAAGAACATCAGGGAGGTAAAGGTGTACACGACAATGGATAGTAACCCTGTAGACGTAGAACAGTGCACCTACTGAAGGATGAATACCTTAGGCACTATTCAACTAGGATGTCCAACGAAACTTTAGAATTCTGTGGCACGTGCACTATGCATGGCCCACTTAAAAACTTGGTCAGCTGCAAAATGTGGGTTGTTTCGCTCTGAAACATGGGACGTTCTGCTACGTAAAGAACCCACATTCCACTCACAAAAAAACAATTATTACGTAGAACAATCATCGTTCCGACTCAAGGAACAACGTTCATTCTGCGGAACAATAATCATTCCCGCTCGCAGAACAACGTTCATTCCGCATAAAGATCAGCATTCCTATGAGTCCAACATCCAACGAGCACTCCCTTGAGCATCTATTGTGGTCTCTCAACCTATTACCCCGACTACACTGCAAGGGTGGAAGTAATTATTTCCTCAACCGGCTTCCAGCCTTTCATAGCCTTAACCTTTCACTGGGAATCCAAGATCCTCAGACTTACAAGCCTGATTCCAAACCCAACACCCACACAACTCCGAACTTTGAAAAATTACCTTAACAATTCTATTCGCGAACCAACTTCACAAATCTTGTAGCTTTTCACTTTTACACCACAGATCTTCGGTCAATAGCCCTCATTCACAACTTTGGTTTTCCGTCCTCTCACTATTCTCTCCTCTCTAGGGGTGTGTAGAACCGAACCGGTACCGAAGAACCAGACCGGAACCGGCGGTTTCGGTACCGGTTCGGTACTTGTAATTTGGGTACCGAACCGAAGCCGGTTCTCTCAGGACTAGAACTGGCTTCTGCAGTTCGGTACTCGGTACCCCATTACCTGGCACCGTCCCGATCGAAGAACCGGTCTTCAAATTAGGGCACCCCCGATTCTGGCTGGCACCTCGACTCCAGTCTTCAGCTCTGCACCCCGAAGGCCTGAATCCCCGATCCTGGCACCCTGACTCCCGAGTCTTCAACTCTTGCACCCCGAGTCCCGACCGTCGAATGGTGATCGCACTCCGCCACTCCGCAGTCTGTACGCCGGCAGCCCTCCCCGAAGTCGAACGGCAATCGCACATCGTTCTTTGCTGCTCTGTGTGTTCGAGTCTTCGAGATCTGTTCTGCTTCATTCTTTGCTCCGATCTTTGAGATCTATTGTGCGCCGGTAAATCCCAACTCCGAGCCTCCACTCTGGCCCTCCCAACCCGTCGGCTTCCGTTTGCATCCTCTGGTCAGTGGTCAGTATTCCTATTTCAATTTTCCATTTTCTGGTCCTCGTTAATCGGCTAGTGTTGTCTCCTGTGACTTGTTGATTTTAACTGTTGAATGCAAATTGTTGAATCTGTGATGAGTGTTGATGAGTTTTTATATCTGATGAGTGTTGATGAGTGTTGAATCTGTGAACTGTGATGAGTGTTGATGAGTGCTGAATCTGTGATGAGTTTTGATAAGTGTTGATGAGTGTTGAATCTGTGATGAGTGTTGATATCTGATGAGTGTTGATATCTGATGAGTATTGAATGTCATGAATCTGCCAATCTGTTAAGTGTTGATTGTCATGAATCTGTTGAGTGTCATTAATCTATTATTGTTTTTGTTATGTTTTGTGTTAGTTTTATGTTATGTCTTCTACTGCTTAATACTGAAATGGGTTTTTAAATTGTTAAAAATGTAGATAATGGAAAGCTTCAATGATGAAACAATGGAGAGTGTTAATGTTAACCCTGTTACTGGTCAAACAACGAGGAAAAAATCGGATGTTTGGACTCATTTTACTATGGTAGAAAGCACTGATAAGAACAATCCTAGAGCAAAATGTAATTATTGTGCTCAGACATATGCATGTCATGCAACAAAGAATGGCACTTCAAGCTTGAAAAAGCATGTTAGCTCATGTAAAAAATTGTTGGCAAGTGTAGATACGAAGCAAAAGACTTTAAGCTTCAAAAATGTCGATAATATGGGATCAACTTCCACACTTGCATCATTTAGTAGTGCAACTTGCAGAGAACTACTAGCAAAAATGGTTATTGTTGAAAAAATGTCTTTTAAGTTTGTTGAATCAGAGGGTTTTAGAGTTTATTCTAATTATTTACAACCGAAATTTGTTGTACCCTCTAGATCTACGATTGCATGAGATGTTATTGGCATTTACGAGAAAGAGAAGACAAAGTTGAAAGAATATTTTAAGAACACATCTCAACGAGTATGTTTAACAACAGATACATGGACTTCCATTCAAAATTTGAATTATATGGTTTTAACAGCGCACTTTGTTGATTGTGATTTTAATTTGCATAAGAAGATCATCAATTTTTGTTTGATTGCAAATCATAAGGGTGACACCATAGGTAAAGAAATAGAGAGATGTTTATTTAAATGGGGGATTGAAAATGTTTTATCAATTACAGTTGATAATGTTTCTTCTAATCACGTGGCCCTTTCTTATTTGGTTAAGAGAATTCGAGATTGAAATGGTTTTGTTTTGAATGGTAAATGTCTGCATATGCGATGTTTTGCGCATATTTTAAATTTGATAGTATGTGATGGTTTAAAAGACCATCACGAATCTATTACGAGAGTACGTCGAGCAATGAAGTATGTTCGATCTTCTCCTGCGAGATTACAGAAAATTCAGAAATGTGTTGAACATGCTAAAATTGTTTGCAAAAGTAGTGTATCTCTCGATGTGGCTACAAGATGGAATTCCACATATTTGATGTTGGAAAGCGCAGAAAAATTTGAAAAAGCTTTTGAGAAATTGATAGAAACAGATGATCATTATCTTGCTGATTTGGGTGGAGAAAGTCCTCCCACAAAAGAAGATTGGGCTAGTATTCGAGAACTTGTACAACTCTTGAAGAATTTTTATGATATGACCGTAAATGTTTCAGCCTCTTTGCATGTTACTTCAAATACATATGTTTGTGAAGTATGCAATTTGAAAATGGTTATCCAAGAGTATGCTGAATGTGATAATCCATTATCGAGGCGAATGGCTATTGGAATGGAAAGCAAATTTGAAAAAAATTGGGGAAGCTGCGATAGAATAAATATATTGATGTATGTTGCAGTTGTTTTAGATCCTCGACATAAAATACAGTATTTGAAATATATTCTTTCCATGGTAATGGATTCTGATAAGACGGATTATTTGTTAAGCCAAGTACAACTCGTGCTTAAAAAAGTATATCTCGAGTATAAAGGTGATTCGGGATTGGAAAATTCAGAAGACAACTATAATACTGCAAGTGTACCAACATTTACAATCTTAAAACAAAATAGCAGTTTGAACCACAACAAGCTAAATGGGATGTTTCATACTCACCCCAAAGAACCAAATGTTTCAACTACTCAGTCAGAAATTAAACAATATTTGTATGAAGCATTGGAAGACAATTCTGACAAACTAGACATTCTCATGTGGTGGAAAATAAATTAATTGAAATTTCCAATTCTGAGCAATTTGGCAAGAGATATATTTGTCATTCTTATTTCTACTGTCGCATCGGAATCAGCTTTCAGTAGTGGAGGAAGAGTACTTGATCCATTTCTCAGTTCTTTGTCCCCAAAGATGGTTGAGGCGCTTATTTGCACTTAAAGCTAGATTCGATCTCGAAATATGAATCAATCAACTTCAATGATGATCTGAATGAACTAGATATCTTTTATATTTATAATGTTTTCTTTAATCTTTGTTTTTTTAATTACTAATTAGCAATTACTATGTTTTCTAAATTTGTTTTCAATTTATATTTTTCAGATATTATACAAATTAATGACGCTGATGAAGTGAATTAGTATGAAATTGATGGTAATGCGTGATGATTACGTATAACAAAGTATTTATATTTTTATTCATTTTGACCCATATAATTATCATTTCATTCAACCATATAATTATCATTTCTTTTTTACATGCAGAGACTTGAAAATAAGTAACTCAGTTGAGTAATTTTATTTTAATTCATTTTTATTTTTTTTTATAATTATCAATTATCAACTAATTACTTCTATTTCTTTGTCTAGTAATCACAATTTTTGCATTTCTACCTTCTATTTTGTAAGATGCTTCTCTTCTACATAGCCTTTCGGACTATATGTGCAAAAGTTGGTCCATATGCTGACTCCTTATTTCTTACCGAGGTTAAATACATTTTATTTTTCAATTATCATGAAGATTGAATAGACATAATATTTTTTGGAGACACTTTGTATGTTGGCATGCTTGATTTTAGATAAAATACTGTCCAAATTTCATCTATAATATTGATGTTTTATTTATACTATGTATGAGTTAATGGTTTGAACAACCTAATTATTTAGGTTTTTTTTATTTTATATTTTTATAATTTTTCTTAAAAAATAAATCGGTCCAAACCGGTACCGAACCGGTACCAATACCGAATGAACCGGTTCGGTACCCAGTCTCCATGGGATCAGTACTGTTCCCATGTGAAACCGGACCGAACTGGTCCCATGAACACCCCTATAATATACACATGAATTTCACATAAAATTTATTATTATAAAATTTACATGTTTTTACAATAAAAATAAACACGTGAAATAGGACATATTAAGTTTTTTATGTGATCCAATATAAGTTTTGTAAAATGTGATTGCATGTGCAAATATAGTCAAAGAAACCTCTACTTCAACAACATGCCTCGGTTACAAAACAACTAGCAGCCGAACAAAAATAGATCGAAGTTGACCGCGCACCTGCAATCAACTTGAATAGATAGTCATAGTTGACTGAAAGACAATAAGGATCGACTGGATATCAACATGCAATAGACTAGACTCGCATCCATGTGTAGTCGAGTGGACAACCCACTATGGTTTACCTGACATCAGAATGCAGTTGGTCGGCGATATCACGCAATCAACCAATGAACCAATGATGCCTTGTAGTTGAGTGTTTCAGCTATAGGGTTTAGTTAGATTAAATCTCTCTGGAGTGACTGACCAAACACACAGATGAGGTCAAGCTCAAAACTAGTGGAGATGGACACCATGCATTCTGGTTGACTACGATTAATAGACCCATAACAGCAATTGACAGGAAGTGTATCAGAATGTTGATCCAGATAATTTTCAGTGATCGAATTCTGTGAAAAATGCAACAGTTCCACTTATTTCTGTAATTAATCAGTTTAAAACCCTCCATGCGACATTGATTGACCGACAGAAAGCAAAATCCTCCTCTAAGTATCAGGAAATGACAATGGACAAGAATATGAGTAACGAAGAAGCTGATATGTATAATACAATCGAGTCGGACATAGAAAAGATCATGAATGGCATGCTTCTGAGTTTGTCAAAGTTTTCAATGTTGGGGATGTTGCATAGGGCTATGAATACATCAATTGCGACAAGCACTGCAACCAACATGCAATATTTTGCAATCAACTTTATCCACTTCTCAATAAATTTTTGTGTTGTGACGTGAATATTTCTTTAGGAAATTTGCCCATATTATTTCTCTTCTCGCTCTCTCTGTGGGAGGCACATGCTTCACTTCTCAAAACATCAGATGAAGTATGTTTGGTTTTACATAGAGAAGCTAGTTTTTTAAACTGTCTCTCACTCATAGGTATGCTACTCAAAAATTACCTAAAACTATAGCAATTTCCTTTACATTTACTAAGTTGCTCCCAAAATAATATTTAGTTGATTTTCTAGTGCAGATTTGGTAGCCAAATGCAAAATGTTGTTACCCTCATTGTCGTTGTAGGAAATTAGAATATCCTTAAGGGAGCCTATCTCATGGATTAAATTGAAAATTTTGGCTTGGCGATTCAACATTGCAACATGGATAATGGTGTGATTGAGTTCATTTGTTTCTCACATTAACTACAGATACAAGCTAATTAGCATAGATATCAACTCAAATTTTCCATGCTCTACTGCCTAGAATAGAAGAGGTGGTTTAATGATTAGTTCCATGACCATTGAGTGATCTTGTAGCAAAACCAAGTTCCACAACTTTTTAGATAGTTCAACAACTTCATTATGTAAATATGAAACGTTTGTTGTGGATCCTTGGACACCGTTGTTGGACAGGCTTTGACGTTAACGTAACTGCAGCATTTGCCTATGCTTTTTTTGATGGAAAACGTGATGAGAATATTTGCATAGTTCATTTCCTATAATTTAAAATTTTAGTTGTCCGCAAAAATTCTTCAATGTTTGTATTGTTACTGAGCCCAAACTATATGATATGTTTTGCTAATTTTACTTAATGTTTTTTAAAATGTGGTTTTCAAAAAAATTCTCATTTTCATTCTGAAAAAGCGCAAATTGTGGTGGGAAGTGAAACCACTCTTCCTTCTTCAAAGAGAAGTTGCTGCCCAATCAAGTCTATAAGTGCACTTTGGGAAATTAACAAAATAACAATTGCACTGTAGGTCTATGTAAAATATTTATATATATTTTACATGAAAATATTTATATGTGCATCTTGATGTTTCCATATGTGAAAATACTTAGTTCATTTCTCTGCGCTTATATGGTTGATCCTAGGACATTCGTTGGAGGTATAGGTCACGTTCATCACTTTGAGTTCATATCTATGTTAATTAGCTCGTACCGGCAACTAATATGGGAAAGAAATTAACACAATCACACTATTATCCATGTTGTAGTGTTGAATCATCAAGCCGAAATCTTCAATTTAATCCATGAGATAGACACTCTTAAGGATGTTATAATTTCCTACATCGATGATGAGGGTACCAATATTTTGCATTTGGTTGCCAAATCCGCACCAGAAAATCAACTGAATATTATTTGGAGAGCAGCTCTGTAAATGCAAAGGGAATTGCTATGGTTTGAGGTAATTTTTTAGTAGAATACCTATAAGTGAGAGACGATTTAAAAATGTAACTTCTCTATGTAAAACCAAACAGACTTTATCTAATGTTTCAAAAAGTGAAGAAGCATGTGCCTCCCCAGAGAGAGAAATGAAATATTATGGGCAAAACTCCTACAGAAATATTCACGTCAGAGTACAAAGATTGAAAAATGGTGAGAAGTGGATAAAGTCGACCGTAAATTACTGCATGGTGATTGCAGCTCTCGTCACAACTCTTGCATATACAGCCCCATCCAGCATCTCCAAAAGTGGCGGCTTTGACAGAATCAGAAGAATTCTGTTTATGATCTTTTCTATCTCAAACTCGATCATATTATTCACATCAGCTAATTCGATCCTCAAATTCTTTGCCATTGTCACTTCTCAATTCTCATAGATGAATTTCCTCACATCTTTACCATTGAATTTAACAAAAAGATTAACATCACTCTTATTCTCCATTGCAGTCATAGTCGTCGACCAACTTCGTATGCTATGATCATGGAAGGAGAAGAATTCCCATCATGGGGTCTAAATTTGCAATTCTACATGTCATTGTATTTGTACATCTACCATTCCCTTTTTTTCAATCTTTTCTACATGTTCACATTTCATTCAAGATCCATGTTCCACTCTGGAAAATCCATGCTTAGCTAGAAGCATGTAATTTACATGCTCTTACCTTGCATAACGAAGAAAATGCATATAGATGCCTTGTTTTCATAATTTGAGTTCTTAGGTGCATAATAATAATTTCTCTATGTTGCTCAAATATACTTAACTTTGGAGTAAATTTTTGTGTTATTTGAGGTGAAAGTATTTCGCAATTGACTAAAATTTTCGTTACTCATCATCCCGTATACGTAAGTAATTTCAATCAAATCGTCGAAACTAAAATGTGAAAGTTACCACTTTATTAAAAATCTAAAATAACATTAGATAAATTAAAAATATTTCAAATAACCCATCATAATTTAATATAAATAATTTTAACCTATCAGAATTTAAGAATTTATGCAGTAAATGATTCAGAAATCATTTCGATTTTTTTTTCCAATTCAATCAAAATTTAGATAGAATATACAAAATAATCCAAAAAATAAATCAGAATTTGTCCACTTTATCCATACAAAAAGTCATGCTTTTCTGGGACTAGTGAAAGTAAGAGACAAGAAATTCGTACCTTATACAGCCTATGATATTGTTCTGCCTGCTTCCTACTTTTTCGAACAAGTACTCGAAAATCAGGACCCGTGCCACTGCCAAATAGAAAATGATGATATATGAAGGATTAAGCCTCACAATAATGTCTAATATACTCCATTGACACCCATTAAACTTAGTCATCAACTAATCAATTATTATTTAGAAAAGTTTCAATAAATGTATTTTGCACATCCATTTTTTGAACGCCCAATGTTATAAGACGCATTTTTTATGGACATATAAAGTGCAACATTTTTCGATAAAATAACAATTCCAAAATCTTGATGAAAGAGCAAAAATAAAACCTGTAAACAACACCAATATTTGGAGTCAGACATTGTATTTTCTGAACTTGAAAGATAGAGAAATTAATAATCATTAGAAGCCAATAATTTGGAGATTCTACCAGTTCATAAGAGGGTATCCAATGTTCAAAAGTCAAAAAATTGAAATAATAAAATATAATAATAATTCAGACACGTTAAAGGGGATGGGAAAATAATTCAAACAAGAAAAAACAAATCCACTGGGAATGAGTTGCTGAAGTTGCAAAATACATAGCATCACCATCCTTTTAGACATTTTTATTCCTGCTATCTTTTTATTTGGAAAAAAGAATATCATGGAGCTGACCTAATTCAGGTAGTCTTTCTTTTTAATAACAGAAAAAAAAAAATCATCAGGGTGAACATAGAATTTACAGGATTACTTCCAGATGTTTCATCAACCAAAATAGATGGCAATTTATTCTGGGTGGCAATTACAAAACCATAAAACAAATTTGCAAGTGAACGGTGGTCATTGGAACAGATGCTCCAAAATAAAAGCTAAAGAAACATGTAATCACTTCAAGCACTGGATATGGCGCATGCACGTTGTAATCACTCCAAGAACAGAAATTCTATATTTATACGTTCAAAACAACTACCGTACCAAAAAGTAGCAAGTCCTCCTTATCACTAAAGTTTCTGTGAGCTTTCCAACTGTCATCATCTACTAAGGGATCAATGCTTCACAAAGACCAGCAATGTTTGAAATAACTCTTATATTGTATAATTCTCCAAATAAATAGCTTAGAACTTCTAAAATTTTCAGCTAAATATAGATTTTAACGACTAGTGTTATCTGAAACATTTGTGCATCAAATATTGTCAACGACGGTCAGCTTCCACTCAATGCAACAAAAATGCTTTACAAGGATTGCATTCATAGACATGCATAACGAAAATGATCAAGGAAGTTGTATAAATCACACCTTTAATCCCCAAAAGATGTCTGTCCGGATCCAACCGCCGTCAATGCGTGCTCGATCTGAACGAGCTTTCCAGAAGGACTGCTCAACAACAGAGTTAAACCATTAGAACATACGAAAAAACATTTAACATCAAAACCTCATAATGCAGAGCAACATGGCAGAACCAAACACGGTGTGTGTGTGTGTGTGTGTGTGTGTGAGAGAGAGAGAGAGAGAGAGAGAGAGAGAGAGACCTGAAAGTAGTGAGAGAAAAGAATACTGACTGTCTCCCATAGCGAATAAGAAGAGAAGAGGGAATGGACCTTGTGATTTTGCTCTCTGGTTTTTCTGGGTTTTAACCAAAGAGGTTGAAGCAGACCTTTTGGGATTTCTTGCAGGAGAAGAATGTACTTTACTTCTTACGACCGGGCCATGAATGGCAAATATCCGGCCCAAACCAGCTTTTTAAAGAAATACTCTAATCGTGGATCGGGCCAGCTCATCTCAAATATGGGCCACACTTTCAAATGGACTTCTGGTCTAAGGCCCAAAGAATAGAGCGGCCTACCTCGGCTCCTTTCCCATCTCCAAGTCAAAACTTTTTCTTTCTAAAAAATCTACTTACGAAAATTATTAATTTTTGTAAAATTAAGGGAAATTAACTAAACGAACCATGACCTACTCAGTCAACGACAAGTCAAATTTTAAAGTAATTTTGTAAATAATTAAAACCTCAAAATATGAAAAATGAAGAAAACAAACCTCACAATCACGTTTTTTGTTAACTTGATGAATTGAAAGAATATTTTCTGCAACAAAAATATGTTTTTCACTGTGAAAAGTAAGGATTCTACAACGTAAGGTAAATGTTCACTACGAAAATAGTATTTTCTGCAGCATAAAGGATAATTTCCACAGCGGACACTTGTCTTCCACTACAGAATCTTAGTTTTCTTAGCAAAAATGTGTCTTCTATTTCTATATCAATTAATTTATCAAAATATAAAATATACTCTTCTAAATACAATAATCGAACGATTTTTAATATCAGATTTATATCTATGGTTCACCGATTTAGTTTTAAAGACTAATGAGAAGAAACAATCTAATACCAGTTAGAATTGAACCAATTGAAATATTGGCCGTACTTGAAGTTGTGATTTAGATCGAAGTATTGTTTCACCCTCAAGTGTTACTGAGTGAAAGACTTGTATGCGCTGTCAAAGGTAAATATTTGCTATGGTAGGTAAGCATCTATTACAAAAAAAATATTATTTTTATTCCAAAAAAATAATATTTCAGTGCAGAAAATAAATATTATTCCAATAAATTTATTTTTTAAAAAAAAACAAGTTTCTCAAATTTCTTAAAATTGCTTTGATTTTTGGTTGTATCCAATGTTTTTGTTTTTGGAGGCCTACGACATGATTATCAATCATGATTGAAATCACTTGCTTCCCTTCCATCTTTTCAAATAATGAGAGTTTTTTGAAGTCTTTCAAAATTATTTCTCTCCTTCGAACACCACGTACATTGCCTACTCTTTTATTTACCAAAAACCCATCTTTTCTACACCCTAAATTTAATTTTAAAAAATAATATTTTTAAAATGTGGCTCTCTAAAGAAAATCTCATTTTCATTCTGAAAAGGTGCAGATTGTGGTGGGAACCCAGTCTTCAGTCTTCTGAGGCTGAGCCGCTGCCCACCAAGTCTATAATTGCACTTTTGAAACTTTCCTCCATTCATCTTTTCCACTTCACAATTCATATTATATGATATGAATACAATATAATATATATATATATATATATATATATATATTATTTTATTCATATTATTTTATATAATATGTATTTATTGGTCTTATGATATTTAGATTTTAATCTTGGCAGGAGTGTGACTCTATTTTTGAGATCTCAATCTCAAGTAACTATAATTTCATTATTCAAAAACAAAATATCGTTGAAGATAAATGTAGCCAAACATGTTTTTTGAGACTTTTTTGACAATGCTATAAAATTATATCTGTTTTGAAAATTATTTATTTTTTTCATTTTTCTATTGTATCAATTATTTTAATTGTTTATATTATACTATAATAATTTTATCAATAAATAAATAAATAGTAAATAATTTACAAATATGTAATACTATAATATAAAAGAAAAATTAACAAAATAAGTACTTTACTATGAGATCAATGATAAGTCAATCACTAAATAATTTTTACTAATAACTTAAACACTCAATTATAAAAAAATAACTAGTGTAAACATTGTTGTTAACTTAAGAAAAATGACTTGACCATATCGTTTTAGAGAACTCATAGTAAAAAAGAATTAATGCTCATGGAAAAACTACAAGAATTCGTGATTTCAATGACTTTAAGTGAAAAATAGCTAATACACATGAAGAATGGATTTGAGAAAATATTGTATAAGTTGATTTTAATTTTATAATTTATAAGATTTTGTAAGAGAATATTCAATGTTTTAAATGTCAAATGATTGTTTTATTGCCCATGAAAAAATCATAATTTTATGTGTTTTTCCAGAAATTCATCTTTCTACATAGGAAAGCAGAAAATTATCTTTCCTATGTAGAAAGTTGTATTTTCTTAATCATATTTCAATTACTCATTTTTCGCAACAAAAAGACAATGTTCCTCAGCGGAACGATAACGTTTTTTAACAAAAAATGTAACTGCGATATTTGTTTCGTTTATTTTCATAGTTCAGAATTTAAGTAATTAGCAAAAATTATTCAATAATTAATTGATTATTGATAGGGGTGGGCAGGAACCGATAAGAACCGGAACCGAGGCAGGTTCCGGGTTAGGTTCTGGTTCTCGATTCCAAAAACTATGTTCGATTCCGGGTTCGGGTCTTGTTCCTAAGTCTGGTTTGGGTCTCGGTTCTTTGTCTATAGAACCGACAGAACCGAGACATGTAGAGAGGCCAGGGTACCCTAACCCTAAGTTCGTGTTCTCGCATCTCGCCTCTCGCCTCAGTTCTTGCCTTCCCAGTTCCCGTAGATCGTCATCGGTAACCTTGCTCACCTTCGCGTCGTCTTCTTGGTTCTCACTTGCCTTTGCCATTTCTACCTTCTCTGTTCTCCGTTTCTACCTTCGCGTCGTCTTCTTGGGATTATTCTATATTGTTTTTAGCAATATTCTTTTAGTTTTTATTGGGTTTGCTTTATTTTTTCTGCCCACTGTCCACAAGCATGGATTCTTTCTATTCTGCATTTTCAGCGCTTTCTTTCCTAGCTTCTCATAAATGGATGAATGTGCTCTGCTCTGCTCTGTTTTTGATTCCTGCTGCACATAGGGCTGGGAAAAGCAGGTTCTGGAACCGACTTCGGTTCCGGGTTCTGTTCCAGAACCTGTCGGTTCCGAGTTCAGTGCCGAAGGTTTGGAATCGAGAATCGATGGTTCGGTTCTCGACTGGTTCGGTTCTGGAACCAAACCCAAAATGTCCGGCCCTAATTATTAATCTTATAATACAATGATTATTTTGTTAATACGTGGATATAAAATTGTAGTGTAATTATATCATTATCTTTCTAATAATTTTCAATAAATAATTAACAAATCGCAATTATGCATTGGGTAAAAATAAAATTAGTGGATGGTGTGAGCCAACGTGTCCAAAATGATCCCTCCGTAATGTGGTGTGTTTTGACAGGAGGGGATCATAATTTCATAATTGGAAGACGTGACAGCTTAATGCGTGTGCAGCGTGCTACAGACAGACATCAAATCGATGGCCACTTATATTCCACAATCAACATGAAAAACTTTATTATAAATAATTTTTTCCATATAATTTTGGGTTCATAGATTTATATCTAAGCTTTAAATTTTACCCAATGGAGGATTGTGTTTTTAATTTATATTCAAAATTAAGTTTTTTTACCATAAGACTCTATTTTAATGTCTAGTAATTTTTCAGTATTTGTAACAAAATTAAGTTATCACTTATAGTTAGACTTATTTCAATAACTATAAAAACCGACATTAATCACATAATATAATAATATTCGTTATGAATTTAGTCATGCAAAATTTTATTATTAAGTTTCATTTAAAAAAAAGACATATTTAGGAAAATAACAAATTAACCATCGTGGTTTGTTATCAATGACAAGTTAACCACTATTTTTTATTTTCTAATAAATTAACTATTGACGTATGGAAAAATGACAAAGTCAACATCGCTGTCACGTTCGCCGTTAAAAAGCTGACAGGGCGCTTCAGCGGTTCATAGAAAAAACGTCGCGGCGCCGTGGTTTTCTGAGACACGGCGGTCTCTTGAGACGCTGCTGCGGACTGTGAAGTAGCCATGCATGAAAAACAGAGAGTTTCATGGCTACTTCAAAGTCTCTGTGTATATGTTTTTCGAATCCAATGTGTTTATTAGATTTTTTACCTCTTCAACTTCAAAAGACCATAACTTTGGTTACAGGTATCGAAATCTGCTACAGAAAATATCAAATCGAAACTCTCTTAGAGATCTATCACTTGCTAAAAGGTTAACCCTATGACCCCCCTTTCTCCACCCCAAAATTAAACGTTTAAGCCCTCAATTTTGTGATCAAACATTTTTCCAATAACAAGCCGCAGCAGCGTTCTGATGGACGCCGCTGCGGTGTCTTGGGAAATTGCAGTGTCTTAGCAGCGTCTGAGACACCGCAGTATCCAGGCCAAATTTGGCCTTCTTTCCACGAACCGCTGTAGCTCCAGATTAGCTTGTTAACGGCAAACGTGACATTGATGTTTGCTTTGTCATTTTTCCATACGTTAATGGTTAATTTGTTAGAAAATAAATAATAATGATTGACTTGTCATTAATCACAAACTACAATGGTTAATTTGCCATTTTTCCTTAATTTAATGAGATAAGTTTCGGTTTAATGCTATAAAATTTGTCCCCAATGATCAAATGTCATTTTCATGTGACATTATATATCTTTTTATATTTTCATTTAACATGAAAAAATAATATACCCCTTCAAATTTTAATGGATGAAAAATCTTAAATACGCTTGCCCAAAAAATAATTTATTAATTATTATCCTCTTAGTATTTTTTGAAAAATTGATTGTAAAAGTAATATATCAATTTTAGGATGATGTGTAGTTTTGACAATAACACTATAGGTTAGATTATTATTATTTTTTAAGCAAATTGACCCTCTAACTTTTAACTATTGATAAATTAACATTGTGGTCAATTTTTTTTTGGTTCAATTTAACATGGGTACGTTGCATTTGCTCGTTAGTAAGGTGTTTGGACCCAATTTCTAACTATTTGACAATTTCAATCAGATCGCAAACTCACTCGTGTAATCAAAATCGTCAAATAGGATATCAATAGATTTCGATATCATATTAGAAATCACTGAAGGAATCATATTTCGCATTAAAACACATTAAGTGGAAAATATAGTATACACGTGCTGGATTTCACAGATAAATTAACGATAACATTTAAATTACTGATAATTGAAAGATTGAAGTTTAATTTGTTAAAAAAATAGTTTAAGGTTTAATATGTAAATAATGTAAAACATTAAAGTGTCTTTAGTCTTCAATTTTAATTGACACTCTGTTTAATAGTTCAAAACGTTCCGACCCACATCTATACATATTCTGATGGGCTAAAAAAGGGTAATTAAAAAAATCACAAATTATAAGGTGGTGACAAGTCAAAATTTTAACTAATTTATGTAATAACTAAAGGTTTGAACTATGGAAAATGGATCAGTCAAATTTTGCACTTTGCAGTCACTTTTTATGCTAAAAAAACGTCTCACAGATGTCTCTCGACGTTGCAAGATGTCTAAGACTGATCCTTTGACATCATATGGCGTTGGAGAACATCTGCTTCTTAGGAAGGATATCCGTTAATAGAAAGGACCTCTGATTCTACTCCTTTATATGAAGGTAGACGAAAATACTTATTTGACTGATGTTTGTGTCTTTGTATTTACATAAATGGGGATGTCCATACTAAAATGACAGATGTTCGCTCCTTAAAAAGGATGTACATTCATTTGCGAACTTTAATACGAACATTTTCATAAATACAGATTTCTGTACTAAAAATAGATAATATCTAATTTCTAAAAAAGACATCTATTAATTTGTGAATATTAAGAAGAATGACATTTATGCCTAGGGGTGTGCATGGGACCGGTCGGTACCGGTGCCAAGTTTGTGAAGACCGGTACCGGAACCGGTTCAGAACCGGTTCCGGTCCGGTTCTAGACCGGGATTTCCGGTACCGGTTCCAGTCCTGTACCGGTTTATTTTCCTAATTTTTTAAATATTAAAAATAATATAATGTAATAGTTTTTTTAAAATTAAAATTACTGCAAATTTAATGAAACAAACTAAATAAAAATAGATGAACAAGTAATTAAAATTATTAGAAATTTAATTAAACAAACTAAATAAAAACTAGTTTAATCAATCCACATATGACGACGGTTCAAGCCGGGGGCGCGTGAAGGGAGGCGGGACCGGCTGGGCAGGGCTGGCTGCTGCTTTGTCTCTCTTATCCGAATTCCCAAAATAGAAGAGAACCATGACTTTTACACATCAAAGATATCTGATAAACTATAAACGATAATGCTAAGGAGTGAATAAAGCATACCACTGAGATCACTATTAATTTCATACTAATTCACTTCATCATCAACGTCATTAATTTGTATAATATCTGAAAAATATAAATTGAAAACAAATTTAGAAAAAATAGTAATAAATAAACAAAGAAAAAAGAAAACACTATAAATATGAAAGATACCTGGCTCATTCGTATCATCATTGATGTTGATTGATTCATATTTCGAGGATCGAATCCAGCTTTGAGTGCAGATAAGCGCTTCGACCGTCTTTGGGGACAAAGAACTGCGAAATTGATCAAGTACTCTTCCTCCACTACTAAAAGCTGACTCCGATGCAACATTAGAAATAGGAATGGCCAATATATCTCTTGCCACATTGCTTAGAATTGGGTATTTGAATGAATTTACTTTCCACCACATGAGAATGTCTAGTTTGTCTGCATTGTTTTCCAATTCTTCATACAAATGTTTTTCAATTTCTGATCGTGTAGTTGAAACATTTGGTTGTTTTGGGCGACTATGAAACAACCCATGTATCTTATTGTGGCTCAAATTGCTCTTTTGTGGTAAGCTTGCAGTTGTGGTTGGTACACTTGAACTATTATAGTTGTCTTCTGTATTTTCCAATCCCGCATCACCTTTATACTCGAGATATAAATTTTTAATTACAAGTTGTACTTGGCTTAACAAATAATTTGTCTTATCAGAATCCATTACAAGGGAAAGACAATGTTTCAAATACTCTATTTTATGTCGAGGATCTAAAACAACTGCAACATACATCAACATATTCATTTTATCGCAGCTTCCCCAATATTTATCAAATTTGCTTTCCATTCCAATAGCCATTCGCCTCAATAATGGATTATCACATTCAACATACTCTTGAATAACCATTTTCAAATTGCATACTTCACAAACATATGTATTTGAAGTAACATGCAATGAGGCTGAAACATTTAAGGTCATATCATAAAAAACCTGTAAAAAATTTACAAGTTCTCGAACATTAGCCCAATCTTCTGTTGTGGGAGGACTTTCTCCACCCAAATCAGCGAGATAATAATCATATGTTTCTATCAATCTCTCAAAAGCTTTTTCAAATTTTTCTGCGCTGGCTAACATCAAATACGTGGAATTCCATCTTGTAGCCACATCGAGAGAGACACTACTTTTGCACACAATTTTAGCTTGTTCAACACATTTCTGAAATTTTTGTAGTCTAGCAGGAGAAGATCGAACATACTTCACTGCTCGACGTACTCTCATAATACATTCGTAATGGTCTTTTAAACCATCACATACTATCAAATTCAAAATATGGGCAAAACAGCGCACATGCAGACATTCACCATTCAAAACTAGACCATTCCAAGCTCGAATTCTCTTCACCAAATAAGAAAGGGCTACGTCATTAGAAGATGCATTATCAACTGTAATTGTGAAAACATTTTCGATCCCCCATTCAAATAAACATCTCTCTATTTCTTTTCCAATGGTTTCACCCTTATGATTTGCAATCAAACAAAAATTGATGATCTTCTTTTGCAAAACAAAATCACAATCAACAAAGTGCGCAGTTAAAACCATATAATTCAAATTTTGAATAGAAGTCCATGTATCTGTAGTCAAACAAACGCGTTGAGATGCGTTCTTAAAATAATCTCTCAACTTTGACTTCTCTTTCTCATAAATGCCAATAATATCTCGTGCAATCGTAGATCTAGAGGGTACAACAAATCTTGGTTGTAAATATTTAGAATAAACTCGAAATCCCTATGATTCAACAAACTTAAAAGGCATTTCTTCAACAATAATCATTTTTGCTAGAAGTTCTCGGCAAGTTGCACTACTAAATGATGCAGATGTGGAAGTTGATCCCATATTATCGACAGTATTGAAGTTTAAAGTCTTTTGCTTCGTATCTACACTTGCCAATAACTTTTTACAAGAATTAATATGCTTTTTCAAACTTGAAGTTCCATTCTTTGTATGATGACAAGCATAAGTCTGAGCACAATAATTACATCTTGCTCTAGGATTGTTTGGATCAGTGCTTTCAACTATAGTAAAATGATTCCAAACATCTGATTTTTTCCTCGTCGTTTGACCAGTAACTGGATTAACATTAATACTCTCTATTGTTTCATCATTAAAGCTATCCATTATCTACATTTTACACAATTTCAAAATACATATCAGAATCACATAACAGTCAGAAAATAACCTCTGAAATAAATAAATAAACACAAGCAATACACTGAGAATAATGAATATAACAGTCACCAACTACCAATATGAAAAACAATAAACACTGAACTGACATGTACCAACTACCAATATGCAAAACACTAAACAGAACAGAATTCATTTATGAGTTGTTTCAACTTTCAACCATTGCCAGAACAGATAATTCAACAAAACACCAAGCAGAACAGAATTCATTCATCATTCATCAATTGTTTCAACTATTGCCAAAGGCCCAAAACAGATCATTCAGCATCAAAACACTACACATAACAGACTACAGAGTAGATTAGAGTGCTAACCAGTAACCAAGCTGGCAGACGGCAGTGGCAGTGGCAGTGGCGATGGACAGGTCGGAGCTGGCAGCGGCAGTGGCGATGGACAGAGTCGGAGCTCGGACGCGATGGACAGGTCGGAGCTGGCAGCGGTAGTGGCGATGGACAGAGTCGGAGCTCGGACGCGATGGACAGGTCGGAGCTGGCAGCGGCAGTGGCGATGGACACTGGACAGAGTCGGAGCTCGGACGACGGACGGAGATCGGACCTGGCAGAGTGGCACCGTCGATGGATGGAGCTCGGAGGCCGGAGCCCGCTGGAGAGTGCCGACTGCCGAGTGGAGCGATGGATGGAGCTGGAGCTCGGAGTCGGAGCGACGGTCGATGGACGGACTGGCGACGGTCGATGGATGGAGCGACGGTCGATGGATGGAGCTCGGAGCTCGCTGGACGCTGGCGACGGTCGATGGACGGAGCTCGGACTTGGATCTCGCTGGCTGACGATTGACGGAGCTCGGATCTCGCTCTTCGGTGCCTCGGCGGTCGCTGGCAGCTGCTCGGTCGAGGTCGACTTTCGGGCTGGGCACTGGGCAGGGGAGGGACTAGGGAGGAGGAGGTCGATGGACTTGAGGTCAGGAGAGTGAAGAGACCAGGGGAGGGGAGGGGACGGGACGGGATTTCAGACCTAACTCTGAAATCCCGGTTCTACCCGGTACCGGTTCAATGGTACCGGGTACCGTGAACCGGTACCGGGTAGAACCGGTCCCTATAGCACCGGACCGGGTCCGGTCCGGTGCTACATATTTATGTACCGGTCCCGGTACCGAAAGGCCGGTTTCGGTCCGATTCTTCGGTACTGGGCCGGTTCTGCCCACCCCTATTTATGCCTTTGCATTTTCATAGATTTAGATATAGGTATTAAAAATAGCATTAGTCCGTTAATACGTGAATATTAATAAAAATGACATCTTTTCTAAAAAGCTGAATATCCACTATTTTTAATGCAGATGTTTATGTTTAGTTGTTTACTGCGAAGATTGACTCGTTTATATATATTTCGGAAAGATTTTAGATACTGGGGTTGTAAGTCACCATAGATTAGGTTTTTTTTTTGGGTTAATTACCAGTTAATTAAAAAAATGACTAATGGAGGCGAATGTGCAGAAGTAAAAGAGAAGAATCGTTTTCTTCTTCCTTCGCTGACTCTAGCTCACTCTGCAAAATAATGGGTATGGTGGGAAATGCAATTTAATTGTTGAAGTCTGAAGGGTGTGCTACTTTTAGACAGTAAATATGGATGGGTCCTCTTCCTTCCCTCGTTTGATCAATTATCAATGGAGGATCCCTTGAAATATCTTCCTCTCTCTCTTTCCCTGCGCATTTTTCCGCCGTTGAAGTCTTTCTTCCGAAGATGCGATTTTCTGTATCAGATGGTAAAAGAGCCAACAAAAACAAAGGATGAAAGGAATGCAGAGGAACTACAAGCAGAGTAAAAGGGGTATGACAGCAAGCCTTTGATTCTATATATTTTTTTTCTTTAAAAAGTGCTTCTTTTTGTCTCCGAAGGCTCTATTTCTTCAAATATTACCAATCTTTTTGCAGTAATTTGGGTTTTCAGTGGATCTTCGTAGCCATTTTGATATGGTGGATGACGGGTCTGTGGGAAAAAAATTGTTCTAGGGCGTGAAAATCTCGAAGGGGCTTTGTTTAGATTCCTTCTTAAGAGCTTCGCTTTTGGGTGAGTTTTGCGTCAAATTTCTTTGTCGTTCCATCTTGCACACATAGTACTTGAGCTTTTAGCTTAACTAGATTCCGTACTCTTAAATGGATCCCTCTCTGTCCCTGTTCTCTCTCTCTCTCTCTCTCTGTATCATATAAACGCACTTATACAGATTTTTCTATGAAGATTTAGAACTCTATGTCGTACTTGGATTGTTTGCTGTGCAAGTAATCTTGGATTTTTTACTTTCTATTATTGGACTGAAATATGGTGTTCAAGAGCATTATTAGCTGATCTCCTCTTAGTTTTGGTTTTATCATCCACCTTACCTTTGAAGGAACTAATGAGAAGATGCATCTTTTTCAAGGCCAAGGAGATATCATTTCTGCATCATGCAGGATAGGTGAAGAAGATGGACAGAACCAGAGTGGATTTGAGTTTTCATCATTCTGGATCAACACAATCAGAGGAATCCGCTTTGGATTTAGAAAGGCATTATTGTGGGCGTCCTAATCTGCCTTCAACTAGTCCGTCTCCTCTTCAATCCTACGCTTCAGCTGGTCAGCTCTCTGAGAGCAATGCTGCATATTTCTCCTGGCCTACTTCTAGTCGATTAACTGATGCGGCTGAGGATAGGGCCAATTATTTCGGAAACCTTCAGAAAGGGGTACTTCCTGAGATTCTGGGTCGGTTGCCAACAGGACAGCGAGCTACTACATTGCTCGAACTTATGACCATAAGAGCATTTCATAGCAAGATTTTGCGTCGATGTAGCCTTGGCACTGCTATTGGGTTTCGGATTCGGAAGGGTTTGTTGACAGATATTCCTGCTATTCTTGTATTTGTCGCTCGTAAAGTTCACAGGCGGTGGCTTAGTCATGTTCAGTGTCTGCCTGCAGCCCTCGAGGTGAATAACCTATGGCTTTGCATTTAGTTGGTACTTAATTTCAAATTTCATTAGATGCCCGTAGCAAGTTGGTCAAATACTGCTAAATAGCTGTATTTGTGATGAAAATTCTTGATTCTGAAACCTGAAATGAGGGATAATCATGAGAGTGTTTGCCATGGAGCTATTTAAATCTTCTTTTTGGGATAAAAAACACATTTCTATGGGCAGTTGAAATGACTTTCTGAATTTGAGGCAGGGGCCAGGTGGTGTATGGTGTGATGTCGATGTTGTGGAATTCTCATATTTTGGTGCTCCTGCAGCTACTCCAAAAGAAGAACTCTATACAGAGCTTGTAGATGGTTTAAGGGGAAGCGATTCAACAATTTGTTCTGGTTCCCAGGTCTTTTGTTTCTCTTTGAAAATATTAGTTTGTCTTTTATTTAATTCATTTCCATTTTATAATGCCATTTTCTCCTTCTAATTATTGTTATAAGTTCAATTGTACAGTTCTTAAAAGTTTATCCCCAAATGTAACAGCCATCCCAAAACCTTGAAATTGAGAAATATTTGACATTGAAATGCAAGAACCTTTGGTAATTCTGAAGATTCTATGGGCACCATTATCTGTTCTTATTTGTCTTTATTAAAGGAGTGAATTTTTTGTATTCTTTTACCAATCAAACAGTACTAGAATTCGAGTTATTTGGTGCAGTTAGGGGATTGTTTTTGTATTCTTTTACAAAAAACATTGTTTGTCTCATATGTTCTTTGAATCCTAACTATGCTATTGTAGTGTGTGCTCGTTCTTTACATTATTTTTGTGTTGTCTCTCATGCCTCAAATTTTTCAGATTGGATCTTTATTTTATGGGTAAAATGCAATTTAGACTATGATGTTTGACATCATTTATGAATTAGACTTTAAACTATTTTTTTCCAAATCAAACCTCCATCTTTCAGATATTAATAATTTAGATTTTGTTATCTATTAAATCCAACAAGTGTCTACCACGTTTTCCATTAATCGAGTGTTTTGAATTGATTTCTAACTCTTCCGGCGATTTCTAACCCCATTTTGAAGTTTATTGGTCTTCTCTTTGGCGATTTCAAAGTATATTGAGATATTGATAGAGTTTAAATAGAAATCAAAGGAGGAGTTAAGATTTAAATTGTATTTTACCATTATTTTATCTTTTACTGTTCTTGATAATAACTAGTTCTTCATTTTGTAGGTTGCTAGCCAAGAGACATATGGGACTTTGGGTGCAATTGTGAAAAGCAGAACGGGAAGTCGACAAATTGGGTTCCTCACTAATCGACATGTTGCCGTTGATTTGGATTACCCTAGTCAGAAAATGTTTCATCCTTTGCCTCCCAGCCTAGGACCTGGAGTTTATCTGGGGGCTGTTGAGAGAGCTACATCATTCATCACTGATGATCTATGGTATGGTATCTTCGCGGGAACAAACCCAGGTAATATTAGTTCCAAATTGTGTCATAATGGGTCTTGAGAAATTATTCAGAATTCTGGGACTCTGACTTTTCCTTTGACTAGAAAGATCAATCATGTTGGTTATTCTTAAAATTTATGCCTTTGGTTGGATCCGACGAAGTATTCAATAAACTTAGAATATGAATTTGGCAATAGAATTTCATCGTTGTCCAGGCTGAATATTTTAGGCTATGTGAGGCATTATTTAACTTTTTATTTTTGGATGACGGATTTCACTAGTTTGGATTTCTTCTTTGTATCTTGCTGATTCACGACTGGTTGTATATGATCATACGCTTGCCAATTCATTTTGCTGTACATTTTGATCATTTGATTTGTCGTCGATGCAGAAACATTTGTGAGGGCTGATGGAGCCTTCATTCCTTTTGCTGAAGATTTCAACTTGAATAATGTGACCACATCCGTAAAAGGCGTGGGTGAGATAGGTGATGTACACAAAATCGACCTTCAGGCTCCAATCGACAGTTTGATTGGTCGGCAAGTTGTTAAAGTTGGAAGAAGTTCTGGCTTAACTATGGGTACTATAATGGCCTATGCCCTGGAGTACAATGATGTGAAAGGAATTTGTTTCTTCACAGATTTTCTGGTCGTTGGTGAGAACCAGCGAACTTTTGACCTCGAGGGTGACAGTGGAAGCCTCATCATCTTGACGAGTCAGAATTGTCAAAAACCAAGGCCGGTCGGGATCATTTGGGGTGGAACGGCTAATCGAGGTAGATTGAAATTAAAAGTTGGTGAGCCTCCAGCAAATTGGACCAGTGGAGTCGATCTTGGCCGCCTTCTTGACCTCCTTGAACTTGATCTAATCACTACTAATGAAGGGCTTCAAGGTTAGATTATCTTAACCAAACAGCTGTCTATCTTCACATATATTTCTATCCTTAATGTTTTCCATATTTTTGGATTTTCAGCTGCTGTTCATGAGCAAAGGAATACTTCAGTTGCAGGGCTTGATTCGACAGTTGGGGAGTCATCTCCTGATCGGATGCCGTTGAAAGATAGACTCGAAGATAATTATGAGCCACTGGGTTTGAATATTCAGCAAGTTTATCTTGAAGGAGAGTCCTGTCAACAACCAAATCCTCCACTTATTCCTACTGAAACTCACTTAGAAAAAGGTTCTGAGGCTGCTCCAAATATAGAACGCCAATTCATTCTGAGTTTCACCGGCTCCTCCCCAATCCACCATAGCCACCAGGAGGAAAACCCTGAAATCGAAAATCTAGCAATGCTTAGAACCGGCCGAGATGAAGAGGTATCCGTATCGTTGCAGTTGGGGGAGCCAGAATTAAAAAGAAGGAAGCATTCAGATTCTCAATGAAAGAACCGGAAAGTGGACAAATTTCGATACAGTATCGAATATGAAACCACAGGTGAAATATTAAGATGATGTTTCTCGGTGAGTTAATATTCTTTTTGTTTTTGTAAAATATATTGTCGTGTTAATAATTTATGCGGGTCAGTTGGTAGTTTGTGGAGAGATGGAAGTGGTGCTTGTGTTTAGAAGGTAAGTACAAACAATGGAAGAAGTTCAGAAGGTAATTCTTTTTTGGGTACCATCTTCTTGAATCCTGGGCAAGTCATAGAAGATGGAAATATGTCCTTATTGGATTTTATGAACTCTTGCTCGAAGTGGAGATTATATTTTCTGGTATTTTAGGTTGGGTTTTGACTTAAAATGGCATTGAAATTTTGTTGATCGTGCTGGCTTACTTTCTTCATGACTGCTGTGATTCATTTGTTAGACGCTTGGGGCGTGCATGGCTGTTTTTTGCTCATTTTCTAGAGTTTTAAATTAGGGTTATTTTTATCTAACACCTCCAACTATATGCATTTTTTTATCCAACAGCTTATGGTTTTAAAATTTTTAATGGCATGTTCATCAGCCATCTTCTTTTTACTGCCGTTAATTAGAGAGAGAAAAATCTCAGTAATGGCAATCTACCAAAGCTGGAGAAGAAAAGACATGATGAGATTCATATTGTTGCTGTCGCATCTTTTGTTGTTTTGAGTTGATAAAGCTCTTCAACTTCAATTGTCTTAGATCGTTATGATCTTCTGGCTGTGCTGGAAGATTTAGATCCAAATTCAACAAAATCGCACTTCGTTTTCTCTTATTGTGTAGCTCCTCCCGCTTCAAATCCTCCATTAAAGGATTTGGAGATGAGGATGAAGAGGTCGCCATTAATGGAGTTTGTGTCTCCTCATGTGGCCTCTCAAAGTTTGCCTAGAACTAAATTCAACTCCACAGATTGAACACTGTGAATTTGGTTTGATTATTATTTCCACTTAGAGTTCTTGGATTTATTATTTCTTCGAACACTCGTGAATTTTGTTGATTTATTATTTCCACTCAGAGTTCTTGGATTTATTATTTCTTCTTCTTCTTCTTCGAATGATAATTGAAGCTCTTTTTTTGCATCTTCAATGGCGGAAATTGCTTTTGGTTTCTTGTGGCTCGCTCTGTGTCCGCCTAGAGCTTGAAATGAATGAAAAGTTCGTCCACACGTCTTGTACTCGTAATTATAAGACCTCCCCATTTTCCTTGTTGCTCGAAAACTGAACAGAGAACTGGCTGGAGTTGGTGAATAATCAGAGCTGTTGTAGAGGTCTTCTGGAGCCTTGATTAACTAACGGCAGGAAATAGAAGGTGGCAGATGAAAACGTCGAATAGTATAAGGTGTTCATTAAAAGCTTTAAAATAATAAGATGTTGAATAAAAAAGGTGCATATAGTTGGAGGTGTCAAATAAAAATAACCCTTTAAATTATATTTGGAGGGCAGATGGTGATTCGCAGCTATATGCCTCTGGCAGGCTGACGGGTCGATATGAGCTGACCAACCCGTTAGCAAAGGCTGAGCTGAGAAGTGCATATTTACATGGAATCGACAAAATAACCAATACTTTGGTCGATCTCTTTTGGGCTGGCAGGCGTGACTTTGCTTGGCAGATCTTTATTGTTGATCTCTTCAAAGATGAGTTCTCGGAAGGAAGAGAGCATGGTAAATTTGGAGCGTCACTCTTTTCCAGAACTTGTCCGATTTTGTTCTTTGGGGATGTTTTGATTCATCGTATCATCATTTAGTTGGTTTCACATGCATATCGTCCTTAATGCCCATGATTTCATTCCCGGCAATAAACCCATTCGATCGAGCTAGCGGTTGTAAAGGTTTTCACGAGTAAATGAGGACACAAACCGCCTATTTGTTTAATGCCTTTCGTTGAATGAAATTATCAACCCGTCACCTATTTTGATTCGAAAATTTCACTTTTGGAACTTCGTTATTGGTCTCTCCCAAACTTTTTGACTAGTGAGTTTTTCTGCGACATGGACTCAGTAACCATGATCACTAAAATCACTCAAACCGTTCTATTGGAAGTTGTTTTTTTTTAGAAATTATGTAAATAGAAAATATGTGATTGTTTGTGACATCTCCAAGAAGAACATAATTGTTAATGCATGTTAGTGCAGGGTTATTTGTATAAAAATACAAAGATTTAATTACTTTTCACTTTAAATTTAATAATTAATAATTAACACGCAACTTTATCCCATTAAAACATCGTCGATTTGTCATGGCGTCGCCTCGAAGGGGAGGAGCCAGAGGCTAACGGAGTTGCGTCTAGGAAACGATCGTCATTGGGCGTCGTCCATTGGGGGACCACGAAAGACGACAAAGTATCTGACATCAGGAGCATTTCTTACCATCTCCAGGGGTTACGTTTTGTTTTGTCATAGCAATACAATTAAGATACGTTTTGTTTGGTACCCGATTAATCATCCAGCACGAGTAAAATTCATCCTACAATTATTGGAATCCTTGCCCGGAAACAGTTACCGTTGATTTATCGCAATTAGGGGTTTCGATTGGCTACTAGGCCCCAAAATCTTGAAGTTTGGTACGCAATTGTTTCTCATTTGCATCTTGTTTGGTCTTCTTTTGGGGTGGTTCGGATGGCGGTGCTTTTGGAGGACATTGTGCAATCAATAGAATTGTGGTTGAAGCTGATCAAGAAACCCCAACCCTACGTGGATCCGAACCTTGATCCGGTTTTGTTGGTTCCTGGTATTGCGGGTTCGATTTTGAAGTCTGTTAATGATGATAACGGCAATGGGGAGCGTGTTTGGGTGAGGATTCTCGCAGCTGATTACAAGTTTAGGACCAATCTTTGGTCTCTATATGATTCTGCAACAGGTAATCCTTGTGACTGAAGCTTGAGTGCATATAGATGACTTTCTTCCAAATTTCTTACGAATTGTAGTTTCTTGTATGCTGCGAAGTTTTGATATATGTGCGAAGTACGGTAACTTCTTCTTGAGTCTGAAAATAGGCCAAACTTACTTTTGTTTTATGATTTTATTTTCCGTCAAAAGATTTGAAAGAACTGGTTAGTGGTCTACTGACATTTTTTAGTGTGGAGGAAAATGGTAATGTCTTTTAGCGCATTTTGGTTGGATTGGGAGGGGGGATTTCGAAGTTAGAGTGATGTGCGGCGTTCTAGTGCATTGCAGATTCTCATACAAACTTGTATCATTTGATGATGCCACATGAATCTCTAGAAACATGGGAAGTGTATGTATAACCGAATAATGAAAAGATCTTCTTTCTAAAAAGATTTGATTTGGAACTTCAAAATCTAGACACTCACTGGAGCGGACTATCATTAGACAACGAATGATCTTCTTTATAAAGAGATTCAATTCGGAACTGTTATATGTCTAAGGTTCCTTATTGAAATAATTTCAAAGGTTTTACTTCGCTTCATTTGTGCAACAAAGAATGTGGGGAAAAAGGTCTGAAATATAAAGCTTTTAAAAATCTTAGTTTTTTTATAATTTCCAGCTACATAAATCTTATCACATTATAGCTCTTGCCTTTTCAGTTAGCTTAGCTTCAACCGAATCTATTAGCTGGTTGAAACTACAACTATTGCGTATATCTTTCGTTACTAGACCTTGTACATGTGTGTTGCAGATGGCTGATAGCTTAATCTAGTGATATAAAATTAAACTGTTAATTTGTATTAATTGTGACAAAAAATAATTTTTGTACTGATAGAAAATGATCTCCAATCAATCGGGTATTCTTTTTCTAATATACCTCATTAACATGTAAGAAAAACATTTATGAGAAATGTAAGTAAAGGTTAATGAACGAGTAGTTAATTAGTTTATACAAAGCTTTAACAAATTCTGAAGATAATTTTATTTCATTAACTTTTAAGTTTATAACAGGTATTTTCTTCCACTTTACATTTCATACCGTTCTATTTCAAGAATAGTGATACTAGTTATGATTTTTGATGATTTCATGCAACAATAAAACATATGATTTAATCATGTGTGCTCATGAATCATAATAAAGTAATGGATGATCCGTGAGTGTCTAGAATAATTAAATATAAGTTAAATACATGGTGCACATACATACCATTTCATATGGATTTTAGTATTTAACGAGTTTTTCAAATGTTAATGCAGATTACAATTATAAGATAAACCTGATATTACAATTTAAATAATCTCTTTGCATGTCATGCAGTGGTTTCTCTTCCAGTGGTTTGTTCTAATAAGTCTGTGAAACTAACTAATTTATTTTATATGTTTGCTCTTAAATAGGTAAGACTGTTACGTTAGATCATCCAAAAACAAGGATTGAGGTTCCTGAAGAAAGATATGGATTGCATGCAATCGATGTCTTGGATCCTGACATGGTTTGTTCTCTTCGATAACATTGCATTATTGTTCTGTGATTTGTATTGAAGTTAATTACAGTCTCTCCATAACTTTTATTGAATATACATTTCTTCAACTTATTAGTAGAAATAGTATTGATTATTTGTTCCAAGTTAGTCGAGATATCTGCAATACTCTGCTATTCTTGCAAACACTTTGTCTCTCAATTATGCTGTCAATTCTTTTATTATTATTTACTTGTCAAACTATATCACCTTATTTTCTCATGCTATTATATCTTCATTTTAAATACTAAAAAAACTGAATTGAATTCTTACTATCTTACACCAAATTCTGTTCGAGGTTAGATTTCTTTTTTAATTTGAATATTATTAACGAAAATAGACTACTTCAGTTTTATTGCTCAAAATCTCCATGATATTATTTTAATCTATATTCTTTCTTACTGATAAAAAGTCTGTTGTTTGAAATTTTTTGTTAAGTGCTCTGGTAATTTCTCCTTATTATCTTGTTTATTTTTTTCTAGATTATTGGGCGTGATTGTGTGTACTATTTCCATGATATGATTGTTGAAATGATCAGATGGGGATTTGAAGAGGGGAAAACCCTGTTTGGGTTTGGATATGATTTCCGCCAAAGTAACAGGTACCTCAAAATATTTGAAATCTGTTAGTACGATGGATATGGGAGAAAAGAGTACTCTTAAAATCAGGGGATTCAATGTTATACTCTTCTCGTAATTACTGGCTGAAAAATTAAATGACAGCTATATATAACACTTTTAGGACAGGAATGCATTCCTATTCTTCTGTGTAACTATATACAGATGAATAGAATATATTCAGATTGAAAATTTTACAGTGAGACGGTAGATTACGGAAATCAAAATCTCTCTTGCTTTTTCAAATTTTGAATTGATAACCTTACCTACAAGTTATCTTCGATAAATTGTGACCATGATTTCCAAGTACCCCCATTGCCAACATTAGCAATTTCTCTAGATTTGAGGAAATATTTTCCACTTGAAGCCACCCAATTTTTTTGCCTGTTTATAAAATCTTAAAGCACTTGCAAGACACTGTTAACGAACCTAAATCTTTGAAGCAAACCTGTGACATTTGGGAAATTGAGAACTCCACGGAAATTTTTGATTGTTAAATTCCTTGCGACAAGAAATTAGGAAACCTTCTTGCTTGCTGAAATTCCTCCATTGCCTGTTTGTATAATTTAGACCAGACAAAACATGGCTTGGAATTTAACTTTTCAGAGAACCTTAAATGGATTCCTTATTTGTCCACCTTTTCTTTCCAATTCCTACTTCTCTATTCTTTCCTTGACCTTATTTGTAAAAATTGATCATTGTTGTTTACATAGATTATGATTAAGAGCAATCTTGATATCTGTGACCAAATTCATTAGGTAAATACCTTTATAGTGCTTTGCTCGAGTTGTTGCCATTTGCCAATAAATGAAGAAATAAATGATCATACATAGAGGAAGTTTGGTCATGCTTCTATCTCCAATTTTAGAAGCCTTGGATATCTTAAATTATGTTGCATCAATTTTAACATGTGCTTTTAAGAGAGGTAGCAAAACAAGAAATCAAGATTTTTTTGGAGGAAAGGAGTTTTAATGAATTAGGAAGGGATGCTTCATGTTTTTGACGATAAGTAACTACTATATGGAACAATATTAGAGTTCTCGTTGTAAATTGAATATATTCTACTAGCATGTGAAAGATGGATTTCTCTTCCAACAATTTTTTTGAAACTGTTCTTGGTTTTTGTTATTACATAGATATAATTTAATTACAGTGCTTTTCTTAATAATAATATTTGAGCTAAAAATAAAAATATTAATTTACTGCTACATGCTTTTTCTAGGTTGCCGGAGACGCTGGACCGTTTAGCTTCAAAACTAGAGTCAGTTTATACTGCTTCAGGAGGGAAAAAGATTAATGTCATAACACATTCTATGGGGGGCCTCCTTGTGAAATGCTTCATGTGCCTTCACAGCGATGTATTCATACTCAAGCCTTACATATTTATCTCATTTTTCTTTCTTTCTTTCCTTTGTTCTTTTTCTCCTCTTCCCACAAACTTTACTAGATACTTTGTTTCTCACTCCTTTTCTATGTGGTACTATGTGTTGACAAAAGATTAATCCTATTTTATGATAATGTTTTGCAGATTTTTGAGAAGTATGTACAGAATTGGGTTGCAATTGCTGCTCCTTTCCAAGGTAATTGATTTTTTGCAAGTGTGCTGGTGACAAAGTGATTTGATGAAAGGTTAATAGAAGTCATGTGAATGTACTCTTGGTACCTATGAAATAATATTTTGGAACAACTTGACCTTGAATTGTTATCATTATAAAAGAAATAAAGGCTAAGAAGCGAGAGGTCAGTCAGGCGAATGATCATTCCTAAGAGGTTTAATAATCTCCAAATATGTTTGAGACTTTGTCTGGTTCTATAAAAAAGTTGATGTTCAAAATCTGCTAACCATGTGACTGTATGCAATTGAAGGTGTACATGCTTTCTCTTCAGGTGCACCAGGCTATATAACATCAACCTTCCTGAATGGAATGTCTTTCATTGATGGGTGGGAACAAAATTTTTTTATATCAAAATGGAGCATGCATCAGCTGGTATGAGTGTATTATTCTGAATTCTTTATTATGTGATGCCGGAGTCCTTGATGTATATAATGTTCTATACTGTGTTGCATTTCAGCTTTCTGTTGAATTTTTATATTTATAGTGTTGTTTTATCTTGTTTTTGACTTAGTTATATTAAAATTGCAAAAGTACTCTGACATTTGGCCAAATGTTCTAGAGAACCAATCACGCGGAAAGAGATATCCAAGATATTAAACAATTTCATTTTTTTTACATCATGTTTATTTTATGTTCATTTTGTTAGCGAATGAAAAAGCTCTATTTATTGATACGAGCCAAATATTGTACATGCCTGGGAGAGATTCTCCTTTGAGATTTTCCTTTTAGTTTTTCAGCAGTACAGTATCTAATTACAAAGTACTCAGACCAAACCTGGCAGTCAATGATTCGGTTGATATGATATCAAAGTGTTTGGACTTACACTGACAATTCTTGAGATCATATAACATATATTGTACATGTGCAAGGATGTTGCTGGTGATAAAAAATATGCGAGAATGTTATTTATTCTTTTGTACATCTTGTAGCAAGGGGCAAAATTAAAATATAGGTTTACTTGTCCAAAGTGATACCTTCCCATTGTGATAGGGTATGTAACTCACCAATTAAGAAGAATACACTTTACTTCAACAAGGAAATTCCATACAACACTTAATAATTTTCCTTATATATTAAAGTTCATCTCCCACTTATGTATTTTCCCCAATCGTGCTCCAAATAACTTCTAGATAATTTTTTATTCAATTCTTAAATAACTTCCTAATATATAAATTAAAGAAGTGTCACATGACAATTATAACTATCAAATACTTGATAATTTTAATTACTCAATACATGACATTTATAACCCCTCAATACATGGTAAATCCATCTTATTGGTGGCTTATCAATGTCTTCGGAATAACAAACACTTTGTCCTCAATTTGAGTGTTATTAAATCTTTAGTTCATCTTGAATCTTTTGACAGTCATGTTATTAGAGCATCCTATGCCTCAAATGTGAATCGTGACACAATTCCACCATTGGATCCTATTCAATGCTTTTGATTTCAAGACTTTTTGTCATTGCAAAAAACTTCTCACCCTCCCGAAGATGGTTGACTTTAAAATGTCATATGATTATGAACAATGAACCATCTCAGTTTTTGCCACTGAAGAGAATGACTACCAACCATTTGGGTGTCCCACATGTGTATTGCCCAACATTTACTCATTTGCCTCAGAGATCAAAATGGAAAGCAAACTTGTTCACGAGTTTACTTTGTATAATGGGATTCGTTGCCAGTTGTATAACTCATTAGATGCCAACATCGGTTTCTGTCTTTTTCTTTTTCGCAAACATTATTACCGTCATTTGTTGAATGTCCTTCATAGATTGAAGGATTTTTCCTACATTCAATGCCGAGTGTTCCATCAATTTCTCCAAACTCGGAAGTCTTAACAACTCATGTTTCACTCCAATTCTTTCTATAGAATATTTGTTCTCTCATCATTCTTCTTTCATGTCATCAAGTTCGACGTACTGATACCATTTTGATAGGTACCTCACACCATAATTAAGAAGAATATATTTTCCTTCAACAAAGAAATTTCACACCACATTTAATCATTTTTCATATATCCTAATAACTCATTTCTCGACCTATTTACTTGTTGGAAATAAATTCTAGATGACTTCCAATTCAAATTCTAAATACCTACCTAATATAAGTGGCACATGACAATTATGACCACCCAATACATGACAATTTAACTACCCAATACATTACATTTATAATCCCTCAATACCTTATTGATGGCTTATCACATTGTTGATGGGGTACTCATGTTCTTTTGGGTCTTTTTTTCTTATCACTAGAAGATACACTATATGGAATAAAAAATTATTTACAATCAATAGAATATACGCTATATGGAATCAAAAATTATTTACAAAGGAGATGAAGCCATTTTATGTTTTGTTAGCACAAATGTTTGGCTACATTAAATTGTAAAAATATATAGCATTAGGAATGTTTGAACTTTGAAAGTCATTATTAAATTATTTAGAGCATTCTTTGCAACTGAAGATTTAAGGGTTTGATTATCTTGTTCTTGCATTACAGCTGATTGAGTGTCCATCAATATATGAGTTGATGGCTTGTGCGGATTTTGATTGGGAACATATGCCTCTCCTAGAAATATGGAGAGAGAAATATGACAATGATGGGAACTCTCGTGTTATGCTAGAATCATATCCTCCGGCAGAAAGCATAGAAATTTTTAAGGAAGCTCTTTCTAAGAACTCGGTGAGAAATGAAATCTTATTTCCTCACAGCTGGATCTTTTATTATTTTTGAATTATTTATTAAAATGTCTGAGGCCACTATTATATTGAATTAAAAACTTGTAATGAAACTCTGAAGTCTAGTAATAGTAAGTCGGAAATGTTCATTTTAGTTTGGAGACTTCATTTGTTCAGATGCGTACCTTTTTTAATTTTTGAGTAAGGCGATAAATGGAATAGTGGTTCTAAACTAATGTTAATAAATTATTCACAAGCCTGTAATTAACCTAGCTACAGATTGACAGGCTCTCAATAAAGAATACTTACCTAAGAAGCCCAAGAATGAGGTAGGAACCAGATTTGGAGGCAGAAAAAGAATGATGAAAGGTGTGGTGGAGAGATCTAGGATAGAACATCGAGAGGAATGGTTACTTTTGGGATGGTTAGCTGACCTGGTGGGAGACAGCCTTGGGGATGGGAGTATGAATAGACCATTAATAAGAAGGGAAGAATAGGAAGAATTTGGTAGGGAACGTAAGTAGTACCAAGCCTTTTGAGTTTGCTCGTTAGGGTGTAATTTCTAGTTTCTCAACAGGAATTCCTTTCTTTCTCCATTTCTATCGAGGTTCCTTTCACAGACTTAAGGACAAAGAAAAAAGTAAAATAATACTTTTTTGTCAATTCTTTCAACATATTTGGGAGTGGAACAATCCGTCATTTTTTATTTCAACACTCCATCAATAAATGGGTTTGTTTGCTTTGGCATATGATAGGCCTTATTCTATTGGTGGAAACCAAAAGATAGTGGGGAGGCATATTATCTGAAAGGAAAAATGGAGGAGGTGGGGAGTGTGTGAATTGAGCAATAGGTGTGTGGGAATCTGTTAGCCTACGTGGCAAAGAGTCTATGAGAGAGAAAGGTTGATAAAAGGGGGAGGAAAGGAGAAAAGGGCAGGTCATGACTGGTTCCTTGGGGGAGAATCGGACCTCCCATATGTGTCCTGTGGTGATTATGTTCTTATTTTGGTGATCGAATATAGAGTACTCTTCTCTGTATTTGTGTGGTTTTACTATTATCTAGATTGTGTTCTCATCATTTTGGTATGAGAGCCACACTACCATAGAAACCAGATTTGAAGTTTGGCTCATTGGCTCAATATGATGGAAAAAATGATGGAAGTAAGGAAGGCGGAGTTATTGCATGGATGGACAAGGACCATTGAAGTAATGATGGAGAAAATTGAGAGCTTTAACACCATAGAGTAGCATATAAGCTATTTTGAAGAATCCAATTATTATGAGGAGCTGGAAAATATCTCCGACGATTTGTGTGACTAAGAAGAAGCTCCTATTGAATCTGCAATTGCATACAAGGAAGAAGATCTCTGCCTCCTTGAAGAATCAAATGAGAATATGATTGCACCAGGTGGGATAAAGCTGTGTGTCGAAATTTTCGATGATTCAGGTGGGAAAAAGTCTCAACAAGCCATGATTGGACCGGAGATTGGTGGCAGAATTCAGTCTAGTTCCACATTGTCGAAAATTCTAGCAAAGAACCACATCCATAAAGGAACACCAAAATCGGATAAAAGAAAGAGGAAAGACCATAGACAGAGGGCTAACCTACGGCAGAGGATGGACCAGTGGGGGAGGGAGTACCGGAGAGTTTACTGACAGAAGGAGAAGATGACTGCTCTTTGACGGAATCTAAGGAGTCATTGTTGGGGAGAAAGGTTTAATGCACACCTCCGATGAAAAAGAGCGACCGAGGACCTTTGTCTTGCCATTCAAGTTTGCTAAGAGGAGAGAAACCGGCAGAGACAAGGGGGAAGGATTGCAGGAGGAAGGAGAAAATGGCTGTTCCTTGCTTGAACAGTGATGAGGGGGAAGGATCGTCGTTCGAGTTTGGAAGTAATGATAGGCCTTATTGTAGTGGGGAGGTATCTGAAAGGAAAAATAGAGGAGTTGGTGAGTGTGTGAATTGAGCAATGTGTGTGGGAATCTGTTAACCCACACAAAGAGTTTAAGAGAGAGAAAAGTTAAATAAGGGGGAGGAAAAGAAAAAAGGGCAGGTCATGACTGGTAAGAGCTTCTTGGGGGAGAATTGGATCTCCCATATGTGTCCCGTGGTGACTATGTTCTTATTTTAGTGATCGAATATAGAGTATCTTCTTTGTAATTGTGTGATTTTTTTATCACGTAGATTGTGTTATTATCAGCTTAATATGCATTTAAGTTGTGCGCTTGTCGTTCCAGGTCCATTATAATGGAAAGAATATTCCATTGCCATTCAACTTGGATATTATGGAATGGGTTAATGAGACACGCAATGTTTTGCGTAGAGCTAAACTTCCATCCCATGTTAAATTCTACAACATATACGGGACTAATCTTGACACACCAAATAGCGTTTGGTACTCTTCTCTCCCTTCTGTTTTTTCTTAATGAAATATTAGGTTGACATTTTGTTCATATGATATTGTATTTGACGTTAACTTGTTACCATACGATTTTTCATAAGAAAAATAATTCATTCAGATCCTTTTTTGCTACCATATGGTAACTGTTTATTACCCTTTACAGCTACGGAAATGTGGAAGCTCCTGTTTCTGACACACTGGAACTACCTTTTTGTCAGGTTATTCTCTTTGGCCTATGTTGATTGCGATTGGGGAACTAATTATGTTTCCTCTTTAGCATTTTCAATTTTTATATGAACATCATATGTATCAATAAAGAGTCAACATGGAAGGGAGTTATAAGAAAGTGAGCACAAAAACTTCTCCCCAACAGTCAGCATATTGTTTGTCTTTGTCTATTGACAATGAGATCTTAAATAAATCTATTTCTTTTTCTTTTCAGCCCAAATATGTGTATGTTGACGGCGATGGAACCGTACCAATAGAATCAGCGAAGGTACATTTTCTTTGAGATTTTGACAAAACCCCTTTATTAATTATAAAGTAATTTCTTATTGATACAAACATTTGTTCTCACTCAAAAAAAAATTGAAATTTTAAGTATACTTTCTTTGAAAGGACTACTGTTTTTAGTTTCCTGCAATATTTGTGTAACAAAGATTGATGAAGGTATTAGTTGCATGGAGAGACGAGCATGATAGGCTTGTCCTGAGAAACTTCTAAATGTTAACTGCAGAAGTGTTTTAGAAGTTGTTTGTTTTTCAATAATTATTGCTGTTACTAGGCAGATGCTATTGTTTCTTGCTTTGATTGGTTAACTAGACAATTAGTGTTTCCGTACCAAGGAAACACTGAATTTTGTCATACAGGTTTCAGAAAGGTAATTAAGCCTGGAAGTACTGGAATTTTATTATGTTCTTGATAATCAGGTGTCGCATTTATTACATAATTTTTTATTTGAGGGTTTATACAATTGATAAAACCTGTTAAGACGGATGTAAATCTGCCAATTTACAAAGATGTAGATGCTTTTCTTCAGTGCGTACTTTTTACATTAAGACAAATTTTTAATCTATTATATTCTGTTTTATATGTTGAAGACTGCAAAATTGGCTAGAATTGTACTAATAAAGGCAATAGTACTGAACTTGACACGCAGATGTATAAAGTTATTTTTTCATCATTTTATCTGATATTATTGTATTATCACTGAACCTACAGTTGCTTATTTCCAGGCAGATGGTCTCGAAGCAGAAGCAAGGATAGGTGTTCCTGGTGAGCACAGGGGGATTCTTTGTGACCGACACGTTTTTCGAATTCTAAAACATTGGCTGAAGGCGGGTGATCCAGATCCATTCTACAATCCTTTGAATGATTATGTGATTCTGCCTACGGCTTTTGAAATCGAGAGCTACGTGGAGAAGGGAGTACAAGTAACATCACTTAAAGAGGAATGGGAGATAATCACGGAAGAGGAAGATGATATGCCAAATGATTCTTCTTTAGTTAGATCCATTGTGGTCTCTAGTGGTGGGGACCAGTTTCTGAAGGCCGAGGCTTGCGCAACCGTCGTCGTTCATCCGCAAACAGAAGGTAAACAACACATTGAATTGAATGGAATAAGCATTTCGGTTGATTCGTAAACTGTTTGCTATGATATTATTTAACAATCAAAGATGTTGGAAGGTCCTGAAGTCTGTAAATAACAGTTTCCCATGATGTGTAGTCCTTCATGGTCCGTAAATATGGCTTCTTTTAAAAAAACAATTCGACTCCAAATAATGATGTCAATGTTGTGTGAAGACTTACCCCCAGAATATATGTCTGCGCACTTGTGATGTGCTAGCATCTGCCCTGTAGTTTGTGAATACAAATGTAATCTTGAACAATTTGGATACCGACTGTAAAGAAGGAATGTTAATTCAATTTGTTATTTCGGGTCATTTCATTTTCCAAATGAAGTGAACTCCATTTATGTTGTATTATTACACATGTTGCTCTATCTACCCACTCGGCCATCTGAGACTAACAAGACGAGAAATAGGAAATCTATAATTGGAAGCATTGTCGATTCACCTGCAGCACAAATCAAGTCGATCCACAATGTTCTCCGGCTGTGATGTAACATTTCATTGTTTCATTTTCATCTTTTTCTTGCTTCTCTTTGTGGATTTAGTCAGTAATCGAATATACCCAGTACCCAAATTTACATATTTTGCTTTGGTTTAATCTTTGCACCAGCAAGGATAATGCCACCTTTCCACCATTCACTTTCATGTTCAATCATACCAAAACACTTTAACTAACAATACTAATAGATAGGACCTCGAATTAACCATAATTCACCTTCATACAAATAACATTCTGCTATGATTTTTGTCAAAGAGCTTGTCCTT
The DNA here is from genome assembly GCA_022433065.1 of Begonia loranthoides. NCBI lineage: Eukaryota > Viridiplantae > Streptophyta > Magnoliopsida > Cucurbitales > Begoniaceae > Begonia > Begonia loranthoides. The sequence continues at coordinate 2,914,758 of CM039475.1, forward strand.
CAATGTCAAATATCTTGTAGTATTGTGTCACAATAACATTTGGCGACAACTTAGATGACAAAAAATGTGGTATGATATTTAATCATCATAAGAGAAGGCCGGATAACACATCAAGATCTTAATCTTCATTGTACAAGTTAATAGTACAGAATACATTAGTCAAAGAAACTTTACTTGGTTAGCTAAGGGTTCATTCCAAGCTCCTTAAGCGAATTGGACGATGCCACCAGATCTTCATCCGTAACGGGTTTGTGCAGCTGTAGCAATGTCAAACAAAATTCATGAGCAAACAAACAAAATTTTTTATGGCCGCTTAATTGGGTATTGTGAATGTACCTACCGCTTTTGCCAGTGTAAGCCAATGAAACGTACGCAAGAAAGTGTCATCCTTTGAAGGAAGAGTGTCATGATTCCAATATGTTATATTTTCAAATGTTGCCTTTTTCTCCCAACATTTAAAGCTCTCCTCAAACTCATCAGGATCCTTTCTCTTTGAAGCACAAGTCTTTCCCAGGAGAAAGCCTGAAAAGTACAAGCGAGATTAAAATGATTTATGTTTCCATTGAATCGAGGGGCCCTGAGTATAAACCAAATCAGAAGCATAAGCTGAACCTCGCTAAATGATTTTTACAGAATCGTGAAGCGATGAAATCTTTTAAACAAATATTAGAGAAGAATGTATATAGGCTGTAGGACTATGTAAAAGCCTAAGAAAATAAGTTGAAGGCCAAGCACAAGAGATCAATAAATCTACAAGCAGTGGAAAAGACCAATCACGTTTGAACCAAAAAAAAAAAATTGCAGTAACCCACCGCAAACCAGTGATACTCGAGAATGACAATGTACCTCTTGATTCCATACAAAAGAGAGTTTCAACAAGACCCACAAGAATTGAGCATATTGGCTATAATGAGTGAAATTAGTTTTTTAAACAATTCAAGAAGACTTTAGAGGAGAATGAAGGGAAGACAAGCATTTAAGTAGAAACTAACAGAAAATATCACGTTGCGATTTCTACACTCAAAAGTAGGAAAAAATGTTTTTTTAATACCAAAATTTTGTTATCAATCACTTTTCTTTGACGGTGAGTCGATCAATGTTTTAATAACAAGCTAAAAGGACAACCGGAGACGCAAAATTGGGAAAAAAAATACAATAGACATTGTTCGAATTAAAAAAAATGATGTAATGGAACGGATGATAAAAGGAAAAGACAAGGCTCGGTACCAGAATAGCCATCTGGAAGAGAAATTGTTGCACCTTGCAGCTTCCTCCCTCTGAAATACGCTTCCGACACCGTCAAACCGTCTGTCAAAATCCCTAATTGATGCTCAAAGTAGGAAATGCAAAAGAATTAACGATCAACACAAACAAATTGAGGGAAGAGAGAGACAGGTTAGGGTTTTACCAGAGGGCTTAGGCTTGAAATAGTGAGAAACAGGGCAAGGGCCAGTTAATTTGATGGAGCAAGGAAGCTGATGCACGTGACCACTAAGATCCAACATGCCCTTGTCTTCACCTCCAGACTCCATTTTCACCAACGAAAAAAAACGGAAACTGACTCCGACGAACCCTAGACGAATTCCCACAAACTTCAGCCTTCAGTCAACTATTTGGAGACAGCCATTTCCCGCCCTTTTCATCCACCATGAACGAGCTGCCGCCGCCTGCCAATATGAGCACGCGTTCTTCCGCCAGTTAATTCAATTATACGAAATCCTTCATTTTCCATCTTACAATTTACAAACCAATAACACATTAATTAAGAATAAACTAGTTTAACATTAATTTAATTATACCAAATATATCCCAAAATACAACTGAACATTTTTTTTATCCCAAAATATATTAATTAATGTAATAAATTATAAATAATTAATTAGATGAATCAATTTTAAGGAAGAACATTGTATTATTCTTTGATAAGACCAGACCAAAATCTAATTTTTATTGAAACCCATTGCATAGTTGACGCCACAATTATGGTACTTTTGGGTGCAAAGCCAATGAAATTGGAAATTGTTATTTTTTATATATTTATTTTTTGCATAAATAACTAGAAGTGAAGCCTAACATGAAAAATATTTATTTTGGACAGCAATTCAGGTGGCTTAAGACCATAATTTTTAAGAAACACGATTGACATTATTTACTTTAATTAAGAATTTTACAAAAGTAAGTGAACCCAAAGATCATTTCTCATTTGATATTTATTTAGGTATTTTGGCAAAGAGAAGCTAATGTAAAAGATTGGGATAGTATTAGGAGATGATGAGAACAATTACACAGTGTGTGTGTGTGTGTATAATGATTGTTTGATTTTGGGGAAGAAAAGGTTGAAAAAATTGGATTTTGAATTCTGTGTTCAACTGTTGTTACCCAACGTTCATCTGCCATGGATTCCAGGAAGGGAGAGGATCCTCTAAAAAACGAGGAGATTGTCTGTATTCTGTGGGCTTTCAGCGGCCATTAACAGTTGAATTGCTTTCCCGACATACTCCTCTCCCTCCTTCTTGGGTATCTCTCTTCCATATTCCCCTCCTCTTCGCCCCTCCAATCCCGAATCTCACTCCCCCTCTCTTCCCTGTCAGTTTTAAGTATTTTTCCTCTTCATGCACGGATCTTCCCCTGTTCTCATTGCTTTCCTGATTGTCTCCGATCGCCAACCCATCCGAATTCACACAGGCAATCGATTTTTCCCACAGCTCTTCTCCGTTTTTTCTTTTTTCTTGCGAGTCGCAGCCCTTGTAACTGTTCACATCGGGAAAAGGCGGCAACCAATTTGGAATGTGAGAATCCGGAGGATTATGTCGCTCCAACTGCGACAATGCCGATGGGGCCAAGGAATTTTCGGAGGATTTATTTCGCGGAATCGGCTTAGCGAAAGGGACTTCCACAGTGTTCTCGCTGAAATTGGCCAGATTGACGAGAGTAATCGAGCTTAGCAGACTGTAATTGGATTTGTGAAGCGAAGAAGCGTCGGCAAATCCTCGCACGGAGTAGAGGTCGTGGAGTCCATTGACGATGTCGAAGATATTTGACTCGGTGCGATTGGAGAAGTTGGAGAAAGCATTGGCAGACCTCGCTACGACCTGAAGGTGCTTAATTGCAATGTCAGTTAGGGTTTCGAGAGCAGATAGCTGAGTAACTCTGAATCCAACCGATTGACAAATCTGGGACACTACGATTCTCATGATGGAGAACGAGAACTCATAAGGTGATTTCGGTTCTCTTGATTTCTCCTCTTGTCTGATTTTCCTGCTCCTGGCCTTCCTTTTTCTGTGCGGATGGCTTGATCCTTCCATGGAGGCTGGCAAAGACATCACTATCCAAAAACCCTAGAATTCCTACAGAAGAGAGCTTCTTGGACTTTGTAATGGAGTAATTTGAAAAGTCATATTCCTCTTTGTCAGTTAAGATTGCTGAGTGTATATATATTTATATACTTTGCTAATTGGAGGTTCTCTTCCTATTTTTCCACTCTATTTTCACATGTTTCGTGTATATTATTTTAAAGGAAAATTAACAAAATAATCACTAAACTATAAGATCAATGTCAATTTAATCATTGAACAATTTTTGGTAATAACTTAAATACTGAACTATGAGAAATGGATGACATAAACATCGTCGTTACCTCTAAAAAGAAACATTATCACAAAGACGACGACAAAACATTACTCTCTGCAAATTTTAATTATACTTCAGTTTTATGCTAAAATCGCAATAATTGAAGCAATCTAACCGCAAAAATGATTCTGGGAAGCTCTTACATGGTCTTCTTGTCTTCGAAAACAATTCTCACATTTTCAGTTTTCCGAACATTTTTTTGTCATAAAAACAACTTCTTCATCTCGATTTTACTGTCCAATTTTTATCACTATCTTTTCTTTCCTCTTTGTGGTCCGTCGTCATCGTCCAGTGTCTATCACTAATGCCTCACTTTTTGCAGAGGAAAGTAATATTTTCGAGGTAGAACGTAATCTTTCCCCAAGTAGACAATGACATTCTGCTGCAGAATGTCACACAACGTAATCTTTCCATAGGTAGAACGTTGTCGTTCCCCGCAAAAAGTAATCTCTCAGCAAGTAGAACGTTGTCATTCCCCACGGAACATAATCTTTCAGCAAGCAGAACATAATATTTCAGCAAGTGGAATATTGTCGTTCTGCGTGGAAAGTAATCTTTTAAAACTGTTTTGACGAAAGATAACGTTTCACTTAGGAAAAACAACATTTTTTAACGAAAGACATAACCTCAATCCATTTCTCATAATTTAATGTTTAAGTTGTTAGAAAAAATTGTTTAGTAGATAATTTATCATTGAGTTCATAGTATAGTGGTTATTTTGTTAATTTTCCTATTTTAAATATTTATATTCTATCATAATAATTTTACCCACTAGTATAAAAATAAAATCTCCACATAACATTACTCATATGTTTTTTTGAGTATGTCATTATATTTACTTTTTAAAGTACAAAATAACCTTTGAATATTGAGTTCCCTCTAACTTAAATCTTGAATTTCATTTTTAAATAAAATAAACATAGAACTTTAAAATTTATTCAATTTAAACTTAAAATTTTTTTTTTGAACAAAATGAATCTCGACCTATGCACTATGAACAAATTAAATTAGACAATACTTAGTTTTCCTCTAATCAAAACCAAACTAAAGTAAACTAATATTATAATATTTATATATTTATTTAATTGTAATTTTAAAAATTACAAAATATCGACAAAAAACCATCCAAATCTAGCATAAACCAATTAAAACCGATTCAAAACCAGGCCAAACCAACTCAAATTGAATTTGTGTTGAAATGTCTAAAATCGAAATAGAATTATAACCAAAACAAAAAAATCGATTTGAAGTTTATTTTGTTCATGGTACAGAACTCAATGTTCATTTTGTTCAAAAATAAAATTTAATGTTTAAGTCGAACAAACCTTAAAGTTTGAAATTCTCTTTGGTTTAAAAAATTAAGCTTTAAGTGGAACGGATCCTCAAATTTCAAAGTTTAATTTGTATTAATAAAATAATTATTTATATATTTAATGAATGAAAATAACCCCTTTTAACACAAGAAAGTGATAGTCCATTTTACCACCTAAAGTTTCTCAATTTTTTTAACCTATTAAATAATGAGTTAATTGATAACATTATATTTATCTTCTAATTTTACACTTTAAATGCTATCTCATGATGTGTTGATGTCAATTAATATAATAATTAAAATAAATTATAAAATAGTTAAAATAATACATTAATTCATCATAAGATAACTTAGTGTATAAAATTAAAGAGTAAACATAACATTATTTATAAATTAAAGAATTATAAACATAAATTAAGATACGAGACGTTCATATCTCCATAATTTAGAATCTAATTCGTCATACATTAACTAACCAGAATGACAAACATGGTATCGAGTTCTATATGCGTCTCCATCCTCAACCTATGCCAGTGAAAAGGAAAAACAAAAACGAAAACCATATGTAACCACTTCTTATGCCTTTTGTTCGTTGTCGTTCTTAACCCGTTAGGGCAGAGTTCCCGACAGTCTCCATACTCATACGTTAAACTCTTGTCTACTAGTACTAGTCTAGTGTTATAATCCGAGTTAATCGAAAACGTGTTTGATAACTTGTTATTCGAATATGAACCCCGCTGTCAAAAACATGATTAATAATACGGAAGGCTGAACAAAATAAACTGCCAACGCAGAAGAATTCGAGTTCACACGAAAGCCAAGAGATTTAGAATGCATCAATGGTAGTGTGCAACAAGCATTCCACTCTAAATTCTTCCAACAGACTTTCAATAGTCTTCCTTGATGTAACCTTGATGATCTCAAATGCCCTAATTTCATCCCTAGTACCTGTATCAATACCATAGGATCTTACACCAACTCCGACAACACAATGTAGTAGAATTTGTACTCTGATAAATACTTTGATCGACATGTCATAATAAAACGATTCGAGTGCAAGTATATTCTTCGTTGAACTATAGCTAGAACAGAATCTCCGGAAAAAAGAAAGTTCACCTGATTGATGAACAACTTTGAGGGGCAGTTCTGAGGCTTTTGAATTCAAAAAAATAAGCAGACTTTGCATAAGCTCCTCGGATTCGGCAACTAGTAGAATTTCTCTCTAAAAAACCCACGTAAGATGCAGAAACAGTGTTACTCTTGGCTTTCAGAAAGCTTCTTCATTGATTCTGAGCTCAAAGACTCAGCTTAGACACTAATACTTTGCGTAAGCAAATAAGGTCACTACATAATGCATACAAAGATTACTTACATGGAGTGTTCTATCATATGCCATTATAAACTTTGCCAGAAAATTGATTCATAAAATGTAATAGAGAACTCACAAGACCTACATTTAAGGACTTAATGATCGAACGATAGAAAAAAGACGTGAAACTCAAAAAAAAGATACATTTTCCAAGTAGAATACACACTAGAGTCGATGTTTCAGACTTGCATTAGAAAATTGCCCTTTTAATTGACTTCCAAGTGTTTATGTTTTCTCTATGTACTTCCATCTAGAAAATAAAATATCACTAAACAAGCCAAAATTTTGATTATAATCTAAAAACTTAATAACCCAATCTGATTTGTAAGTGAGAGTTGTGGTGTAGACAAATTACAATATTGCCAAACCTTAAAGTTCTTCTGCGAATAATAACCAGAGACAATCACCAGATATTGAAGTCGTTCCTTCTCTGAAAAGGGAATTGAAAGATCGCTCGTAAAAAGGGCATGGATTTATTTACTCTATCGTGAAGAATGCAAAACAATTTATAAATAATAAGAAATTCATTAAATGTCCATGTAATTACTAATGGACTAATGCTTGTGCGTTTGTTGTGCTCGGGAGTATGTTTATACACATTTATGCAAACTTTCTCCTGACACTTACTTCGGAAACTTTCAATGTCTTTGGTTGAGTTATCGGTCTCGGCAAATAATTGTGCAACTGATACGCCGATAGAACTCATTCCCACATGTGGTATCGTCGATTTTGTTCCAGTATTGTCTTCCTTTTCTGGTTTAAAAATTTTGATGTTAATTGAATATTGACAACATAGCACGTATTAACATGCTTTGCAAACATAGATAAATATATAATGTCAAAGATATAGTTTTAACAAGAATGTTTATATAGAGACGTGCATAAACATTAGTGACCATGATTGTATAGACCGGACGCTTATATTAACACATCATTTGAAATATCATGATTGAAAAAAAACAGACACCATCCTTCATCAGTTATTGGTAGTCATTAATTTGACTCTTGACAATAAACCATTTCCCCAGAAATTTATATTGTAATCTACAAGCAACAGTGCAGCTACATGACCCCTAACACAAAATGGAATAATTAACTTCTGTTGAATTCACCAAACATACCATTACCAATTATTAGCCAATAGCCATCACATGATTTATATGATTAGATACGAAAGTCTGCCGCACATTTGGTGACTAGCAGAGAATTTTAACATGAAAATCAAAATATGTAACTCTATATTAAGTAAAATAAAGATTCTGGAGAAAGTATATCACACAGCATGAGTAACCCGACCACAATAAAATAGAAGGTTACTGAATTCGCACCTACTCTTGTCCACTTCTTGAAGTCCTTGAGCAAGGTATCAATGACCTTGAGATTGGTCGCATCATACATTTTGTATTTTACTGCATAGTAAAATTTAACGTCTCAAATAAATGTACTTCACTGGGCGACAAATTTATAACTCTCAGATGCATCTTGTATTTCACTACGTGTTGACATAAAGAAGAATAACTAGTATTAAACCAAGTATAACTTGAAATCTAAACTGGTAAAGTAAGTAGTGAAAAGAATAAACACACATATCTGATGAAGACCGTTCAATCCAAATCGACCAGCACCATTAATCAACAATGCTGCCATATATTGATCTTTAGAGGTACAAGAAGGGCTACTTAAGTTTTCAGTGTCCAAGAGGATTCCAGCAAGCTGCAAGGAATATCAACATTTAAAAGTAAATTGACAAATATCACAATAAGTACTAGTTATCCAAGCCATCACTGGATAAAGTTTGCCAAAATGAGGAAGAGAGAATTTCTGAGAAGCATCAATGCTTCCTGGAGTACAACAAACATGTATCAAATTTCAGACTTCTTAATAATCCCCAGTTCCTAGATTTAGTAACAAATAAGCCCAATCAAATTTTAGTTTCGTTAACATGAAAGATGTATACCTTTTCTGCTAACCGAAGTTTTAAAGGAAGGAACCTTTAAAAAGTTGAGCAATTTTTATACAACTCAGATTGTAATTGTAAGTAGAAATTCAGGAACTATATATTGCACACGCATAACATTCTCCACACCAGTCGTAAGAAAAAAGCAGTTTCCAAAAGATATGCATTTACCGAGACTGATAACAGCAAACAACATAAACTTTGAAAGGAGAACAAGGGACGTAGAGAAGGTGAGATAGAGTAATAGATGAGGTTTCGAAAGTTTAAAATATAAACTGTCAGTTGGCCATGAAACTATTGCAGTTAAAAAAAACATCATACTTTAAAGTTGAAAAAGCAAAAAAAAATGTATTAGTATTTGTAAGCCCCCAATACCAACAGTCTACTGAATCCTTGGGCGGCCAAAGTCTCGGGTGCAGTAAGTGCAAATTTTTCAGCAATAATTGTGCAGCATGAGCAGTCCTGCATGGGAAGAAAATGATTCGTTCTCAGCCTTGAACAAAACAGAAGAAAAAAACAATTCCACAGCACAACCGAAAGAAAATACAATCAGCTAAACAATTTGAGAGGTGTGTGCTCTCCTATTCTGCAATTTGCACTTAGAATTATCAATCTCCTTCAATCTTCCCTCAAACAACAACAAATACCCCATCCAGTCAACAATATTAATTTCCCCAATAAACACCCCATTAACATTAACCTAAACCAAAGTAATAACTAATAAAAACATAACAAACTGTGTAACATATCTTAAATGCATATTTTTCCTCCTCTTCCTCCTTGCATATGTGAATTGTAAAGGAGGATGCTTATCTATACCTCTCGCCAAAGTTTCACCTTGTCCTCAAAGTGGAATTAGAGAAACTAGTTATTAATAACATCAAAATTGTCCCATGTTGCATCATCAATAGATAAACCCTTCCATGGAAATGGTTCACAACTTCTCTCTGACCATTAGTCTGAGCATTGTAGGCAGTGCTATGTCAAAACTTAGTTCACTGAGCCTTGAACAGTTCCTTCCAAAAAAGACTAAGGAAGACTTTATCTCTGTTCGAAATAATAGAGCGCAACAACCCGTATAATTTAACAACACTCTGAATGAATGATGCAGCTACAAACGTCACAGTAAACGGGTGTTTGAAGCCGATGAAATGAGCATACTTGCTCAAACGATCCATTACTACTATGATAGAGTTCACTTTGTCAAAGCTAGGTAAGCCCTTAATAAAGTCCATGGAGACATCTTCCCATATCTAATCTCGAATTGTTAGAAGTTGCAATAATCCAGTAGAAAACAACACTTAATACTTATTTTGATGGCATACCCCGCAAGCGGCCACATAAGATCTCACATCCTGTTTCATCCATTTCCAAAAATATTCTATTGAGACTTGGTGGTACGTTTTAAAAACTCACAAGTGTCCCCCTGATGCATTATCATGAAATTTTTTCAATAGAAGAGGAATGACAGAAGACCCCGACGTCAAGACAATGCAGTTCTTATAAAATAGTTGTCTGTTATGTAACAAGTACCCTTCGTGCTCTTGTTCACCGGTCTGTAAATTGTTATAAATTATGTCTAATGTTGGGTCGGCCCGGACCTCGGAATCAAGCTGTCCCCACAGTACCAAGGTTAGAGTAACATAGCAAGTAACACTGGATCCTAAGGTATTTGCAACAATGCACCCACTGCCTTGTTTTTGGTTCCGAGCTGGTATTGGATTTCAAAATTGAAACCAATTATTTTGGTTAGTCAAGATTTACTAATTGCTGCTCCAAGAGAAACTTAAGGCTTCATTGATCAAGTCGCCATTTCTGGAGAGCGAACACAATAGCTTTGAGCTCCTGCTCATAAAATGACCCCAAACTAGCTTGTTGTAGAAAAGTTTGACTAATATATGCAATAGGTCATCCCCCTCACTTTAGGACAGCCCCATCACGACACCCTGAAGTGTCGGCATCAATCACAAATGATTTTGAAAAATCTGGTAGTGTTAAGATGGGAACTGTGGTCATAGCCTCATTTAAACGCAAATGCTACCTGTGCCTCAGGACCTCAATTGAAACTATCTTTTCTAAGTTGCTTCGTTAGAGGAAGGACAATCTTTCCAAACCAACCACAAATTTACGATAGTACCAATAAGGCTCAAAAACCATCTAAAATCCTTCAATGTGCGGGTGTCGGCCATTGGATCATGCCTTGGATCTAAAACTCATCTGTCGTAACACCGTCAACAGAGATGATATGCCCTAAATATTCTAAGTGAGGTTGTACAAACTGACATTTAGCCTAATTTGCATATAGACAATGCTTCTATAAGACCATAAATACTTGTTCCAAATGTTATAAATGCGCCACCATATTCTTGCTGGACACCAAGATGACATCAAAGAAAACAAGAACAAATTTATGAAGAAAATGTTGAAAAATATCATTCATTACTGCCGGAAACGTCGACGGTGCATTCGTGAGGCCGAAAGGCATGACTAGAAACTCATAATAGCCTTTATGGTTAAAAAAAACCATTTTAGGAATGTCTTCGAGTCGTCGGAATCTGGTGATACCCTAACTTTAGATCTAGTTTGGAAAAAATATGTGCCTCATGTAATTCGTCCAATAGCTTGTCGATAACGGAAATAAAAAATTTGTTGAAAATCGTCGCTTTAGGGCCCGGTAGTCAATGCAAAAACGTCAACTTCAAATTTTTTTTTTTACTAACAACACGAGACTGGAAAAATAGCTACAACTATGACAAATTATTTTACTAGCCAGCATTTCATTAACTAGCTTTTCGATCTCATTTTTTTTAATATAGGGATATCTACATGGCCGAACACACACCAGAGAATGTCTCTCCCTCAAAACAATGGCATGGTCATGGTCACAGACAGCAGGCAACCCATTTGGCCTCTCAAACAATGTATGATACTTGTCCAGGAGTTACTATACAGCAATAGGAACTTCTTCTAGGGGCAAAGGATGAAATTCCATCAATTATAAATTGCAGCATTCTAATAGCACCCCTCTCCTCCCCCTTTAATTGTCTTCATTAAAGCTTTTAGTGAGACCAAATATTTGCAAAACATGGGATCTCCTTGTAACTCCACCAATTGGGTACCCATTACAAATTTCATAATAATCGTCGCCCAATTCACATGCATCTCGCCTAACGATTATAGCCACTGCATTCCCAGATTAATGTCCAAACTGTCCAACTCTAATGGTAAGAAGTCATCCACAATTTCCAATTCTTGTAAGTTCAACTGAATTCCTCGGCAAATCTTCTCTCTTTTAACAGAAATTCTCATGCCATCAAGACACCATAACTTCCAGTGGAAAGGTAAAACATTGAACCAACTCCATCAAAATAAAGTATGGGTTGCCCCGCTATCAATCAAAACAATTATTGATATACCTTCAATTTCACCAAGTAATTTCATGGTTTTCGAGAGTGTTAATCCCACCACAGAATTGACCGATAATTCCACCGTAGTCGGTAATGGGTTGGACACTTCCTCCTCCTCAAACTTGGCTGATTTCTCAATTGTCTCTTCCTCCCCAAAATCGTGACAGATGAAAATTTACAATTCTTGAAACTTGCAGCGATGACTAATACTATATTTCTCGTCGTATCGAAAGCACAACCCCTTCTCTCATTTTGCCTGTAATTTAGAATAAGTTAGTTTTTTAAACTAAGTACTTGACTTGAGGATAAAGGGTTTCATGTTAGCTTGTCCACCGCTATCAAGAGCCCATGTTGCAGAAGAGGTGGATGTGGCCATAAAAACTTATGAAAGTAAGTTTTATTCCAAAAACTTGTTTTTCTTAACGGAAGACAAGTATCCGTAGCGGAAAGGATAATTTCTTTTACGGAATCTTAGCTTCCTCAGCGGAAACGTATATTCTGCTAAGGAAAATACGTAAAACGATTGATTTTCTTGAACTTTAGTATATAATTTCATATTCGCCCCGGATAGAACACACCAGTTAGGGCGATTTTCGAACGAACTCCGAACCCTATCCTTAACTTTCACAAGCTCCTCCAATGGATTCTAATAGGCCTAAAAAATTTGAATTTCTAACAGAAAACATGACAACAATGTTTGACTCATTTATTTCTCATAATTCAGTATTTTATTTATCAGCGAAAATTGTTTAGTGTTTGTCTTGTCACTGATCTTATAGTTCAGTGTTTTTTTTTATTAATTACCCTAATAAAAAGACAACAAATGCTTAACATATCTTCAATGCATATTTTCCCTCCTCTTCCTTCTATGGGAATTGCAAAGGAGGATGCTTATTAGAAAACAAATGCAAAATATTCTACATTGTCAGTAATCTCAATATAGGTGACGGAGAGGGTCCAAAAATGTTTGTACAATGAAAGATACCAATTAACCAAAGATCAGATGCGAGATAAGATGAAAATCAACTAGAGTAGTAATCCATATTGTCGTTAAAAATAAAGGACAATATATGCACATATAAAATTATGCATACAAATGTATATTGGGTATAAATAGGATAACATATGAACGAGATATTTGTTTCTATCTTCTCTTCAGTATTCAATATTATTTTGCTCATTTCATTGTCTCCTGAACCCTACCCATGATTTTCTCATTCATCTTTCAATTTGATTATTATTCTTTAAATTTTTTTAAAAATCCTTTTGTGCATTGTTAAGCATAATTTACACATCAACTTCTATACTCAAGCTTATAGCTGCTTCAGGTATTATAACATGACATATATAGATTCAGATGAACCAGCTACATTGATTAAATTCAGCTACCCCACCCTGCTATATTTTTATTTTTCTCAATTGGTTGATACAGGTCCTCTAACTGCAATGAACACTTTTAACGGGAAAAAAGACAAATACTCAAAGGCCAAGATGAATAATGAATCCATTCCTTTCTTAAAAATAGCGAGGTTATGTGGAATTCATACCCTTATGGGAAGTAAAAACAATAACATAAGAATATACACAAACGTACCCACAAATGCACAGATTAATGCTGCTAACAAAGAGAGATTTACAAACAATATGTTTTCTAAGTATCTTCAGAAGAAGCAATATACAAGAGAAAGATCAAAAGAAAAGAGATAAGAATGGATACCTCACTGCTATTAAAAATGTCAATTACTGCTGCTTTTAATGTCTGTTTCAGGAATGATGAGAACAGATCAACGGTTAGAGTATAATCATATAGTTATAAGCAGACATCCCAACATATACAAATTGGTCTCCCAAAGAGTGAGTAGCTTAATTTTACCTCTTGTTTGGCTGCGAGCTTGTCACTGTTAAGAAGAACTATCTTGAGACTCCCATACAAGTCAAAATATGATAAGTCTACCTATTAAATATCCACCATCCGTGAATAAAAAGACTAGCACAAAACTATCCACAACATTAAAACTATCATCGCAAAACTGTGAAAGAACACACCTCATCCACAAATAGTAAAGATGAATGATCAATCTGACAAGAATTCAATAACCATATGAGTTCAGCATGAGAGCTCAGATCTCTCCTCTTCATGTTGATGATGGGCACAGTGCAAAACTCCTCATCTTTCTGAGTTTCATTTAAGTAGAAAGCATACATAATTGCTGAAGCGACAGATCCAGTATCTGTAAACAATCAGCTGTCGGGTCATAATGTCTTCTCTCACTAAAACATAAATGTCTTTTTTTAATAAAGATAGAGTCGAAAAGGACACAAGACAAAAGAGTTCTCATCAACACATTTTATGACCACAGAAACAAGTGATCTGTCGGGATTGAATAAGACCAAACCATAGTAATTACCTGGAGGATCTTGCCCCAATACAGCACATAGAAATCTTCCAGGAACTCCAGCTTTGATGTCTTTCCTTCTGGCTTTCAAATATTCATTGAGCTGACTAATGCATTCACTCGATTCAACAACCTCCATTAGTGGTGAGCACCCATTATAGAAAGATGCTGCTGACTGAGGGAGGGGAATTTTCGAAAAGTTTGTTTTCCCCTTGGTCAGACTATATGATTTTTCAAATTTGGGCTTTATAATGTCAAGTGAATACTCTTCATTTTCATCAAAGATCTCAAGAGCAGAATCATTACCAGACTCACCGGTAAATCCAAAGGGGAGAACTGATGGGAATTGAAATGAAGTTGTTTTAGGCAGCTTAGACCGCCTTCCAGACGATGAGTTCTTAAAAGGCTCGAGAACACGAGGAGTATCCATAACTTCACTTACATTGTGTGAAACAATGCTTTTGTCTGCAATATCAGCATCACTAGCGTCTGTTGTGCAGTCCAATATATTTTGGGCAGAAGAACTTTGAAAATCAAAGGCACAAGTCTGATCGTTATTATGCAACAGACTGTTGGATTTCTCTTTGCTATGAATGAAAGATTCCTACAAGTGGACACAGACTTAATATTCACTTCTTTTGCAACAAAACACACCATAGCCCACCAGTTCAGTTGGGATGCTAAGTTCGGAATTAGAATTACCAAAAAAATGCTTCCACTTTTGGATGACAATATTCAAATGGATACCAAGCACAAGTAATACTTATATACGTAATAAACACAAAATACATAAATGGAAGAGCAGCAATAAAATAGAAGAAGCGACAGTAGTATCATTTTATCTCCAAAAGGAATCTAAGAAAATTCTTGACAGATTAAGAAAATAATCATCACAAATAAAAGCAAATAATGGCCTAATACCATCGCCAACAAAGATATCGACCAAGAAGGTGGGAGTGATCAAAGAAACAAAAACCTGAGGAGCAAGAGATCTTGTTTGGGGAGGCGACATGTCAACAGGAGAAGAGAAGAGGAAGGAAGAGCGAAGAGCAATGAAGATGACAGTGAGGGAACGACATAACCAAAGAGAAAAAAAGAGAGTAAAGATGAAGATAGCATGCAGCTCCTTGTGTAATCCGCCATTACCACGGTACCTTCTACGCAGTTGGCCGGGACAGTCCAAGTTTACAGCACCCCCGAAGTTGGAAGAATCGACGGAGTCCAAAACAAAGTGGACACGAAATTTGTTCATAATTTTCAATAATTATTTTTCACATATTTAATCACTATTTTTATTTTTTAGGAATATTAACAAAACAACCCTTGATATATCGGATCAATGACAAGTCAACAATTAAATAATTTTTACTAACAAATAAAACACTCAACTATAAAAAATGAACGAAATAAATTTCGTTGTCACGTTTTACGTTAAAAATATTTTCTTTCCGCATATGAAAGATTATTCTCTGATATGAAAAGTAAGTTTTTTATTAATATGACTCATGAAAAATTACTTTTCACAATGACTTTGTGCAGATGACAGATTACAAATCATGTCTTCTAAAAAAGGCATGATTTGTTTGTTGTCAAAGTCATCTTCACCCAGAAAGCTATTCTTTCTGCAGTATAAAATGATCTTTGCATTCCATTTGCTAAATTCTTTGTTGTTCTTCAATATAACAAACAATGAATTTTCTAACGAGTTTTCTCAGTAGATTAAAAACATTTCTAGCTTGAAGTATATTAATTTTTTCAACAAACAATTAACTAGAAATCTTCGATTTTGATACCAAAATTGATTTTAAATAGTTCAACGTTTCTAAAATCTGTTTTCCGGTGAGCTTCCTTAGTGAATCAGAAACATATTTAGCTTGTAGTACATTGATTTTTCAACAAACAGTTATTTGAAAATCTTCGATTTTGGTATCGATTTCGAATAGGTTAATTGAAAATTCATAGATTCTTAACGACAATGTTTGCATCGTTTATCTTCAATAATTAAATGTTTTATTTGTTAACAAAAAGTATTTAGCAGTTAACTTGTCCTTAATTATGTAATTAAGTAGTTGTTTTGTTAATTATCTTATTTTTTACTGTTTTTTTTATAGGTAACACTCATTATAAAATTAATAATTTATTTTAAATATTTATATCATATTAATTATATCAAATTATTAATAAATCATCATGTAAAAAAATTAAAAATAAATATAACATTATTTACAAAAATATAGATTAATTGTTACAATTCATAGCTACAAATTTCGTACAATTACAAGTACAAATTATAATAATAATATATTACATGTCATTAATTATACAACAAATAAATCACTAAGCATTTTCTCTATTATCATAATAAAAATAAATTTTCTGAATTAAGAATGTTTAAATTGCACGAAATTATCAATTAATCATATATGATCTCTCTATACAAATGTAATTACCATTAAATAAGAAGATGATGACTTTTCATAACCAAGAATTAAATAACAACCATTGAATATGCATGATCTACTATTTTAGTATAATTTACTGTGATTATTATATCAATGAATAATTTGGTACGTAAAAATGTAATTTTAAGATTATAAAAAAAAAGGTAGATAATGAAAAATATCTTGTATATTTCCCCACTATATTTATTTTATTATCTTATTGTTCTTTTTCTTAAGCTAATTATACATTTATTAATTTAATTTAGTGTAGCAAACTAACTCTAATTTTAACGAAACAACCTATTATAGAAAGATTAAAAAGTCAGCTACAATCTTCATGAAACACGCTTGTTGATATAACATTGTCCTGAACGCCAAAAATATCAATTACTTGTCAAATGTCAGATTGTAGGCGAATTTATGAAGTCCACCAAATCTTCTACATTTGTTCTTGAACTTCCATTTATACTCGATCTTGAATAACTCTATGATATTTTTGGATGTTTGATGAATGTCATCCTCCCCTATGGAAATGCCCACCATAAACCATTTAAAGAAAGGATTTCTTGAATTAGAGCCACCTAATGAAGTGGAAGACTTTCATTTCATTACTACAAAGAACATAAAAATTGGTTGACATAAGATTGATTTCATGCATGTCCGACATTATCGACCTGTCCAATATTCACATCAAACGTGAGCCAAAGTCAAGTATATACAATACATATAGTTATCATTACATTAAGTATATTAAAAATAGTTTATTATGGATTCATTATTTAGACAGATAGTATGAGTTAAACTCAATGAGCTAAGTGTGCGGAAGTATGAATGTCAATTATTACTTTGTGATGGCAAAATTAGTAATTGCACTATAAAAAAAATTAAAGACTTATGATCAATTTTCATTATCATCTTCTTGTTTTCTTCATAATTTCATCGTCTCGAGAGAGATTTGGTAAAGAACAAGATTTTACAGAAGGAAGAATCAAAGATCCACGCACCGTTAAAGCAATAATCTCAAATAGATTCTAGTTACTGTACTTTTCATGTTGATAGTTTGACATTGAAAATAAATCTTTCGAGAAAAAAAAAACACAAGAAAATCTCGAGAACTTGTATTAATTTTGATTTTAAGTTCCTAGCATACGAATCGTATAAAAATAACTATCGATCGTAAAACTCCGAAAAGTACCCATAATGTCCGAAAATTTAACTTGGGTTATAAAAGATGAAAGTGGTCAAAGGGTGTGCTTCTACTTTCTTGATTCCATCTTTCAAGCCTCTCCTTAACTTTTGGTTCACTTTTCTAGACATCTTTTTAGCCTTTTTTTCCCATCTAACCACCATTTAATGATCAATGCATTGAGAAAATAGTGTAATATTTCATTATCAACATTATATTAATCAAAATAATAATAAATAACAACCTCAAAAAAGACGTAATATGGAATGATGATGATGTTCTTGAATATGGGTGGGCGGGAACCGACGGGAACCGAGAACCGGACCCAAAATCGAGGTCGGTTCTGGGTCCAGTTCTGGTTCTCGGTTCTGCAAATGGGTGGTAAATCGGTCCTGGTTATTTGGTAACTTATCGGTTCTGGTTCTCGGGTATTTGGGAGAAGAACCGAAATACCCAAGAACCGAATACATTACATAGGGATAGGGAGTCTCAGGACTGAGGACTAGGCAAGACTCGAGAAGGATTGAAGCTAAAGGAGATATGGAAAGTGGAACTTGGAATCTATGATCTGCACAGACAAAGTCGGCACCCAAGTGGAACTTGGAATCGAGATCTGGAGAGACGAAGTCAACACCCGAGACTGCGAAGGGGCAAGTCCTTTGTGCGATTGCGATTTGCGAAGGGGCGAGACCTTTGTGTGACTGCGACGGTGACGGAGACTGCGTTTGGATCGATATCGACAGCGACTACGTTGTGAAGGCGACGGCGACTGCAAAGCTGCAACGACCTTTGTGCGACTGCGATTTGTGAAGGTTATTACGAAATCTGGAACAGAGGTCCAAGACATACATTGCTCCATTAAGTTTGATTTTGTTTGATTTCTGATATTTAGAATAAATTTTTTGATTTGTGATGAATCTGATTGGAAGGCATCATTGGAACAATTTTGCTTTGTTGATGAATGGTGACTGCCTATTTGCTTTGTGAGTTATGGTGGGAATTGACAGGAATCGGACTCGGAACCGGAACCGACCTCGGTTTGGGGTTTGGGTCCGGTACCCATCGATTCCAGGTTCGATACTAGCTTCTCGGAACCGAGAATCGACTACTCGGTTCCGGACTGTCCAGAACCGAACCCAAAACCCAAATTGCCCACCCTTATTCTTGAATATAGACTCGAGAATGATTATTGGTCCTTTTGTTTTGACCTCGGAATTAACTTTACTTATCTTTCAAAATTATCTAATAATTATTGTTTGGTTGTTTATTTGTCTTGTCATTATTATTTTCTCAGTTATGCGAAGAGAGAGGAAGAGTTCATAAAAGTAACACCACCGTGACATACTTAAACTAATCCAGTCTAAGTAATAGTTTAATAGTAAATTAAATACCACATCGTTGTGTACATTAATTTTCATAATATTATATATTGCATGTGTTGCATTATAACGTGTTTATATGATAAGATGCTGTTAAATTTGACTGGAACCATTGATTTTGGCAAAAGGGTAAGGGAATTCCTCCTTAAACTCACCCTCCAAGTCTTCCTCCAGAAGGAAAAGCCAGTAATCTGAGTGTGAAAGTGAAAGTGAAAGCCAAAAGGGAGGAGAGAGAGAGAGAGAGAGAGAG
>CM039475.1:2934472-3101166 GCA_022433065.1 Begonia loranthoides
CCATTGCAAAGAATGAAGGTACAATGGGATTATGCCTGGCTCCCTGTATGCCGCAAGCACAAACCAATCCTTGGCTGATTGGCTAAGCAGGTGGCTTACGAGGAGCCAAGCATATCTCTCTCTCTCCCAATCAATTGAATTTTCCCCATGTTTATATATATAATCACTATTATCTTCTTCTATTATATTCCTAGAGTATAAAAGAAGAAAATAATCATCTCTGCATGTAGATCTTTTTTTATTTGGCAAGTATATATTTCTATTTATCTGGTAGATAAAGATGATAGAAATCAAAATAAGTTATTTAAATAATTATTATTTTTACTTATTTTATGAAGATAATAGCAAAGATATTATTCGTTATAATAAAATAAAGTTTTTTTTTTTGGTTCAACACAGAAAGAGTAATATTATATTTAATCTCTATTTATATTTTTTACTTTGGCAAACTCTAATTAATATAATAAATTACAAATAATTGGATTCTCTTCTACTTAGATTATTCACAATGACCTCTCAAATGAATCAACTAAAAATAAAAATTCTCTGTAAATTAAATGTTCAATTATTTGCAAACAAATAATTTAAGGAATTATAAAAAGCCGAATATAATAGATTTGGATTATTTTTCCGATAATGATATATAAAAAAAAAAATAATAAATAAACCCGTTACCACCTACATATCAAGAATATAAAAATCTGACGTAAATGAATACTCGAGTTATAATTTAAAAAATATTTCTTCATACAGAGAAGGTGCAGAAGCTTTAAAAGATGAGTCATATGAGAGTTTAGAAAAGCCAATACCAGAAGGGAACGAAGCATATATATGGGCTGCAATTCAGCAATCCTTGCCGGCAGCGCATCAGGCAGAGAGACAGCCAAGCCAATCTCGAGTAACCCCCAAGTTTGAGTGGCCCAAAAAGCTGATAAAATTGAAGCGCCTCCATTAATGTTCCACAGCCAAAACTTCTGACGTCAGGCCTAACCATACAAACTAATCATCCATCACAATTGTCAAACATCAGTAACCGCGTTTGGAGCATAACCACGCCACTGCTTTCCCTGCAAGTGCTTATTCATTAGGCTCTCGGCTTTTCTCTTGCGGCTGCTTGAAGTGAAGGAAGCGTCATCTACCATTTCCCCTTCTTCTGTGTTCTCTATTTCTGATACAATTGTTGACTTCTCCTCCGTCCCTGTTTCTTCGAAATCCTTGGAATGACTTTGAATGTTGGTTTTATACCTGCTTTGCTCCTCCTTTGTTGCCAACTGAACACCTTCTTCTAGTTCCCTCTCTATTAGATCATCTTCGTCCATCTCGTCTTTCTTCCTCGTCGTTTTTGCATGAGATTTCCTCCTCCTCTCCAGTGCTTCCTTAACTTTATCTCTATCAATTTTGATAGCTTCTTTGGGTGTCTGGCCAACATTACCACCAGATTTATAAGATTCAGCATCATTTATTTGCCGTTCCAGATCAGCAGTCTGATTTCTGCAAACACTCTTTTCTTTATCTTCCTCGGTAAGCTCTGTTCCAGGCATACATCTGTTTGGAAGCTCTCTATTGTTGTATTGATTATCCTTATTTTCTGCTTCCACCTTGTGATCGGTTATTACACTGCCCATCTCTGTGCTGCCATTGTCATTACTTTCAATTTGGGTTCTTCTAAGTGGCACCTCATTTTTGTTCGCAGACAAATGGCCAGGAGATGAACAAAATGATCCTAGCTTTGAAGTATGTTCCTCGTCTGCAGCCACCGTCTTTGCTGGATTACAATGACTGGACCCACCAACAGAACTTCCTTCTACTTCACTTCCGTGGGATGGAGGTACTCTGTTTTGCTCATACAGCTCCAGCATTTGGTTGCTGACCTCTGCAACACAATATCAGTGATATTCATTTCATTTCCGGCTGTATTTATTTAATAATGGTGCAAAATGACACCTATACTTAAATGTAATAATTTTTTATTCCATTCTACTCCATGAAACCTTGATATTTATTAGATTCTTGTAGCTATCAATTAATCCACTTATCCTTATAGACCACCACAACCATTAGGCACCAGACCAACAAAATTGTTCCACCGCATGTGAGGAATTGCATGTGAGGAATTCGAATTATGAAAATGGGAGGTAACCAACCCTCCAATTGTCGTGGGTTGACATGGAATTCTTGCCACCAAATCATCTCACCATCTGATGGAAGCTTAACTTTGAGGAACTTGGCAGCAAGGAAAATGGCACCGGCTGCAATATGATGGGGCTTAAACTGTAAGCAGAGTGATGTCATTAACCTGCAAGACAAATTTTTATGCATGAGAAAAGAGACGGAGAGACTGCTGTCCATTGCACTAAAACTCAAAACAAAAGAAAACAGCATCCTGATCATACCCATCATTGACGAAATTCCATGCAACTTTAGCAAGAGCATTTTTGGCAACCATAAATTTCTTAATTGCTTCAACCAATGGTTTATATGGGTGATGAACATTGAGGTCGAAACCTAATGTCGCAAGCACCACCCTCTCCCCAATTAAAATAATTTCCTTTTGTTGTTCATATACCTCCTGCATATTATATTAATTGAATAAGAGAATAAATACAGCATTTTACTTTACAAGAAAACAAAATTTTACGTGGAACTAAAAATCCTACAATAAGTATGTCAAAGAAAAAAGAAACAGCGCAAAACATATCCGAGGGATAGTTTATCAAATGAATGGCATTTCTTTTTAGGTGTAATATCTCATAAAGAAATTCTGCAGGGATTTTATTTAGAAATGATATAATATCAAATGACATATAACCACACGTCATTGTTGACTTAATAATATTGACCTGGATACTACTTTATCAGTCAGGCACTTTGAGTTTGATCCATTAACTTGCGAGGTTATTTACTGCCTATAGCCTCAGAACTATAACAGTACAAAGCTTGGACTGAGTATAGGTAGAATTATCAGATTATATTCTTCTCTGAATGGAAATAGGGTGGATTAATTTAAAAAGGAGAAACATTTGACTAGCCAAGGAAACAAGACAGAAGTGATATTATGTGAATTATAATTAAGAGGATGGGAAGGAAAGAATGATAGATGAGGGCTTCCTAGTGACAAGTGGAATAGGTCAATTTCAGTATCAGTTATCGAAGTGTACAAAATAAATGGTGAAAGCACCATCAGTTAGAGAAAACCTTCTGTTTGATCCTCTGGGCAGCCGTTGGATCCTTCTTGTGAATTATCTCGTAAGAAACAAGAATTACATCCTTTAATGGGCGAGGCGTCTCCTCAACTTTTCCAGCAAGGAACATACACACAGTTGCTACGGTCTGCAAGCATATTGATGAAGTTATGTGCAAAACAATTACATGTTAACTTAACTAAAGATTATTTGGTTCTCATCACTTTGGGCCTTTCACCAGTCCATTTTGTAATAATACAAAACAAATCATACTACAAGCTAAAATCAACCAATGGTCCAGTCAAAGATCAATCAAAAGAGCAGCTTCCATTAAAAACCACTGGTCCCATACTTAGCTTACAAATTCACATCAAAGATTGAATGCAGCTTCAAGGATAAGTGTTTCATATAATACTTAATCCTCTGATGAAGTAAAAGCCTCTTAAAAAGAAGATCATGACATCTCCATGAAGCATTTTACTACTGCTAAGTATCAAAGACAGAAGATGTCTAAGCAAAGAAATCATTGACAGCGCAGAGGAATTTTTTAATACAAATTCAACTCAAGAACCAAGAATGGGAGGAATTTTTAATACAAATATCAGCACAAGAACCAAGAATGAAACTTTGATGCAGCTTCAATGCAGATTTTTTTAATGACTTTTGAAGAATGAATCTAAAGGCTCTGGTATCTTAGTGAGCACATCTTCAAAATAAGAAAGAAAATGTCAATCAAGAATTGAAGAAAGAATTCCAAATAAAGGATCATAACACATTAAAAAATCTTATTAGATTACCCATTAAAATTAAAAATACTATGATTTCACTTTATTAACATGACCTCGTGCTGTCGTACTCTACTCTTAGAACATGAACTTTGTTTCACTTCTGACCCATCTCCAGATACAGAATTTGTATTGCAAAGGACATACAGTCCATCAAGTAATGGTTCATGTTTTAAGTTTTAAACAATAAACATATTGTCTTAATGTTACAAATCATATTGAAACATTATTATTCAGGAACTACCAAAAAAATGAAATATCCAACCTGAATCACTAGATCATTTCATTTAAAAATAATAGGACACTGTTCAAAGTACATCAACAAAAGAAAAAAAAACATGCCAAAGCCTTTACTTTCTTATCATCATAGTTGCCCATTCTTTCCAGTCGATCAATTCTGTTCAATCTTTTTACCAATGCAGCCTCGTTAACTTTCACTCAGCTTTTTTTTCATTCTACTTTAGCAATAAGCTCTTATACAACATTCAAGTTTATAACATGCAGTGACCAGTATTTTATAAAATTACACGTTAAAAATCCAATATAATGGAAATCAGTACACACTCATTTGTGCATTCCTTATGGACATTATTATAATCAACATTTACGTTTTTTCACCTAAAAAAAAATCACCAAAGACAATTTATACTTGCTACTAACAGGTGAAATTACAACTTTCCAAAATAAACACGGCACAGATTAAGATAGAAAATGAAGAGAAAAATGACTAGCACAAATGAGGGAAAAAAATTACCCTCCTATCATTCTTTGTGTGTGATTGGCGAAGGAAGAACCTATGACAGAACATGATGGCTGTCGCTATTGTTACCTGAGGCCTGCATTAATAACTTTTTCAGTGATATGCACGTGCCAAGAAGAACATAGACAATACATCAGCATTTTATGAGAGAACAGAAAACTATGATTTTGTTGATGCATAAAAAGACATCTGCAAACCAGTAAGTACAATGTTACATATTTTTATACTTGTTCTTGAATATTCTTGAAATTAAAGAAAACAAGACAACAATAGCTCCTTTTACAATCATTTTCTAGTTTATGCAGCATATTTATTAACTAGAAAGAAATAACTATATCAAGGAAGAAAAATGAACTAGAAAATTAAAACTAGAGCCACACCCGGTCACACATATTTCACATGTTTGCAGAATTGTATGATTAAGATAACATATTATATATATATATATATATATATATATATATATTGCTCAGAATTCAGAAATATTTTAACAAATTTCTTCAAGGGTTGTAATCTTACACTTTAAGTCTCATGCCCAAATCTCGCAAAAAAGTGCAGTATGACTTGCGTAAATATGTTTCCCTTTTTAAGTCGATCCCATCTCTTCTTGACGGGGAATTGTCTTCTATTTCCTTCCTAGACATATACCAGCGACTCATTTCCTCTAGCTTGTCTTGACAACTTCTAGAGGACCCACCTTCAGATGGCCCATCATATGATGATTCACCAGGTAAAAATCCAGCCATATGCTATGACTATATATACAATACTAACTAGAGTTCAGACAAGGATCCTCTAACTTCGAAAGGCATCAGTTCTTCCTGCCATTGAACAGGTAAGCCTGCTGAATAAATGGGAAACCAAGATTATGATGATGTCCATATAGCATCGATAGTGATTGAATGCTTAAGAAACTACAATAAAATCATTGGAAAGCCTTTTGTACGCTTATACGAAATATATGCCAAAAGAAGCTCAGAATATCTTTCTACTTATTTATTCACACTTTTAACTCATAACTAATTACCATAACAGCTTCAGTTGTCATTCCTAGTAGCAGGCATAACTTTGAACTCAAAATCGAATGGCAATAGCTGACTATCTAAGTACTCATTTCACGAACTAAATTGAAAGAGGTTGAAACCATCCAAACTCATTTGGAAGTGAGATAAGAGTTCTAACTCTTAAAATTTATGCGAAGAACAAAAACATTCTAAAACCCCAAAACCTAAAATTTATGAGGCCAAAGAAAAAAAGCTCGGGAAGATAATCCGCAATATCCTGACTACCAATCCCTAAAGTATAAAGATGAATTTCACTATTTCTCAGGGATGCCAGAAATCCGACAGTTTCCGACACCGAAAACATGAAAGAGAAATCAACCCTTTAATCGAAGAACTCCAGATCCGAACGATTGAACAGGAAGAGATGAATTTTGAGGTAAAGAATGAAATAAGTCTAGAAAAGCGGCATGAAGAGAAAAGGAGAGACAGAATACCTTGCGGCATGACTAGCAGGAGCCCTCGCAGCTTCGCCGCTCTGCGCTCCTTCGGCTGTACTGGCAATGCATAAAGGGAGGACTCTTTCCCTACTCTCGATCCCGTTGCATTAAAACGCTGAGTTCGTAAAAATATCGCAATCTATTTTAAATACAATATATATTTAACATTTTAATTATTTACATAATTATTATAGTTAATTTATTAATTAAAAATACCCTATCATATTTGTAAATAACACATCATATTATAAAATTAAATAAAATATAATTTAACAACGTATTTTGGGATAAAAATTACTGATATCTTAAATAATTTTTTGAGCAAAACTATCATTGTATTATGAATCGTTAATAAAATAATTTATATTTTAATAATATAAGTCAAATGTCTTATCTTTTTTGCTTGTAATTATTATTTTAACTCGGCCAAATTGTCTTAATTCACTCAATTTCAGGTATTCATTCAATTTCACAGTAGTTTAGAATTTAGACCTCAGTTTGACTTTGTTCTAATCTTCAAAATTGTGTGCACGAAATAAAATAAGTCAAAGTAATTAAAATATATTAAAATGTTAATTATAAGAAAAAAAATATAAGATATTTGATAAATTTTATCATGAGTCATTTTGTTAATAAGCAGTGTTGAAAGACAATTTACTCAAAAAATAGTTTAACTTATAACCTAAGCAGTGTCGAGATCTAAATTATGTTTTATCTTATAAAGTTAAAATATAAAAATTATATTTAATGTTTTTTATAACATCCTGTTAGCCTTTTTATTAGGCTAAGTGTTATTTTTGTGATGACTAAAATATTAATTAATTTAATAAATTAATAAGTTGTATTTTGTATTATATTTTGTATTTTTTGAATATTGTTTTTATCATTTTATAATAATATTTATATCCGTGTTGATTGGAA
Source organism: Begonia loranthoides (assembly GCA_022433065.1). Classification (NCBI taxonomy): domain Eukaryota; kingdom Viridiplantae; phylum Streptophyta; class Magnoliopsida; order Cucurbitales; family Begoniaceae; genus Begonia; species Begonia loranthoides. The sequence goes on from CM039475.1 coordinate 2,941,622, forward strand.
ATACCTTCAAAATGGGTATTATTAACGTGTTAACATGTTTACTTGAATCCATGTAGTGTAGCATATCATTTTAAGACTCAATATAGTTCAGGGGTCAAAATAGAGTGAAGGCCTGGACGGCTGCGGATGGAGAAAACTCGTCCCAAATAGCTTTGTGTTCATTCGGACGATCGTGGATGATCACGCAGACAAGAAGAGTGGTCTGAATCCTCCCAGGAATGTGTTCGTTGAGTTTTGGACGAGCCAGAACGAGGAAATGCATCTAGTATGATTTCGGACGACACTGCGGACGAACCCGGACGTTACTGTTTTGAATCTGTCCATTTTAAGGTACAATTCGAACACAAAAATGATGATATGCGAACGACGTTCCGCGTCCGAAAGTGACTTTCGGACGAGTTCTGGACGATAGCGGACGAGGAAGAAAATAATTTAGAGAATATATTTTTGTTCATGCGGACGCCTATGCGGATGACTGCGGACGAGGACCCGCGTGCGAAAAGTCAAAATTGTGCATAACGGCTATATTTACAACGGATGGATTTCAACGGATATTTTCCAACGGCTACATGAGGAAGATCAAAATAAGATTAGTACGTCCGAAAGTCCACTACTTATATATAAGAGATCACTCCAACCTCTCCATAACGACTAGAGAATCGAGGCGAAGCCTTGCCAAATTCAAGACTTGATTCATACTCACTGTGAGTATTGTAAATCCAATTCTCCCCACTTTTAAACTTGCGAGTTATTATTGGAAAAATTCGGATTATGTTTTTAGAACTTTACTTTCTAATTCATTATATTTTATGCTAAATTGTAAATGATAATTCCCTAATAATTCATCACACTTGTGATGACCCGCAATAGTCAAAGGGTGACGCCTTTAGAATTAGTCTTTTGTAAACGGTTTATTGGCACTTATAAGCCAATTACTTAGTGGATCTCTAAGTAAAACTTGGAGCGAGGACGTATGCGAGTTTGCCGAACCGCGTAAACAAATATTGTGCACTCTATCTAACTCTCTCTTTACCTTGTTGCATATATTTGTTATTGTTTATTTTAATTATATGCATTAAATCACTTATGGTTATTAGAGATTAAATATCGCACGAAAAAATTAAAAACGATAACATTTTTTAACAAAAAAAAGTAATAACAATGTTTTGTCTGTTCATTTCCATAATTCAGTCTTTAAATTGTTAGTAAAAATTGTTCAGTAGTTGACTTGTCATTTTTCATAGTTCAGCCTTTAAGTTGTTAGTAAAAATTATTAAGTGGTTGACTTGTCTTTGATCCATAGTAGAGTAGATGTGTTATTGATTTCCTTTATTTATTCATATTTATAATATAGATATATATATAAAATAATAAATTATATATTTAACAAATGGGCATGTAGCGTTACTGCAGGTGAGACGTCAGAACCGGGATGAGTTCCTGAAGGCAGTCGCCGAGGTTCTGGATATTTAACCGTCGACTGAAAACGATTTGGCTAACTGCCATGGAAGCAGCTTCTTCCTCTATTGTCTACACTCTTCCTTTGACTAGAAGTTTTCTTTGTAATACTAAATCATTATGCTGTCAATCATTTAGGAGCGGCCACTGTTCGTTTCCTCTATTTTCTTCAATTTTCACAAGAAGCTCAAATTTATCTGGAAAATGTTTTCGATCGAGACGCTTACCTCGGTCAAGAGCTTCCGAAAGCAGGAATCCATCTCAAGAACTCGCTGTTCTCCTTGAAGTTGAAGGGTATTTCTCAATCTCGATGAATTTTTTTTTTATTAGTAATCTTATGCTCTAGTTTTTTTTTTTTTTTGCTCTGATGCTGTTTTGAATTCTTAGTAGTGTTGATGAAAAATATGTTGTGTTGAATTTGGTCATGCATATTTGTTTAACTTGAACCATTACTTCTACACGAACTGCCTGTATCATTATTCTTCAGTTTTCTTCCACAATTTCTCTATGTATTTATGTTTTTTATTGAATACATAATTCTTTGATGTTTACTAGTTAATTTTAGACGCACTTATTACTTTAGTTGGTCAATAAGTCGAATTTTTTGTGACGAGAAATCTGTTTTGCTAAACGGTTGTATGGCATGCAATTAAATCGTTGAACTGTTTGACTCGTGGTGTTCAACTAGGGGAGTATTGCTTGAATGTGTGGCAGAATTAGGGTCTTTCTATGGGACATATTAATAGTGTAAAAATATTAGTCTCATTCTTCATTGTTAAAGTTGTTCTTGACGGGGACATTAATTTGTTGCTGTATAACATTCTGCGTGGTGGAATTGTAGAGGCCTTCTTCATGGTTATGATATTGATGATTTATCTTTTCATGTTTGTTATGTTATGCTTTTGATTATTATTATTATTTTTATTACAGCTTTTCCTCGATGTTTTTTCCCTCTCCAGAGTCCTCTTGGATGCGCATCACTCGGGAAATCGTCAATCCTTCAACATAGGTCCGCGAACTGGAGTATTTATTTGCACGTGAAGAAATCTTAATTCTATTTCAAGTTTGTGCTTTATGGGATTTTATCTGACTATATTCTTCTTGTGCTGCCAGCATTTCAAAAGCTTGGGCTTGACTGTGCAAATTGGACTGAGCCTATTTATTTAGACCTTGTAAGGTGTGAGATACAACAAATTTTAAAAATGGCGAACATGGGTTGCATTTATTTTTTAGGAATTTTTGAGGGAATTACCTGCTGAGTCCTGAGCTGCAAAACAAAGTTCTTTTAACGATTTTGCTCCTCAATTTGATACTTTACAAGTTGCCATGGAGTCTAACTTATGCTGTGTCTTGATAATTCCATCCACTCTTCTTTTATGCGTATGCTTTGTAGTCCTCTTCTCCCCATCAAGCAACTGACACTCTCCAGTAACTAGAAACGGTAAACAAAAAATAGAAAAAAGTAGGAGACGAAAATCAGCCAAGAATGGGTGATCCTTTGATTGAAAATAAGCAGAAAGAATATCAGACAGTTCGAGGAGCCTGCTTCCTCCCTTTATTTTCGCTTAAATCTTTTCTTCCTCGTTTCCCTTTACTAAAAATTATTTATTCTGCCTTCCCTAAAGCTAGATCTCCAGCCCCGTCAGATATCCTACCCACATTCCTCTTGATATTTGATAAGCCTCCAATAAGCCTGACCTATGCAAGAAGGCCTAGAAGGAAAGGGGACCAGGGGAGGAAGGGGAAGATATTTCTATCAGGTAGATTGAGAGGGATGGAAGGGTATTTGGCGTGGGAATGCTGAGATGGAAGAAATGGTATTAGTAGAAAGTATGTAAATGTACTAGGAAGAATTTGGTTTTGAACGGTTGGAGAGAGTGATCCTTTCTATATTGCTCATTAGGTTGTTTATTTCTCCATTGTCAAATATCAATCCCTATTTCTACTTTCTTTCTCTGATTTCTACCCTATCAATTTCCTTCTCAGATTCTCCCACACACACCTTACATCATCTATTTTCTTCCTCAAACTTGGTCCCACCCTTTAATCTCGGGCCTCTTGATGTAAGTGTACCTTATTGGGTGTCTATTTGCAACTAAGCAAGCACATGGAGGTTCACATATTTTTCAAAACATTTTAAGTGTAGCCTTGTAACTTAGATAAGTTATTTTCTCCGTTACTCTTGCTAAACGAGCTTATGTTTGTTAGTACTGAACTTCTTAAAGGCATTTATTTTATCATAAATTCCTATATTTTGCGTATGCCTTCTGATAATATGATGCAAGGTTGTAAGAAGACTTCATTATTCTCCAGGAAGTGCTCCACTGATGAAAAACGGATGTTAGTTATGTACTTCAATCGAGTGAGTTCCTTTACTGTTTTCTTTAGAAAATGTGAAACATCATGTTACTACAACATTTTTATGTGATAAACAGATTGGTTGGCCTACTTCACTGCCTACGCATGAGAAGGAAATATTTGTAAAAAATGTTTTGCGAGAGAAGGTACTTTTTACACTGTGTTAATGGCATACTACTACAATTTATATCTACTTCTGCTTTTTGATGAGATAATTTAAATCAATGTCTGCCTTAAGAGTACGCAACTTATGTCATTATGGGTGTCTTTTGGTGTTCCTCACGTGGGTTATAGTTGCATAATATTTCTCAAAACAAATTGATTATTTTTATCTTTGCATTTGGCTTTATACAAATGGTTTGACAGCATTAAATGATATCAGATTGGTTTGAGAAATCTCCTTCACATAAAATGATCTGATCTTTTCTTTTAATCTTTCTTGTCAAGATGTCCTGACAACGAATATGACATGATCTGATGCCACGGTTTCCTTGCATTTGATGGTATATAGTAAGAAGATTCGTTGCTTCTACTTTTGAGATTCAATGATGGCCAATCAACCTAATGTCCTACACAGAGATAGGACGAGTAGATTTAGTTTTAATGTTCACTGTATAAAATTTCCTTGAACTATTATTCCATTTTTTAGAATATTAGTTGCATCAATCTCTTTATTTTATCGAATATGTTATAGTTTAATATTGATGTGATTTTGACATAAATCTCTGGTGCCCCTTTCAAAAATTTGTTGCTCTGAAATTGATTTTTATCCTTGTAACCTGGTAAACTTCTTGTTTCTCTTTAGCAGAAATGTGCCATGGATGAATTGGTGGCCTCACAAAGTTTACCACTACGTCCTGGAGTTCAAGAGTGAGTGGCCTTCTCCTTCTTCATTAGAAATTGCTGTTGTTGTCATGCATATCATTCATCACCTTATAGCTAGAAATTGAGGAAGGGAAAAAACTTGTTCTTCCCATGTGATTAGGGACCTGTGCACAAACAAACCAGATACGATGATGTGGAAAATTTTGACTGAAGATGCCTGAAGAAAGTAAAAACTTGCCTATCTATATTGTCTTATACTTTATTAAAAGGGCATTAGTATCTCTAGAATGTAACATTATGAATTATTCTAAGAAAGGAATTGAATGAAAACCTAAATCACATACCCTTGTTTAAGAATTAAATAATGGATCAATGGTGGGTTTGGAATGTTTGAGCAACTATGCAGAAGCTGATTCATTCTTTTTCATCACAAATGTATCAGATTTTGTCAGTTGAGTGTACAAAATGCTGTTCTGCACCTTCTGATATATCCGTCGATTCTAACAAAGGAGAAAAAACAATACCTTTGTTGTTGTTGATTTTTCTGAATGTGAAGATCGAAGAGTAGTTCTTGAAATGACCTTCAATAACGATAATCTTTGATTTGAGGTGTGATATTAGAATTATGTAGAAAAATAGTCAAAGATTTGTCTTTGTTTATTCATTTATTATTATTATTTTTTGGTTCCTTATCTGCATTTATAACTTACAGTTTCATTGACACTGCACATGGTGAGGAAGTACCTGTTGTCATTCTGACGGCCTACAGTAAAAGTTCTGATAAAATTGGGAGGTATGGTCTATTTTAGTTTCATAATTAAGCAACTTTGATGGAAATGCATGTGCTACAACTGTTACTTCAATGCATTCTCGCCTTTTTTTCACTTGGATCTGTAAAATATTATCAAAAAAAGGCTGCGGAAAATAGAAAATATGGTGTTTTATTGGTTGGTTCGTTCTGTTCTATGGGCAAAAAAAACCAACAAGATCAAAATAAAGAATGGTAGAAAATTGTTTAGGATTTGACAGAGTACGAGAATCATATGGTTTAGTTGAATTTAAGTTGAGTCTTTTGCTATAAAGCAGGAATGTGAGACAGAACATGATGTCCACCCAACATGTGGTCCTTCAAAAAATTAGGATATAAGATGCCACAGATTAAATTTTTTTCATAGATATTAACATTTTTCTATTGTCAGATAAAGCTTTGTGAATATAGGAATAGCCAAATATAGATATTTAAGGAAAAAGTTAATTTTCTCATTTCTAATACTTCAACAATATTCTATGCTACACAACAAGCCAAATACTCATATGCATATAGAGTGAAAATGACTAGAAATATATTATTTTTGACAATCATCCTTTTGATCTCTTAATTTAATCATCACCTCTTAAAACTATAGTTTAACCCTCAACTTTCTCCAACTCATGTTTATGTAAAGGTAAATTAACAATTTCTAAGATTGCAACATCTTCCAAATAGCAATACCCCTTTCCTTGATAATAAAGAAAGATTGGAATCTTACAGAACTGAATATATTGCCCATTGTGGATTGATCTTGTTTCTGTTTAAAGTGGGAAAATTACGTATAATTTTCTCACCATGTGATGAATGATATTGCTATTAGCTTCAAAGCCAATGTCGGAAACCAAGGAGAAACTAACAGTCCTTTGGTAACAGCAGTGAAGTTCTCTTTCCATCAAAAATCATCCATCATAGATAGAAATCCTCGAGCTTTTTACCATATGATATGCCACTTATAGAGCTCACTTGAACACCAAGTGCTTTACAGTATTCGATTTTGGTACATTAGAGAACTTTTTTAGCTATGTTTATAATTAGTAATGTTGCTGCACGCATAGTCTTGTTCTTTTACAATTTCAGAGAATGTTGTTTCTATAATTTATTTTCACAAATATGTATTTAACTCTGAATTTTTTGTAAGAAAAAAAAATCATGAAAATAAAAATCTGTGAAACAAACGTGGCATGACGAGAAACAACTTTTTAGTTTTTAGTATGTTGTTCTCCCTGTGGGAATTTTTTTTTTCTATTTTGTAACCTCCTTCTCAGCGAATACCTTTCTTATAAAAAAAAAAAAGGTTGTTTGATATCAATAAAAAATGAAATTCTCCCGAAGGAAAGCTCATTAAGAAAAATCCATTTTTGTGTTAAATCTCAAGACTCTAGCAAGACAAGCTCATACGAGCGGAACTGGGTTCTATTAATACCTTTAGTATGTTGTTCTCCCCGTGGGAATTTTTTTTTCTATTTTGTAACCTCCTTCTCAGGGAATACCTTTCTTATAAAAAAAAGGTTGTTTGATATCAATAAAAAATGAAATTCTCCCGAAGGAAAGCTCATTAAGAAAAATCCATTTTTGTGTTAAATCTCAAGACTCTAGCAAGACAATCTCATAAGAGCGGAACTGGGTTCTATTAATGCAAAGCAGCTATAGTCACTTCAGCAACACTAATAGTTGTAATTATAGAGCTCCTACCTTGTATTTGCGTGATGATTGTAATTTTTCTGAGGGTCCTTCCCTTCAAACCTTTGCTATTTCAGGTTCAAGACACTTGATTATTCATTAAAAGAAGGCATCGAGTCAAAATGCTTGAGTTTTCATAATTAGGACACTGAGATTTTGTTTTCAACGATTTTGTTTATTTTGGGGACATCACAAAAGAGAAAATATTGAGTAACAAGTTGTTTTATAACTTGGTTGTCATATGCCTCCTCAGCTCCAATTGTCAGAGATACATTTTTCATGTAACCAGTTGTCTTCTGTTGATTTCTTACCATAAATGTATCTACCATATCTAGTAGTTTAATGTGGACTGCGGTCATAGTCTATTCCATGGTTCCAAAATCTAACATGCTCTTGATGAGGAAGTCTTTTATTTGAACTTGGCATAGTTTATTGACATTAAATGAAATGGAGAAGTGCTAATATGTTAGTGTGTTAATAAATGTAGATTCATCATTGATAAGCTTGGGAATGAAAGAATTTCGAAACTGAAAATTGTTGGGAATGAGGAGGTCAAAAAGAGTTCATACAGCAAACTTGTGCTTGGTTCAGCAATATCATCTGGTTTGGATGAGCAACTAGCCAAGGAAGTAACAAAAGCAGGTAGATCCTCACTGATTATTCAATGATATCAAGTTTTTCGTTCAATGGATTTGGGAGTGAACGCTTTGTTTTTTGCTTGATGGATAGCTTCTTCTGCAAAACAAAAGATAGCAGAGGATGTGGCATCAGCATTGAAATTAAGTGTTGATATTAATACTACCCCATCTGAAAGGTTTGTCAACAGCTATATAGAGATTGATGCTTTGCTTCATCGATACTGAGATTAATTGCTTTGCTTCATCTTAATGTATGAATTCTATTGACTAAAACTAGATTGTGAATCCAAAAGGAGCCGTGTGCTTCTTTATTTCAGCAATTTCATACTTAGGGAATCTTATAAACGGCTTTCCTTCATATACTTGGGGAATCTTATAAACTGTAAATGTCCTCAAGCCCTTTATATAAAATTGCATTTGTATGACTTTTTATTCTTTCTCTTCTTAGGCGTCAAATATATCGAAATTATCCCCTTAGACTCATTATTTAAATCTTGGATGCCAATCTGACTTTTGACATCCTAAAGTTCTAATGAATTTGCACTTCTTTTTAACCTATTGTGCCACAGTGATTCCGATTGGGAATTTGACATTCCATATATTTGTCATAAAAGGTTATTAGTAACTTGTAAATCCATAGACTTATTATTCAAATCTTGGATGCCAATCTTACTTTTGACCTCCTAAAATTAGAATGATTTTCCACTTCGTAGTCCACTATTGAGAACTTGACATTCCATATATTAGCCATAATAGTGATTCAGCCAATTACATGCTTAAGAGGGTAATTTGGGAATAAATAGTAGGGGATGATTGTAAATAGAAGGGAGGGCGAGCGTGATTAGCGAGGATTATGATATTTGATGAATGAAATGTTCTTAATAGTTTGTTAGGGTTTTCTGAATCTAGCATTGTTGTTAAGAACTCTTTTAGACTATTCTTTTGAGTTTTTAACCAACTATTTAAACCCTTCGTTCAAATGTGTATGAAATGTAACATTCGTTTTGAACGAGAGGAAACGCAATATGAACAAATAAAAAATGGGAGGAAGCAAAATTTGTGGTTAGTTTTAGGGTGTTGTTTGATTTTATTATTGTTTATTTGATGTAATGAATTTTGATGTTCATCCACATTTGCCTTCGAGGTCCTTCAGCTTTGAGAAGATCATAGCTGCGCTACGGGCAGGGGCAGAATATGCAGGGGTACCTGTCCCTAGCTGCGTTCTTGTAGCAGGATGCCAGTCTGGAGTTGATGGAGCTGTCCGAGTCGGCATGCCATGTGTTGTTTTACGGAGCAGGTAATTAGTAGATGATATTCATGATCAACTTGACATTGAATCTTTGAATTTTTTATATTGCCAGAGATATATGGAGTTATTATTTGGCATAGTACAGAGTGAATGATTCTAATGATCGAAAAATACTTGAGACTTTTAAGCATTGACTGAGATGAGGATTTTCTTTAGTTCATGTGCCATGTGTTCTTTAGTCTCTCTCTCTCTCTTTCTTTGATGTAAAAATTGTTAGTGCCAAAGATCTTTAATTAGTTAACTTTTTAAAATATTCTTTCTTGTGTTTATGCAATACCTATATTTTCGAATACGGCACTATTACAGACAGTAGGACAGAAATTATGAATTCTGGTCAAAGATTATTGGTAACAGCCAAAAAAATAGATTTAGCCTGATCAGATGTTAATCAAATCTTCGAGATTAGAAGTTTTGATAAATGAACCTTTTGAAAGATGCAACCATGATGCTATTCTGACAAGAATTACTTTATCAGTTACTAATAAGTAGCCAACATTGCTCTATATAGACTTCTTTTGCATTACATAAATGGCATGTATATCTCTTTTCATTTTCTCGTGAGATCAAGAATGTCTATGTTGTTTCAGGTGATTATTCTCATATTTGTGTGTATTATTTTTATTGTTATTATTATTGCAGTTCAACATCCAGAGCAGAATTTCCTTCAGCAAATGCTGTAATGGATGGATTTGGAGGAGCAGACTTGACAATCTCAAAACTACGGGATATAGTATGCTCCTAGATCATGAATCATTCCGAATCGCATTTCTTAATTGCACTATTGCCCACGTCACGTATAAGGTGTCGTCAAATTATACGATTCTGTAATTTCATGATGTTTTTCAATCGTATATATCACTCATTTAATGAAATTCTTGTGTGCTTATTAATGTAGCTTTGTTGGTAAGTGTTTACTACCCTTTATTTTGAGGCAGCAAATCTTTACAATTGAAAATTGCTGATTCACAATTATTCAGAGTAAGTTTGTTTTCTATTATTGGTCGTAATTTTGTGTTTAATTTTGCCAGTAAATTTACAGAGAACCAAATATGGTAATGGTTTCTGGATAAATTCAGACCATGGGAGTTTAAGCAACTAAATAATTGATTGCTTTATATTTTAGATCGGTTTTTATTTATTTATTTTATACAAAAATAGAGTAATTATCGATATTAATTCGGAAGAATTAGGATCTTTTTATCTGAACTATCCTTATTTTTTTAATTGACACTTCTGAATTTTTATTTTTGCTATTTAACATCTCAAAGTTTGAGACATTAACAAGGAACATGCTCACCGTTAAGGAGTCTGTTAAATGGCGAATATCAACGCTTTTGTGAACATTTACGCTTTCGTGACCAGGTGTTCTTTTGAAATTAAATATCTGTACTTCGCAACGAAGCAGTGTTCTAGATTGTGGAAGATGGAAAAATATCAGTTTTCAGGTAAATTTTTTTCCGCAACGGATAGATCATTTTTTTGCAATAGACCCATATATTAAGTAATTTTTCGCAGCGAATACTTGTCTTCTGTTACAGAAAGTAAGTCATATTCCAAAGATTTGTTTTTCGCTTAAGACTTACTTTCTGCATATGAAGATAAGTATTTGCTGTGGAAGAGTATTTTTCAAGGAGGAAACATGTTTTTTATTGCAGAAAGTAAGTTATATTCCAAGAATTTATTTTTTTCAGCTGAAAATAAATTTATGCAGCAAAAAAGGTAATTTTTACAAATAATATCTGATATTTAACAAATTTCTTAATAGTGAAAATATCTGTTACTAAAGCCTCATACTTTAAAATGTTAAATAACAAAAATAAAAATTTAAGACATCAGTTAAAAAGATTTCATGCTTTATAATTAATTATAATTAATATTGATAATTGCCATCAGGAGTAATAATAATCCGACGAACTATAGCTCGAATGACTAAGAGGAGTTGTTTTTCAAGCAGAGTTGGTTTGATTTTTGGTTTCTTAGATTCATTATTTTGGTTCGAAAATTTATATAATCCAAACCAAATCAATTACTAATCAAACAACTTTATACCATCAAATTTAAGTGACTTAATCGCTCAAACCACTTCCATAGATGGTCACTTTGGATTAGATTTTAACTAAGATTGATTAAAATCAACTTAGATGGATTAAATTAAAGAATGTACTGCGTTTTTACTTTTCAAATAATAATAAGAGAAAATAACACAGCAGATCCTATAATTCGCGATTAATGACAAGTCAAACACTGAAGATTATTTTTTAATAATTAAAACCCTGAACTATAGAAAAATATCACTAGGGACCTCGCAGTCACGATTTTCGTCCAGGACCATCAAGGTTAACGCCTCGGTTTGTACTCTGTCTAGTGGCGTCGAACGGAGACGGAGGACGTCAAGCTCCGTCCTTCCCTGCGGTTCGAAGAAGATGGACGATGGCAGGCGAGGGCGGAGACGAAGCTGGAATAGACCAGAGGCGACAGACGGATGACATGCGGTGGCCGTTGGATCGAGCGACGGCCAGGATTGAATCTAGCGTCTTCCAGAGGCGAAAACGGACGACGATCCTTGGCCGTAGGATCGAGAGACGGAAGTCCATCTTCTGGATCGACGGCTATGATTGATTCCAAATTAACTGGGTCACGTGCAGGGCACAAGAATTCGCTCCATTAAGACGGACGTCCATCATCATGACACGGACGTCCGTCTTCCAATACTACGTCGTTCTGCCCTAGACCTCTAGCCCTTAGACGCCGCCGTTAAGACCATCACGGACGTCCATCTTTAGACGACGGGCGTCCGTCCCTTGCCCTATGTCTTGCAAATCTGCTTTTAGACGACGGCGTTTAGGTTGTGACGGGCGTCCGTCCCTCTCCGATTTCATACTCTGAACTCGAAACAACAACGTTTTCCTCTTGACGGATGATGAAAAGCTGCTTATAATCGCGTCTGTGCCCTAGATATTGCATCGCGACAGAGTTTTGAATCTGTTTTCCCTCGACGAATTCCCGAACTCCCGATTAACTCCCGAGTTTTGAATCTAAAAATGGCGCCAAAGACAGGTCAAGCATCGAAGAAGCGTAAGGTGGTGGCTCCCACTGAGACAGCGGGTCCAGTGTTGCCTGCATAACCCCGGTTTTTTAGCTTGGCCTCCGCCAAAGAACGGTGCGATAATGACATTGTACCCCGTGCAATAATCATATCTAGGAAGGTAGATTTCAATTCATTCGCTGATTTTGGATTGAAGGCGATGTTTGAACGTATTGGGTTGGATAATGTAATATCCCGATTTTCTATAATATAATGAGTCTAATTATAAATAATATTAATTATAATAATTCTTAATTAAATATTTATCGAGCTATTACCAAGGACAAATTTCGTTATTTTCTTGTCCTTCTGAATATTATAAATTCGTGAAAATAAATACGTTATAAAACAGGACGATATTCATCAACATTATGCAACATAAATAATTGAAATTTAGTATAATTGTCGTATTAATTTAAATAAATTAGAAATAATTAAATAGAATAAATTGATTTAAGAAATCAAATTAATTGTTAATATATATATATATATGAAATAAGAATAAAAAATAAAAATAAAAATAAAAAGGAAAATGGCAGAAGCCATTTTCCTTCCTCGGGATGAAATCGAAGAGAGGGAGAGGGGGAGAGCCAACGACGGCGATGGATGAGAGGCAGATGGCGAACGACGGCGAGCGCTCGGACGACGGCGAGCTCAAACGTCGGGATGCGGTGTCCGGCGTTCTGCTACGACAACGGCGTGCGAACGAGCAAGTGACGGGATCAGAGCTTTTGTCGCGGCGACTTCCGGCGACCGATTGGCAGGGACGGCGACGACATTGGCGTTTCTCGGACAATGGCAGCGAGCGATCGGCGATGGAAGGGACGGTTTGGAAAGGGCTGGGCTTCATTTCACGATTGAGCTTGTGACTTGGTCTTTGTTTCTGTTGGAATAAATCGGCCCACTGGTTTCTGCCTGGTGTTGAACGACACTATTTGGTCCAGCTTGTTGTTGCGTTGAACCGAGCCTAGTGTGGTGAATTTTCCACTTCCAGCTGTGTGGGGTTCTGCTGACACTTGAGGGGGAGCAACTTAAATGACGTTGGTTGACGAATTTATGGGTAGACAGCGGGTGTAAATGCAGAGTGATTGTTGGCTGGAAATTCAGAGTACTGTCTGGATGAATTATTGTTGTGTGATGAGGCCAGGATGTTAAAGGATAAATTGGAGTTGAAGCTGGAGGAGAGCTCCTAGGGGGTGTTCTTCAAGCTGTGGCAGAGTGTGAGGGATGAGAGCTCTCTGTGTGGTGAGGTCGAGATAGGAGAGGGAAGGCAGGGGATGGTTGAAGCTGTCCAGGAGATGGAGCTTCTCCTCTGGAAATGTTGAAGGCCAAAGCTGGAGCTGCTCCCTCTTGCTCGTGAAGCTGCTGTTCAGATGAGTGGTTGTTCCCATTGGTTGGTCTTCAGTAATGGTAAGGAATTGTAGGTTTTGGCAACTAAAGCCCTACCCACAAGTATAGGTTGATTGTTGTGTTCTTGAATGTTGTGTTGATTTCTTGTGATTGTTCTAGTAATTGTTTTATAGCATGCAACTCCGTTTGGAGTTTGGGACTGGTTAGAATGAAATGATATTGTTAAACTCTCCTAGCAACTTGTATGTTAACTCTTCTAGCATGATTTTCTTGTGATTTCCTAGCATGATCAACTCTTCTAACATGTTGTTTATTGAATGGTGAAGTTGTCTTGTTATAACTCAAGCATGTTTAATACTTGTCTAGCTAGTTTAGCTCGATTCTTTTAGAATGTAATATTTCGCAAGTTGTTGTTCATTCTTTGTGTATTTGCTGCTGTAATTCTTGCTGTAATTCTTATTAAGATAGAGCATGTATACACGTGTAATGGCTATTTCGCTGTCGTTTCTTTATTCGATGTTAAACATAATATAGTTGCTGTTCCGTAGCTACTTTCCATTAATTTTAGAAGCATGTTTAGCATGTTAGTTGTATAAATTCGTTGTTTAATTCGCTGCCATTTCGTGTTCGATTTCCATAAATTTCATAGCTTGTTTAGCACGTTTAATTGCTTAAATTCGCTGGGGAATGCGCTGCTGTTCTGTGGCTGTTTTCCATCAATTTTCGAAGCATGTATAGCACGTTTTAATTGATTAAATCCACTGATGAATCGCTGCTGTTCCGTGACTATTTTCCATCAATTTTCGAAGCATGTTTAGCACGTTTAATTGACTAAATTCACTGATGAATCGCTGCTGTTTCGTGGTTCTTTTCTGTCAATTTAGAAGCATGTTCAACACGTTTTAATTGCTTAATATTTGCTATTACTTCACTGTTGTTCCGTAGTTTGATTTAATAGAATGTTGTTATTCTTCCGTTAGCTTCCACATAATTCGATGTTCGTGAGTTTAGTTGTTGAAGCGTGATTGTATTTTCGTAATGGTTGCCATAGTTCAGTTCTTGGTAAATTGGATTGTAGTTCAACGATGACTTGTAGAGATTGATTTCGTGTTTGTTTGTATAGATGAATCCTATGATATCTTGGATGTTTACTTGTATAGATGGCTTGCCAAAGTCACTAGGTTAAGGGTTTATGGTCTTAGAAACCCTTAGGAAATACCACGTCCGTGTTGGTATTCATGATGTGAGCTAAAATGATTAATAATGTACGTAAGGGAATTAACGACCGGGTTAATGGTTCGAATCTAACCGGTAGACTCGGTAAACAGAACGTAAGATTTTCCCGCTCATGGGATTGAAAAGAAAAGCTTGTCTACTCTAGGGTGTTAGATGCCGAGTTTCCCCCCATTGCCCGCTAGGGTTCTCTAATCTCCCAACTCGATCCACGAGTAAGAAAGATGTAACCGTGAGTAAAGAACGGTTTGGACGGAGCCCATTCCGACATAATGAGTTAGAGGAATTTTGTTGTGTTTTCAATTCCTTACTAAGTCCTTTGTGGACTTACAGTGTCTACTTGTGGTGTAGGTGTTCAGGATGATGTGCTTTATGTGAAAGAGAAGCGGTTGATGAGAGATTTACACGGTCGAGCAATGTGGATGGCAAGGCTAAAGGGTAAAGATTTAAAAGTTCAAAATTAAAAGGTTAAAGAGCAATTAGTTTTGTAAATATAAATGTATTTGGTTTATTTTGCTTTCGCTACGTTTTTAAGAAAAATGATTTATACTTAAATATCTTTATGATTTAAGCAATGAGATTAAAAGAAAGAATTTAATGGTTCGGTTTTTAGAAGAAAAAGACTCTGATTTCAATTAATGATGTTTTTTTTATTCAAATGACGTTTTTTATTCGTTGATTTAGAAAGTTTTAAATTTATCGTATTTTTAAAAGGAAAAGAAAAACCGGGTCGTTACAGATAAACTGTGCACAGTGGGAGGTTATTTCTGTGAGAGAGCTGTTAAACTGTTTTTTGCGAATTTGGAGTTGGACATATCCAGTGACAGAGAGTTGAGGACTTTTCTATTTGGAAAACAGATTAGGATAACTCTTGGACATTTGAATGAGCTGATTGGATGCTCCACGGAGAAGCCGCTGGAGGAGTATTACCATGTGTCAAAGGACCCCGAGTTTGTCAAAAAAAGAGAAGGTCTTGCATTGCTGAACCAATTGGTTTGCAATCCTACAGCCGTGGAATCTTTCTTCTGGCTTAAATCAAAGGACCTCGATGCCAAAGCAATGGTCATCCATCACATGATCACGCATACAATTGTGCCTCGTGATGGATATAGAGACCTTGGCACAACCATGGATCTCTACGTAATGGAGAAGCTCTACAATGGGAAGAGGTTCAACCTTGCATACGTCATTATGCATCAAATGAAGGCAAGTATGAATAGTGCAAGGAAGAATCTCCCATATAATTGGCTCATTCAGCGCATTATTGACAGCAGCGGGTTGGCTGTCCCTCACACGGAGCGACGAACGAATGAAAAACCACTTGATGTGTACAATCAAGTGACATTGGCTCGAATGGGACTGCAAAAAGTCCGAGGGGAGTGGGTATTCAGAGGAGAGGTGGCAGCTACACCTCCTGCAGTTCCTGCAGCTCGTCCTTCCACGTCAGCAGCACCTCCGCCTTCCACGTCAGCTGCACTTGCTCCTTCCACGTGCACTGAAATAAGTCCGTGGACATCAAATGTACAACCGACATATCATGTGAAGTTGGATGACGATGTTGTGCGTCCTACAGCAGACGATGCACCTCCCCCTCCCTAGTCCTCGCCCTCACCCTCACCCTCCATACTCATTAGCGAGGAGAGGTGGCAGTGGCTTATCGCCCAACTTGGCGAGATTCAAGCCAAGTTGGATAGACAGGAGAGCCAACTTGGTGAGCTTCAAACCATTGTATTACAAATGCAAGAAGTACAGATGGATATGGAAACCGCTCCTCCAGCAGCACAACCAGCTCCTCCATCGGCTTCTCCTACATCTTCCGATGCCAGTCTAGACGGATGCCAATATGTCTTTGAATTTACATGCAATTTCCTTATAGGCATTAGTACTGTTGATTAACAATGTGTTACAATTGTGTAGGTCTCCGATCATCAGGCAATCGTCCCCTCCTCCAATCCTTGTGATGTGCTCCAAAAATCACAAAGAGCACTTGATTAAAATCGGCCACAATAATCTGTAATATTCCGTCCACAAAACTTCAAATGGAAATAACTCTCAATCCAGACGTGAGAATTAGCTGTAATTTGGAGGTCAACAAAGCAACTCGTTCATAAACGACATATCAAAAATCCAGCGCAAAAAACCACTCAGAAACTCCAGATATGGCAAAAACAACACAGCCCCGTAATTAGGGCTTCACCCGATCAGATTCGACCTCTGAAATTAAAACGAATAGAACTCCGTTTGCATACAGCTTAATAACGTCAATTTTGGAGGAGTGCAACTCAACAATATAAATAAGATCTCAGCCAAAAACCAGTTCAAAAAGATAACAGCAAGTCGTTCAAATTAAGGCACCAATCCAATGATCCAAGCAGTGAATAATCCAGAACAGATCAGCGGCCAAAAAGTATTCTTCAACCAAACGAAAATAATCACTTACCAATCAATAAGAATACCATTCTAGGGCAGGGAACTCAGGATATTTGATTACCAAACAGTAAGAACAATGATTCCCTTTAAGAGTAATACGAAATAACAAGAATAACCAAGGAGTCCGTTTATCCTCCTACCGTGAGAGGGGCGACTATCAAGGCTTAACCCGATGGGGAAGCACTCTCCAAGGATTGGAAAACCTCTTCTATCACCACACCACAATCATCACCACGAAGGAGAAGTATTGGAGGTGATAGAAACCCTTCCAACTCGACCAAGAAGCTTTCAAGAAAACCGAGTTCGGGCTATGGATGAATTGGCGATGGAGGGGGTGCCGCGGGTTCTCTCCACAAAGGAAACAACTAGGTTTTTTTTTAATTCAACAAAACTGCGTTCTCCTTCCACAAAGAGGGCTTAAAACCCTAAGTGTCTTACAACAAATGCCAAAGACTAAAATAACCCTGACTTAAGAAATTAGACATGACTAACACAAGATCAATAATCCCGAGCTGAATTTTGGTCTCTGTAAAAAAGACATTTGACATAGTAAACGACACCCAAATATGACGTTCAATAGCTCGTATGAAGGCTCTGAACTCTACGAGGAGTCCACGAATGTGGAGATGAGCTCCGATTTGCACTTCAATGTCATCGACATCCGGAACGCGAAGCCTTCCATTTTTGAAGAGCCACTTGACGTACAACAGGCAGAAGAGGAACCACTTGTTGAAAAGGCACCACCTACAGAAAAGGCACCACCTGTAACGTATTCAAGAACTGCAAGAAATGCAAGAGGTGCAAGAGGTTCAAGAGGTGCACAATGTGCAAGAGGTGCAGCAAGTGAAAGAATTGAAAGAATTGAATGAACATTGAACAAGTGGCTCAAATGAATTTGTTTTTGAATGCATGTTGTTGTATAGTGGTTATGGAACATTAGAAAGTTTTTTAAAGTTTTTTGGATGTTGCAATCTGCTTTGGTTTTTTCTGGTGACTGTTGAATGTTGGTTTTGGGCGAGGGGCGCCCCAAACAGGGTGAGTACCGTTCATTACCGTCACTGACCTCAAATCGATTACAGCCTGAAGGTGTTAGACACCAATTCTGAGCCACATGTTGCAGATTGGCAAGCTTCTTTGTGGTCTTAGGACACAAAAGATCTGTTGATTCAACCATCTGGTTATATTTCTTAACGATCCTAGTCATTATGCCCGTTCTAATAATCTCGAACATAGTGAGGATCGGTTTGTCCCGGGCTGGCAAGAGGCAGACATTGTAGCACTCGCTCAAATTATTAAGGCCCATATCGCACTTTGGGACAGAACTGAAAGCATGTTTTGCCCAACACCTCGGGTTAATTTTCTGCATATATACGTGCGCTTTCTGGTCGAGCGCAAGTAGTTTACCCATCTCTTTCTGAAAGTTCGATGATGTTGTGGCTCTTGCTGCCTTCCACATGATATTTTTGTATTGCATTCCTGGAAATTGTGTTTTGAAATTGGCATACAAATGTCTTAGGCAGAAACAATGCTCAGCTGCTAGCGCATATTGTTCAATAGCAGGCACCCACCCCTTCTGTCGGTCGAAAATGAGTGTCCATCCTCTGCCTATGTCATTGTCTAAGTCCGCCAAGAAGCAACACAAAAACCAGGTCCACGAGTCTCTGCATTCTGATTCAACAAGTGCCACAGCAACTGGATAAATCCCATCATTGGCATGAATGCTGACAGCTGTGAGCAATTGACCTGGGCACGACCCATTCAGGTGACAGCCATCGAGACAAATAACGAGTCTACCAAACTCCTTCAGACCTTTTTTGCACGCATCCAAACACATGTACATTCTTTTAAATATTGGACTTGGACGGGCCGTCAAATCTGGAAAATCTACCACCAACAACAGTGTGCTGCCTAGATTGGATCTTCGAATCTCTTCTGCGTAGGACCACAATAGCTTGTACTGTTCATCACCATCCCCTTCGTTTAAGGTCTGTGCTAAACTCTTTGCTCTTCTAGCAAGACTAGGAGTAATATTAACATTAAAGTCCTTCCTTACAGGCTCAATAATGGAAGCAAGGTCCCACGTGGGTTGACTATTGAATCTATCCAAATATTGGTTTGCTACCCATTTGTAGGAAGCGTGTCGGCTTTCCATTTTTCGTGCACATGTGTGCTCTTCATTATAGCTCTTAATTTGAAAGGTCAGCTCACCTTTCATTTTTGAAGCGTGAAGCCGCCAACTGCATTCATCCTTGCACACAGCAGTTATCCGATGTTGTTCGCTTTTAACAAACATGATCCCGTGCCAATTTTTCAAAGCATAATTAACCACTTCATCTCTAATATCTTTCAACGCACTACACTTCTTACCGAGACAAAGCTCCGAGGACGAACATTCAATTTGGGGATGCATACTCTTTGCCCAATCATCATCCTTTGAGTCACATATTGAACGAAGCTCCGAGTCCAGTGATCCCGAGATTGAACGCACTTCTATACCAGCTTCGTGATAGAACCATCGATTCTCATTGGTCTCTACTTCCGAAATAGGATTAGGATCCATCTCCAGTTCGCAGTTAATGGATTCTTCAACAATGGATGAAGCAGCATGCCTTGATAACTCCATGTGATGTGCAACACTCTTGTTCGTTCGATTATGTTGAGGGAGTTTGTCAAGGGAAAGACAAAATCTCTCTCTCGAATATCCTATGGCAATGGAGGGACTTCTTGTGTTCGACTCTGTTATAAGGCAGAAGATACGACATTACTATCTAAGGTTTTAGTATGAAATCTGAGAGGGATGGACGCCTGTCGTATTCAGATGGTCGTCCGCCATAACCTAAACGTCGTCGTCTAAAAGCAGATTTGCAAGAAATAGGGCAAGGGACGGACTCCCGTCGTATTGAGACGGACGTCCGTCATGGCCTAGACAACGCCGTCTAAAGGCTGGAGGCGTACATTTAGGGCAGAACGACGTAGTATTGGACGACGGACGTCCGTGTCATGCCGAGGGACGTCCATCGTAATTGGGGGAATTCGGGTGTTTTAAGATCGCGTGTGCTCCGTGACCCAGTTAATTTGGAGTCAATCCTGGCCGTCGATCTAAATGATGGACTTCCGTCTCTCGATCCTACGGCCAAGGATCGTCGTCCGTCTTCGCCTCTGGAAGACGCCAGATTCAATCCTGGTTGTCGATCCAGAAGATGGACGTCCCTCGCTCTATCCAACGGCCAAGGATGGACGTCCGTCTTTGTTGCTGGAAGACGTCAGATTCAATCCTGGCCGTAGATCCATAAGATGGACGTCTCTCGATCAATCCAACGGCCACCGCATGTCGTTCGTCTGTCACCTCTGGCCGATTCCAGCTTCGTCTCCGCCCTTGCCTGTCATCGTACATCTTCTTCGAACCGCAGGGAAGGACGGAGTTTGACGTCCTTGTCTCCGTTCGACGCTCCTAGATAGAGTACAAACCGAGGCGTTAACCTCGACGGTCCCAGAAAAAAATTGTGACTGCGAGGTCGCCGGCAATATTTTTCTATAATTCAAGATTTTAGTTGTTAAAAAATAATCTCCAGAATTTAACTTGTCATTGATCGCGAACTATGGGGTCTACAGCGTTATTTTCCCTAATAATAATTACAACTGGAATGGATGCGATGATTGGTTGTATAGACCACGTGTTTGGGCAGTATTAGTCATAGTCAGATTCTCTATATGTTGCAGGCATTGGCAAGCACCCATTACACAGTAGAGACACTGTCTTTCTCTCTCCTCTCTCTCTCTCTCTATCAGAAATTTCTTTTGGGGTCGTGGATCTGTCAGTGTGAATGGATTTGGTTGGCCTCTTCTTATTATGGCCCCGACGACTTCTCCAACCTCAAACTTCCTGAGTATGAAAGTGGTTTTAATCACTAGATTTAGATTTGAGCTTTAAGCTTTAACCTTTGGAGATCTTTCAAGATTCTAAGATGGGCATATATCAATCCCACAGCTCCCTAAAGATTGAAAATTTTGAGTACTCATGCACATGTTTATCAAGATTTGAGCTGAAATAGGATTGAATATATTAAGCCTAGAAAGGGAGAGAAGAAGACAGCAAAAACCCATTTCTACTCTCTCTCTCTCTCATGGCGGATCAAGGAGTTGATAGTTTGGTGAGGGAGTACAGAAAAGGGAACTGGACAGTGGGCGAGACAATGATACTGATAGAAGCAAAGAAAATGGACGACGAGAGGAGAATGAGGAGGAATGAAGAGAGTGAAGGAAGGAGCAGCAAACCTACAGAGCCGAGATGGAAATGGGTCGAACATTATTGTTGGAGAAGAGGGTGTTTGAGAAGCCAAAACCAGTGCAATGACAAGTGGGATAATCTGATGAGAGATTACAAGAAAGTGAGGGATTTTGAGAGAGGAGAAGGAAATGGAGGTTTGTACTGGAATATAGAGAAAGAGGAGAGGAAGGAGAGGAATTTGCCTGCAAATATGTTGTTTCAGGTCTATGAAGCTCTGGTTCAAGTGGTGGAGAAGAAGGCTGGTGTGAGTATGAGAGCTGTTACCTGTGCTGCTGATCATCGGCCTCCATTACTTCCTCCTGGTGCTGCATTGCCACCGCCATTGCCTCCCCCTCCTCCGCCACCAGCCTTGGTTGGGTGTTCTCTTCCTCCTCCTCCTCTCCAATATGCACAGCCATTTCCCACAGTAGGTACTCTCTCTCCCTCCTCTCTCTTTCTCTCTCTTCTGTTAGAGTTAATTCCATCTGGGTTCCATTTTTTATGGCTTAGGCATGTGTGATAGCTCAGATACTAATATGAGCGAGCATTCAGACACACCATCGAAGAGAATGAGAAGAAGCATGGAGGAAGAAGAAGGAACAGCCATATCCAGAAGTGCCGCAGTGATAGCAGAGGCTCTCCAAGCCTGTGAAGAAAGAAAAGAGAGAAGGCATAAAGATCGACTGAGTTTGCAAGAGAGAAGGCTTAAGATCGAAGAATCCAGGACCCTTATCCACAGGGAAGGTATAAGTGGTGTTGCTGAAGCCATTAACAAGCTTGCCAACTTCATTTCTGCATTGGCTTCGCACAAAATCCAACCATCTTCAAAATGATTCATTCCCACATAACATATTTTGTCATTTTGTACATGCATTACTCACAATCCTTTTCTGTTTGTGCTCATTTTGGTTGGTCATTTCTAATTGTTATTTTCCCTCTCCTCCCAAAACTCTCTCTCTCTCTCTCCCTCCTTTTTAAAAATAAAACAGTAGACAAAATTCATGCAAAGGAGAGGCTGTGGACGTTTAAGAGAGTGATGGTTTCGATTAATTTGGATTGGAAGGGGAGATACCCAGAAGAGAAGAGGGGCAGATGAAAGTACTGGAGAAGAGAACATGTTGAGGGGAAATGGCTGGTCAAAAGGAGACCAGTCAATGATATCTGTGGAGGATGATGCTTCCTGGGAGTTCAATTATTCACCAAAATGCCATCGGATGTGTTAATCATTTGGGCGTCACTCTTTGTATCCTAGTGAAGGCTGCGACAAAAGCTTTTTTACCCTTTTCCCAATCCACTCTCTCTCCCCCACACACGGTCTAAACCAGCCTTCTCTGTCTGATTTCTCCATCGCCTTACATACAGTAAAGACAAGCTATGTAGTACTTTTATGGGTCTGTTTTTTTACCTAAGATTTATGAGAATATATACTTGATTGACCATGTTTCCAGTCAAGTTTTATAACGACGACGGTCCGGTTGACAGAAAATGTTATCTATGTTACCTACAGAAGAATGCGACCGACCGACCAATCTTTGCCATCGCGAAAGTTCCTGTTCGCCTGATGGATCTCTATGGTCGAATGCCCTTGTGTACCCACCTGCAAAACAAAGGACATGTAACAAGAAAAAGTTTCCATCATTATAGAAAAGAACAATATTATATCATACAAGTATTTATATATGTGTATATATGTGTGTATGTATATGTATTTATTATATGTAGGTATTATGGCAGCAGTTTTAAAGCTGTTCAAACTAAGAATTTGCAGGTTCTGGAGAATCATCAATAAATTGATAAAGAAAATGCACTTGAGTAAATATTAAATACACAACCAGAAATTTGAGAAAGTTGGCAGTTGAAATGAATATTAAGGCCAAGTAAAAGCAGGTTCATCTTCAATCAGAAAATGTTGTCTATCTCCGATTTCCCATATGCATCTAAAATTAACACGGAAGACTAAAATACTCAAAATTCATGCTACAAACTTGTAATAGAATTTCAATAACTATGGAAAAATATGACTTCTTAGTCTGTTTAAGCATCAACATGAACTCCGAGCATGAAATGGATAACCTTCATTCACAGCAGTCCAAACCATCACTGAACTCAGAAACTTAGTCACAAACACAATAAGACGGCAAACCCTTCTGTACTCTTACTAGTCCTGCCAAAATTTTAAGAAAAAATGTGTGACATGTATGCATTATATCTCAAACAATCTAGACATAAGTTCCAGCAAAATCATAATTGTACAAGTAATGTACACAGTTAAGACAATCTTCCATGGAGAACTCACACTTCTTGTCCTTTACAAGGGTTTATTCATACATCATTTTTTAGCCTACAGAATAAAAACTGCAAAATAATCATATGAATTGAAAATAATTGATTGAAAGTAATTACCTTTGAGCCATTATCACAATCATAGACGAAGTCTCATAAATGATCAAACATTTTTCAAATCACACATAACAAAGAAACTTAATAAAGAAAAATTAAGTGCAGCTTGACGGCATTTTATGTTGTACTTCAAAACCAAACATTTGGAGCAATACATGTTCCGATGTTTTGACATTCAATAACCATAATTTGAAGTCCTAAACAGTCTTTCGCAACTGGACAACTTTGTTTCAAGGAAACACAAGACATTGCGATGGGCGTATAACACCAAGTAACGGTAGGATAGAGTTTTGATTCAAGAAGAAAATTACAGTTTCAAGCAATCCACAAGTCCAGTTCTACCACAGACTCGGCAACTCCTAAACAGAGAAAGAATATCAAAATGATCAACAACAACCAAAACAGAAAACTATTGATTACATCCCCACCAAATCACAAAAGCAAAACCCCCACTAACAACAAACTTCCACTACTCACAGCCGGCCAAACTCACAGAACAAACAAAATACCCTTTAAGTTAACTGTTGAATTGCTTTCTTCGACTGAGTCCTCCCAAATCAATTACCTTCTGCATCACATTATTGATGGAGCGAGATTTTTCTTTCTTTGGTTCTCTGATTTTACTTTTATTAAGAAACAATGAAAAATATTAACCGCCAGAGATAAAAGAGGAAGAACAAAGAACACCCCAAAAATAGGATTTACCCTCAAGTGCCTCCAGGAACAAGATAAACCGAAATATCACAAGAAAACTTCCTATTCTAATTCCTCATGTTCCAATTATGATAACCTTCCAAAACCAACAAGATAGTCATACAATAGAAATATAACACCAACCTTACAGAAGACCCAGATAGTACTTGACATAGTTCAAAACTCTCATCTAAGTTCCAAAACCCCCTTATGGTTTCTCTATTATTTGTTCATTGCCTAAATTCACCAAAAATGGTGTGGCAAAAGCTTCTACTAGATAAGCAAACAGTATAATAGTGATTGTTCGCAATATGATTTGTATAGCAAGAATACCTTAACTTTTCCTTCGTATTTTCTCCCTCTGGCTCTCATGGAAACATAGAAAAAATCAACTATCTCAAGTAGGTAATGGCTTAATGCAATTGAAAAATAATGTCTCAAATAGGAGTACTAGGAAAGTGAAATCTTCACAAGAGTAACATCAAAAGTTATATCTGAGTTACATAATCTAAATGTAGAATATTTACTTACCTAAAGATGACATCAATATATATGAAAATGAGGCACAGCGTATATCTGCCACCAAGTACCCCTGGTTTAAAATGTTTGAAACTCTTTTGGATCTTCTCTAGCCAACGTTAAAGAAACTTGGCCAAAAGATTTTTAAGATGTTCAGGGTAGGAAAACAGTGCTTGATAGTGGAAAAAACAAAGTTATCTTCTTGAAAAGTCAGGTCGAGAGCATATGGTGTACATAGTATTTGGATTGCCCTTTGTCAATATGAGAGCATTGAAATCCAAAACTATTCCAAACCAAAGAAACCCAAATATTTGTTGCCAACAAATTATAGGCATATAAACCTAGAGGCAAGTACTTGGCAAAACTGGGATGGACAAGTTTCTTTCTAGAAGGTTGATAGATGCCTGCAAAGATACTAGTTAAAATGTTGAGATCATTGCCTTCCTTGAGGGTAGGAGTAAACTTCGTATTGTCTTATTGCAAATGAGGTAGAGGGCTGCAGATCTTGCAAGAAAAGGGCATGATTAAGAAAAATTGATGTGGTCAAGCCATAAATTCCGCTGATCCTACCCAAAACAGACATAAGCCAAGTACATACAAGCAGGATCGGCCATACATTTTGACAAGTACAAAGGTCATATAACATTGTCAGATTCATCTTTGGTTTTCAACGTCAATTTGTTGTCCACAAATTATAAGCATTTTTATATCTCTACAAGTTCCGAAAAAGAAATACACAGATCATCACATCTGAAATTAGGTTCTATTGACATAATAGTTATTCCCTTTGATAATATCTCATATTTTCAACTATGAAAATTAACAAAATAAACCCTAAACTGTGGGATTAACAACAAGTCAAACTTTAAAGAAATTTCGCAGACAACTAAAACCTCAAACTATGAGAAATGAACGATGAAAACCTTGCAATTGTTTCCTGTCAAAAAACGCCGAGAGAAACGCCGCAGTTATGTTTTATGCTTAAAAATGTCAAGGACCATCCAACGGGAACGTTTTAGGATTAACAACGGAGTCCCTCAACGACGAGAGATGTTTAAGGCTAATCTACGAGAAAGGGCATCCTTGGGGCCATTGTAAGGCCGCGGAGCATCCATGTTGGCCGCTGGATGAAGAGATGGGCGTCCTGTAAGGAGGATGGACGTCCAGGATGGGAAAAGGGGTGCTGACGGATGAAGATTCATGTCCATTGGATGAAGGGACAAATGTTCTTCAACAAAGATGGGGAACTAGGATGGAGGATGACCATCCTTCAAAGGCGTTAGCAGACGATGGTTCATGCCCATTGGATCGAGGGGCGAACATCCCTCAACGAGGATGGACGAGCAGAATGGAGGATGACCATCCTTCAAAAGCACTGGCGGATATTATACTGAAGGGGGTCACATGCCGGCACACAATTTTTTAAATGGGAGCAGACTCCCTCCACTTACGAAAGACGTCTCTCAAACAACAACGAACGTCTCTCATCCCACAACGGACGTCCCTTAACTTAAAACAAATGTCCTTCCACGTACAACGGACGTCCCTTAACCAACAACGAACATCTCTCAGATATACTAAAAGACAACGTTGTTTAGCATTGAGGGACGTCCATGGATGATAGTAGACGTCCATTGATATTGAGAGACAACGTCGTTTTGTATTGAGAGACGTCTTTCAACTTATCACAGCCGTCCCTCATTGCCATGGACGTCCATTTTAAGTTGAGAAATGTCTGTTGTGGGTTGAAACATTGTTGCACGCCCCTCAATGCTAAACAACAATGTTTCTCAATAATCATATCTGATGACCAACAGCGGCCTTAGACGCTCATCAACTCATCTTGAACGTCCATTCCCAGCAACGAGCGTCCCTCATCTCGAAGGACGTCCCTTATACGTTGAATGACCTTCAACTCCGTCTATATAAGTAGAAAGGACATTCGTTGCGACCTAGTCGATTTCCAAGCAACATTTCAACTTCCTCGGAGTATTTTAACTTTTCGAAATCTGAACCTTTGGCTGCCACCACCCCTCCTCCCATCCTAGATGTCCATCCTTCTTGCAGGACGTTTGCCTCTTCATCCAGCGGCCAACATGGACATTCGTCGACCTTACGATGGCCCCAAGGATGTCCTTCCTCCCGGATCAGTCTTGAACGCCCTTAGTCGTTGAAGGACATCTGTTGTTGATTCTTGGATGTACCCGTTGGACAATCCTTGAAGTTTTTAAGCGGAAAACATAACTGTGGCATGACATTTTCCTTGACCTTTTTTGACCATAAACATGACTCTGAGGTTTGTGTCATTGATTTCCCATACTTCAAAATTTTAGTTGTCCGCGAAATTTTTTTAAGGTTTGACTTTGTCGATGATCCCAAAGTTCAAGGTTAATTTTGTTACTTTCCGTTTCAACTATCCTACACTAATCTTTGAGATATTAATATTTTCAATTTGATGCGGAGCAAACCCAAAAAAAGAACCATGAGTCTATCAACAATGTTAAAACTCGAAAATTAACCTAAACTAACCACAAATCTAGAAAAATAGCAAAGACTCATAAATACTTCTACTCCTGTTTAGCAATGTTCCACATGATCAATGATGTTTCTCCCCTCTCATAAGGTTCCTTTTTATCCTCCATAACTCCCCCTTATTCCTCATGAACACTTGCTAACTCTCTAACAAACTTTGTTGCCTCACAATGATTATTTCCCTTTTTGCTCCTCTAGCTATGACCTCTTCTAGATAATCATTCTCACTGTTTCACTCTCAACACAATTTGTATAGAATTCTAGTGATAATGGTCTTTCTTTTCAAGTAGAAGTGAAATCATACATTGTTACCAAAAAATAATGCAAATGACATTAAGAAAATAAAAGATCCCAGGCAGGTTATATGCACAGCACGTTGCACAACAAGAAAATTTTGGCTAGCCACTTCAAAATGGTTTAAACAAAGCATTCAGTTATCATGACATTAACTAACGCAGTAACACGTGATACAGAATATGCAAAATGATAGATCAGACACATACCAAATCATCATCACTATTGATTCTGCTGCTGGTTTTGAGGTGGCGGTGGTAGACCTGGACGAGGAGGTCCAAAAACAGGAACTGAGCTGCCAGGAGGAGGAGGCATCCCTGGACGAGGAGGTGGAGCAGGCATGCCAGGCCTCGGAGGTGGAGGTGGTCCTCTCATCATTTGCCCTCCTGGCGGTGGTCCCATTGGCCTCTGTGCGAATTGAGGAGGAACAGGGAACTGCGGTGGTGGTGCTCCCCCAGGCCTGCCAGCTGCAAATGGTGGTGGTGGCCCCTGAGAGGGAACACCCCTTCCTAAAGGAGGAGGAGCCTGGCCCGGAAACCCTGGCATCTGACCAGGAGGACGGATAACCGGGGGAGGGTATGTCATTGGGGGTGCTTGAAGTTGAGGAACTGGTGGACGAGAAAGCTGAGGCTGCATCATTCCAGGAGCAGGCCCACCCACTCCCCGAACAGGGCCAGCAAGCCCAGGCTGAGCCTGAATGAGAGGAGCGCTAGGGATTCCTCTCCCAGCAGCACGCCCGACGCCAGGGCCAGCCATGGCAGCAGCATTCACGGCCTTAGCGCGGGACTCCTCCGCCGGAGGTGGACCTTCAACGGTCATGGAAATAACCTCCTCACCGCGCAGAAGTACTAAGCCAAGTGTCCGACGCTCGTCTCGCTCCTCGTTAGTCTTCTTACCTTTGGCGGGTGGGAGCTTTCGGAACTCTTCGCAGTCACCTAAAACAAGGTTCATGTGGCGATCAAAGGCCATGAACTTGCCCACAAGCTGACGACCATCTTGGATGGTCACTCTCATCCTGTAATTGATGTACTGGAGCATCTTGGAACTCTTCGACATCGACATTTTCACAAAGCTTTGAATTTCTCGTCTCTGAGGCAGTAGGGTTAGGGTTTATAGCAGAATGATCCGAGAGAGAAGGCGGGAAGAAGAAACTCAGCTTCAGGGAGGAGAAGTAGAACTGAACTCGCTAGGGCTCAAGGGTTTAAGGGCGACGACGTTTCTGAATGGGCTCAACCTTTAGACTGGGCGCCCATTTACATTTTATATCATTTTGGAAATGACAACCACCAAGGACGGAGGGAGGATATTAAGGTCATTGCATCTTCCTGTTGTGTCAATTTTGCTTAAAAACTCCGTCACTTCCATTTAGGCTCTGGTCGATTCAGATCTAGACGAAGAACAAAGGAATTGGAAGCCATGGCAGCAGCAGCACCGGATCAGCTCTTCACTCTGCGTAATAACTTCTATTTGGGAGCTTATCAAGCTGCCATTAACAACAGCGATGTCCCCAATCTCTCTCCCGACGATGCTATCCAAAGAGATATTCTTGTCTTCCGCTCTTACATTGCCCTCGGCAGCTATCAGGTTCCTCAACGTTCTTATTCAAACTCTTTCAGTTGGCCTTTTTCTTTCCCTATTTTTTTGTTTCATTTTTGTTTCTTAATTTGTTTTGGATTTGCTTTTCCAATTCCTCTATGTTTCAGCTTGTGATTAATGAGATCGATTCTTCTGCTCCCACGCCTCTTCAAGCGGTCAAATTGCTAGCTCTATATCTGTTCAACCCCGATAATAAGGTTGGGTTTTGCCTGATATTTTCAGTTTCTTATTGAAAAACAAATGTTGAAGAAAATAATGTTCTTTTATTGATCTGGCTGAAGGAGTAAATGGCTCTAATACTGAAAGTTTTACTTGGTGCATTGTGTAGGAATCAATCATTTCAAGTTTAAAAGAGTGGCTTTCAGATCCAGCCATTGGAAAAAACCCTGTTTTAACGCTGATTGCTGGGATCATATTCGTGCATGAACAAGACTTCATTGAAGCTCTGAAACACACAAATGGTGGAGGGAGCTTGGAATTGTGAGTCTTTATTTGACTTCTGCATAAGGTTCTTTGAGAAACTTATTTTGGCCTGTTCTTAATTATATTAGTTTTCGCATCTATGAGAAATTTTTGTTTTTTGTGGACAAATTACATTTGTGTAACCGCTCAACTATAAGAATGAACCTTATTTTCGTGCAGGGGCTCTTTTTCTCTGTCATATGTGAATTATGAAAAAATATTTTCTTGTTCATCTATATTATTTTATCGTCAATTATTAACACATATGGTTGTGAAAACATTTTTATTACGAAATATCCATACTAGCCAGTATTGATTTTCATTTGTTGAACAACACTGAGTTTTAGGAACATGAAAGAAATTATGATAAATTTGGGTGGGAGGAAGGGAATGATTGTTTTTTTGTTTCATGATCCTCCATCGCTCTTTTATGAAACTAGAATCAAGATAGTTATTTCAAGAAACTTGATTTTCAAGTAAAGGGTCATGGAGCAAGAATTCAATTCTACTATTTTTTTCTGATGAAGTTTGCAAAGCTACTCTATTGTATTTTGAGACATGGTCCACTCAGTCAAGAACATGTTCGAAAAACAAAAATTTTGTAGTCAGGAACCGGTTTTCTGTCAAAGTTTCAGTTGAAAAATGTTCGTTAAAATGTCATTTTTTTTTTATATTTGAATGTTCGAGTGTGACTTCTCATCTAGCTCGTAGTTTTTTGCCTCATTATTCATCCATTTTGTGGTTAACCATATATTTTCCCTTTTACATCAAACAGAAAGTGTATAAAAATCAGAAGGCAGATTCTGTTGCCATCATGTCTTACTGATTTTTCTTTTGCAGGCATGCCTTGAATGTTCAAATATTCCTTAAAATGCATAGATCAGATTATGCAGAGAGAGAGCTAAGGAACATGCAACAGATTGATGAAGATCACACATTGACTCAACTTGCAAATGCTTGGTTAAATCTTTCTGTTGTATGTTCCTTGTCAGATTTAGTTCTTCTGTTTTGATTTTTCCCTAGGAAATTTCAGGTTCTTGGGGATACTTGTGTTACACTTTTTTTATGCTGTCAGGGTGGTTCCAAGATACAGGAAGCGTATCTAATCTTCCAAGACTTCTCAGAGAAGTATCCTATGACAAGCTTAATTTTGAATGGGAAAGCTGTTTGTTGCATGCACATGGGAAACTTTGATGAAGCAGAAACTTTGCTACTGGATGCACTGAATAAGGCAAGTTTATAGATCATTTTTATATTGACTTTTGTGTTTTTAATGGAAATCTCTTTTCTAATATCTTTTCCTGTGCTTTATTAATTCAGTTAATGTTATATGTGCAACTTTAATCCATTAAAGGTGTTTATGTTAATAATTGATAGAAGTTGAGACGAAGACTGAAATTTGACATTTGGTTTTCTCTATGAAGATGACTTATAACTATTAAATGCTTAGTTTTATGAGCATTTTCATTTCAATTGAACTGAAATAAAACAGTCTACTCTTTACTGCAAAAGTTCTACTCATATTGAAGTAAGAAGCCATGACTATGGGCTAGGTCCATGCTAGTAAGCAAGGGTTTTATAATCTAGAGTTGTTTATATTTACTAGTCAATTCTCCCATGCGCCAGATGTGTTAAATCTCTTCTACGTGTTGATCTATTATTCTAGATTTTAGTTGTTAGAAGTATTTTTAGATTATGTAAAAGACAAGGAAAAAATATAAAAAATATTATGTTACATTGGTGCTTTGTTGAGGATAGTGTGTTGCTCCTGCTGCAAATATGGTGATAAAGAACTATTCATCTAACAACAACAAAGGTAAAACTGTTGTGTAGGATTGGTAAGATAATGTACATTTGAGTTTCAAAGATTTCATGTTTCAGGAATATACAATCTGGTATGAATCAAACTGTAATGAGATTTGGAATCTTTGCAAATCTTGATTCGTTTTTTGCTAATAGTACATACATTCATGAATGAACAATTATTCCATTATCACGCCTTTAGTTAATTAAAGAGTTTAGTTAACCTTGTTTTTGTATCTGAGCTGTCCACATTAGATTAGGAAAAGCAATGCTTTGGAAAACTGCAGTATAGCATCTGTTTTTATGTTTTTTGGTGAACTCAATGATAGAATTTTCATGTTTAAACCGAAGTGTGGTAGCCATGGCCTGGTGGGTGATATAAAAATCTGGAGGTACTGTCTATTCTTTTTTCTTAAAATGTGAATGCTTTAGTTTAGATTTAGGCTGAAATTACATTCCCTGAATTGCTGATCTCGCCTTTGCACTTATGTTTATAGGTACAAATTTTCTCTCATAGAAATTAAAAGTAAATGAAAGTTGAGAATTTTAAAATTGCTTGGTTGTTGAATTGATGTGCAAAAATGCTATCACAAGATCACAAATATAATGAAAGATTATTTTATGTTTATTGCAGGATGCGAAGGACCCTGAAACTCTAGCCAATCTTGTTGTATGCTGTCTTCACCTCGGCAAACCAGCCTCTCGATTTCTCAGGTGATTATTTGCGTTGCATTTAAAAATCATTCTTACCTCTTTACTTGTGTTTGTCGGCGACCCAAGTACGCTTTACCCTGTTCTTTAATTAACTTAGATTAATTTTCTTAGATCAGTTCTTTGGTAAGTTGTATTAGTACTGGATTAAGCCTCCAGTGATTGAGTTGATGAGTCCTTGATTCTGTATTTGCAGCCAATTGAAGCTTTCACACCCAAACCATCTACTTGTCAAACGAAGTGCTGCTGCCGAAGAGAACTTCGAGAGGTCAGTTCAGTCGGTTGCTTAAAAACTGTATGACTGGTAGCAGGTGATGGGTGTTTTACTAGTTTCTACATATGATAGTCCACTGATTGATCATCTTTTTTCAGTCACTAGTTTGTTTGGTTGGTTTTATAAAACACTACATGATATTATTGAATGCAAATTTTGGTGGGAAATAAAGACTCAAAAGTTTTGCGAGCCTACATGTTGTTTTTTATTTTGGCGCTTCTATGAAACTCTTAAGATATTGTATTTATTTTATTTTGGAAAAATGACGAATCAACTATCGTACTTTGTGATCAATGATAAGTCAACCACTGAATAATTTTTGCTAATAACTTAACCACTGACTTTATGTTTATTCTTTGCAAATTCTAATTTTTATGTTAAAATTGCAATAATTAAAGCAATATTACAAAGAAGACGATGTCGTGAAGCTCTGGCATAGTTCGGTCTGTCGTCGAAAATAATTTTCACGTTTTCAGTTTTTCAAACATATTCTCATCGTCGAAAATAATTCTCTTTTCAATTTTATCGTTCAATTTTCATCCCCATCTTCTCATTCTCCTTCTTGGTCCATCGTTGTCGTCTAGTGTTCATTATTAATGTCCCATTTTTTACGGAGGAAAATAATCATTTCGCCGCGGAAAATGATCGTTTCACGACATAAAGTGATTGTTCCGATAATAGTTTAGTGGTTGACTGGTCATTGATCACAAAGTAAAGTGGTTGATTTGTCATTTTCTTTTTTATTTTCTACTTAATTATGTGGATTTATCTAATAGCCATAGTTAAAAGGAATTGAAATGTTCTAGAATGAACACTATTCCTTTAACAATACAAGCTAATTCATTCCCTGAAAATCTAGATGTTGAAATTCATTTTGATTCAACTGCAACGAAAACAGTGCAATGGTTACGGAAAAATATGAATTTATATGCGACATGTCATGTTGGTCGTTTTCGTCATTTAAAATTGATAGACTTTGAAGGAGTTGCTTACATTTCTTACTTTCATGGAAGTAAAAGAGGAGAATCCAACGAAAACCTTCATCAAAGTGTAACCAAAGATTGACAAAAACTGTGTTTAAAAATCATAAAAAAAAAAAAAAACTATATAAATGCAACTCTGCGTTCATTATTATAACATGCAAGCTTATTTGAAAAAAAACCTGTGACCAACATGGATGGCTGCTTTCTACACCCATTCCCCAATAAAACCATTCTAAATATGGTGCATCTGCTTCTATCACTGGGTAGAAGACCTGAAGTCAGTGCCCCAAATCCGATCTCCCTCTAGATTTTTCGATTAAGGCAGGGATGAATGTTCAAAAAGATGCCAGTGAAGCGGTTTCATAGCCGTTCATATGCGACTTTTGCCACATCCATGCTACCTTCAAACTCTGCTGAAGATCAGTGTATTGTGCAGTCCATTTCAGTTCCTTGTTGATTTTTGCAGGGTCACTATACACTAATGCATAGTCACCTGGACGACGGGGGAGGTACTCGACTTTTATATCCACCCCAGTTGCGTTCTTACATGCATCGACGAATTCCCTGACTGATCTACCTGATTTTAATTTTTAAGGCAAACAGTGTTAAAGTCGCGTTATCATGTACGGATGAAAAGAGTATTTTGCCCAAGATTATTATTCATTATGGATTAAGAAAGCAATACTCCATGAGACTTTTCTTGTCTACCCACCTTTACCAGTGCCGACATTGAAGATCCCTACTTTACCAGGATTTGCATTCTCGAGAGCTTGCACATGAGCATCAACTAGATCTGTTACGTCAATATAATCGCGCACGCACGTCCCATCCTGTGTCTTATAGTCAATTCCTCTTACCTGCAGTGCAAAATTTTCTGGTTTACAATCATAAAATCCTAAAGACATTTTCTATTTACCCATTTAGTACTTCTTTTTAGTTCAATTGCATCAAAGAGTATTATAGTTTGTTCAACCAGAAATGCAAATGTTCCTGATTTAAAATCATAATATCCTAAACACATTGCTTTTCTACCCTTTTTATTCAGATAATATCATATTGTAAACAGCACAGCCAACAAGCATATGAACCATTCTTTATACCTTAAGGCCAGGAATAATGCCTCGAGCTGCATCAAAGCAAGCACCGGAAATACGTCCATGCTCACGCAGCTCAGGTTTTGGAGCTTCACCTAATCTACCCTCTCGATCTGATCCAATCACATTAAAGTATCTAGAACATTTTCAGAGATAAAAAAAAACATCAGCGACAAATTCTGACAATTTAATTTGTTCTGGGACGAAGCAACTATGAAGAAGAGAGCTACAAATAATATTAAGAGTAAAATATATAACCAATCCAGAACATTGACTGTTGTTAACGCTTAAAAATAAATGTATACATGTCATAACAACTCCGCAACGACTCAGGTAAATGCAGGAATAACACTGAATAAATACTGTGAAGAAAGCTCAACCCCCTTCCATTATAGTTGAGTCACTTGGCGAGTGTGAATTCTATGGATGTCTCAATCACGCATGAATAAAAATTCAAAGCTAATCTTCAAAGGTTTTGGAAACCATAGGTCATAAAAGAAGGAATTAGGCAGCTCAAGAAAAAAATGCATAATCATGAAGGAACATGTCAATAAAAAATAACGAATAAAAAGCATGCCAACCTCAGGATCATGACTGCCATATTTGAATTTTTGGAGAAATCTTGAATAATATCTTCTGACATCTTTTTTGCTTTCCCATAAGGATTAATAGGAAACTGCAAGTTATGCAACCATGTGAGTTCCCAGAATTGATTCCATATCAGTTTTGACTACTAGATAATATATGAGAAAATAAAATAAATCAATTTTCAAAATCAAAGCCAACATTAATTTAAACTCAATCTCAACCGCTACCTGAGGTGTATCTTCAGTAATGGGCATTTTTTCAGGTTCTCCATATGTTGCACATGTACTAGAATAAATTAGTGTCTTGACACCATGAGCTACCATCGACTCCAGTATTGTCAAGGTATTTGCTGTAATATTGTGATAATACCTACGTAGAAAGGTAAATTCTAGGTAAGGAAATTATTGATATATTTATGGGCAACAAAATTTACTCCCACAGTTGAATAAAGCAGCGAGAAAAATTAAGATGTTCAATTTCTTGGGTTCATATTTTACAGATAAGAACAATGAACATAACTTGAACGAAAAAATATTTAAACTCCCCGAGATGAATATGAACCAGTCATTTACGAGTCTTCGATCATGAAATCAGTTTTATACTGGAAGCGACTAATCATTTCATATATAAAATTTGTTCTTATCACATCTAAAAACAACTTATTTTATATACCAATACTTTTTTTTTAAAGCAATCAAATGAGGGCAGTACATGCTATAATAGGTATTGAGACTCTAAGTAAACTTTTTTCAATTTTCACCAAATGTGTACTTTCTTTTTCCATTCACCATTGATATGATATTCATCATTTTAAAGTTTCTTCCCGGGCTAGAATAACAGTTTACTTTTGAAAATAAGAATGAAATGCATATTTAATGTCTAAAACCATATTAGCCAGCAACAAAATAGGATTTTTTCCCATTAATTAACCGAATACACATCTTATAATGAGAAAATGTACCGTTCTTAAAGCATAAATTAGCTATCACATCATAAAATGCTTACTTAAGCGGATCGAGTGTGCTTTCCCCAACATATGCAACCGCCGCGAAATGCATAACAGCATCAAATGAGTTCTCCGAGAATATTTTATTAACCTGAAAATACTAATTAAAGAAACATTTACTTATAGTTTTACATAATCTTTGAAATTTCTTTCGGAAAAAAAGCCTTCTAGAGGTGGGACAAGGATACATATTTTGCATCTCCCAAGTCAGCATATATAAACTGAAGCCTCCCATGTTCTGGAAAGAGCCCTTGAAGAACCTTGACAGCCCCAATGTTTCCTCGTGATAAGTTATCCTGTGAAAAAGGTAACACTACGATTACATAACCAAGGGAGGAAATAATTAAAGTCATATTAAAAGCCCTAACAAATCTCAAAGACATATACCACTATTGTAACACGATATGAGTCCTTCAAAAGCCGTAAAGCAGCATGTGAACCAATGTAACCAGCCCCCCCTGTGACTAGGACATGAGTCACCCCTGGTTCACGTATGGCAAACTGAAAGAAATTGAAAGATAATTTTAAAAAACTGGAGTTTGACAATCCACTACTTTCAAAGATCAATCATCATATGAGAAAACAATCAATAATGTGTGGTATAGTTAGCTTTTAACAGCAAATAGAACCATTAAAAGAAAGTAAATTTATACACCTCAATCGAGACAATAAACAGCATCGATCAGACATCATATGAGAAAACAATCAATAATGTGTGGTATAGTTAGCTTTTAGCAGCAGATAGAGCCATTAAAAGAAAGTAAATTTATACATCTCAATCGAGACAATAAACATCATTCTATAAACTCTCATGAAAGCTATAAAAGATAAAGAAGAAAAGATCACTGAATAGAGAGCAGTAGCGTAACTAGTAGAGGATTTAAGACAAACTTCAATCATTCAATTTAACATCACAGACAATTTCATATGCCCACTGATATAAATAGATATAAAAGAATATTGACAGGATGCTTTACAGAATCAAAATAGTTTGCATAGTTGATACAAAAGAAATAAGAAAAAGATGCACTGAGAATTTCAGATTGACGTATACAGTAGCTTGAAGGCAAGAAAGAGTATTACAACCCTCCAAGGTGGAATATCAGAAGTTAGCATTTTTGTATTTTAGCACCAGGAAGACTAATCAGAAATGAAATTTTGTGCATATAGTTGAATGATGCAGATATATATTGGTACAAGACCCCATGAAAGGTGCTTATCATTCCAATTCCACAACAAAGATCATTTGACCCCAACGGATAATTAAATAACCTAACGTCAGCGCAAAAAATGTAAGTAGTTACAAAGTAAAAGGGCATCCTTAGGCCCAGCATGTGATATAAAAGTTTGTGAATAATAATAGTATCAATGTACATTGGCTGTACAACATCACATATGCTTGTCATCTTTAAACATAAAACAATCATGACACAAGTAGAATGACCTGAAACAAATAAAATATGATGTTGTGATGGAGAAAGTCTTATATATAGAAATTGCAAAACAGCCATAACCAGCTGAAAACATCAAGCAAGATGGGAGTATGAAGAACTATGAATAATAGTTCGTACTTAAGCAGGTAAGAAAGAGTATACTTCCTTCAATAAGATTAAACCGAAAAACAAACTTTTTAGTACCATTGCAGATATATAAATTTTTAGTGCGATCAGTTTGATTGCTGAAATTTAATTTGATAGTTTGTTAAATGCTTCCTCAATGTAATCTAACAATGGCATAAATACCACCTATAGATTCATGCTAAGACAACAGATTTAGGATAAAGCATTAATAACTTAGACATTACATTGCATGAATACTTCTAAACAAGAAAGTTTTACAAAATTATTCACGATCAATTAGCTGAGGTGATTCTAATGGAAATTTTCTAAGGCGTCTCCATTTAAATAGGAAAAAAGTTACCGGACTTGGAGTACTGAAAGTTGGGGATTGTTTGAGCATGATGATACATAAAGCTGTAAGAGCTGCAGCCAAAAGAATCTTTCCAACGTAATTGCTTTTCCTCTTTGGATCTGAATAATCCATTCCTGTAATCATGACATTGACAAAGATACGTGAACAAGTAGTATAAAGAGAGTTTTACTATATTTAAGCAAGTCTGTCTTGTGGAATTGAATTTTTTTATGAGACCTTTTTTTGTAATCTCTTCTAGGATTGAGTTTTTTATTACCCAGAAACTGGGAATCAAAAAGCACCAAATTT
Source organism: Begonia loranthoides (assembly GCA_022433065.1). NCBI lineage: Eukaryota > Viridiplantae > Streptophyta > Magnoliopsida > Cucurbitales > Begoniaceae > Begonia > Begonia loranthoides. The sequence goes on from CM039475.1 coordinate 2,980,241, forward strand.
GATGACTTATAAAGGGCGTTTCGTTTTTTTATTACCCACCTCCTTCAAACATAACTTTTATTTTACATGCTTTCGACCAATTAAAAAACTATACAGAAGCAACAGGTTCCAGTGAAAGCTTGATGTAGCCAGATATTAATCATACCAAACAGTTTAGGAGCAAATTTCATGGTTTTTCAACACTTACAGAGAAATTCCACTTATACACGAGGAGAACGATTTCACATAACTGCCTTGACACTCCAACTCATAAAAAAATTCTTGACGTTAAGTTGGAATGTATTATGGAACAAATTGGAATGGCATACCACGAAATTTATTAAAGTTAGTCTGAAAGTTAAATATTCTAGAACTACATCTTGTATTGATATGTTTTTTTGCAGCATTTTGCCACTCTGAGGCAATAGTCATTTTAAATGCATTTTAAAAAGGAAACGTAAGTCATGATCCAAATATAGATCAAGTATTGGATTTTAAAATTCCAGGGAGAAAATATTTGCTCCAATAATGAAAAACAAACCTCCTAATGACAAAGATCTAGTAGACCTTGACTGAGTTCTTGCCCTGCCAAAATTGAGCATTTGGGAAGTTTCTTCAACTTGATTTAATAATATAGTTCAGGTTCTACACAGCGATTTCAAAAATCAAATACAACTGGACCTGCCAAAAGAAAAACAAATTTATCAGTAAATTTCTCGTAATCCAAGCAAATGAGTTCGAAATATTTGAACCAGCAAAGTTATTGAAGAAATTCAAAGTCAACGAAAGAGATAAATAAAACACTTGATTTCAAAACCAAAATATTTTAAGCAATTGAGAGAAATCAAAGTTGACTAGTTTCAGATTCTAAAGCAAGAAATACGTAGATATCTAAGATCATCTTCTACACATAATAAATCCCACCTAAATAAAAGATGCCCATTTATTTTTTCACACAGAAAGAATAAAGGAAGACAAAGACGCTTCTTAATTTTGTCTGATTAGGTTTAAAACAAGGGACCATTCCAATAGTCACATTGAAGAATTAAGGATTGTAAACTGTGAAACAGGAAATATCAAAGCAACAAAAAAATAAAATAAATAAGAGAACAACCATAGATCCAGATCAGGACCCATCTCAGAAACAGTCTCTTTGATAACCTCTACAAAATTAAGCGAAAAATTATGGCAACCAAATAAGAAAAAGCACTACACGGACTTAGTAAAAGACTTCGACTGCAGAGAATTTTGATTGAAACAAAAAACAATCACGAAAGGAAGAGATTCAAATTGTCCCCAGGGTATATGACCGCCCATCACAAACAAGATGTTCCAGACAAAAAATAAATAAAAAGAAGCTTACGGGCAAGCCATGACAATTGAAAGCACACATAACCAAGAAGAAAAAGCGATGAAGACCCAAGAAATTGAAGCAAAAGAGGAAGCTGAACAGAAGAAACAGAGCAAAAAAACGACGAGTACCAGATGATGTAGACCAGGTCCAACTCGTTGAGGGAGAGGAGAATTTTTTAAACAAAGGGGGTAGGAGGAATCAAACGAAAAATTAAATAAAGGAAAAGGGAAGGAAGGAGGGGAAGGTGTGGACCGGCGACAGGCATTTGGGAATGAAAAAGGCGGAGAATTCTCTTCATCCATGTTGTCGTCATGTATTTCCTTCCAACGCCAACAGACATTTCCTCCGCTTCTTACACTTTTCTAATTTCTCCTCTTTTTTCTTTTCTTTTATTTTTTAGGGTTAAATTAAATTATAATCCACTACTACCCTTTTTCACAATTAATTAGTCTTCAATGTTTACACAGAGCCAATCATCTGTTTCCACTTAATTAATTATTTATTTTTTTAGAAAATAAAATGAGTTACTAAGTTGTTTATCTACCTTTTTCTATATTATTATATAAAAAAAATTAAAATAAATTATAAATAATTAAAATAATAAATAGACGAAACACAAGATGATGAACTATAGGGTATATTTGATATTTTACATTAAAAACATGACTAAGAAAATCAAGTTTTTATATCTCTTAGTTAATTCAATTAACTTAATAAGATTGTTAAATTATATTTCTAACAAAAATCACAAATTCATGAACCTAAAGAATTTACATTTAATTAAATATAAGGAAATTAACAACACAAACTTTGGACTTTGAGGTCAGTAACATGTCAAACCTTGAAGAAATTTTACGGACAACTAAAACCTCGAACTATAAAAAAAGAACGACACAAAGCTCGCAGTCATGTTTTTTGTCAAAAAAAGGTCGAGTCAAATGCCGAGGGATGTCCTTGTTGGCCGAGGAACGTCCTTGTTGGTCGCTGGATGAAGAAACAAATATCTTTCAACGAGGATGGACGTCCATGATGGGAGGAGGGGCGCTGGCGGGTGAATGGTCATGCACATTCGATAGAGGGATGGACATCCCTCAACAATGATGGACTCCCTCCCTCTACTCAAGACGAACGTCTCTCGTCCCACAACAGACGTCCCTCCACTTACGATGTTATTTAGCATTGAGGAACATTCATGGATGCTAGGGGTTGTTCATGTAGTGTTTTGGTTCAGTGATTATTTTGAGTGCACATGTGTTTCATGTCTCACACTCAATTAAGTTAAAGGAAGTTGCTTCTCGGTTGGAGTGAGCAGCTGGTTACTTTTGTTTTATTAGTGGGTTTTAAGTGTGTTAGGTGAGATAATGACTAATGTACTTTTCTTCTATGAGAGATAAGATTTTCGGGAAGAGAGTAGTGAGCAGAGAGAGTTAAGATTAGATGGAATTTTGATTTAGGTTTTCTTTGAGTCTGTAAGTCATGCAAGAACTCTGATTGGTTTTCTTGATCTGTGAATAAAAGTATGTTAGTCTTGGTCTGTGGATATAGGATTCATAATCCGAACCACGTAAATCTCCTGCGTTCTTTTTCGTTTCTAGTTTTTTGTTCTTTATTCAAGTTTTGAAGAAATCGTTTGTTTTTGTGGTAATAATCACCAACAATTGGTGAAGTGAGCGTGGATTGAATACGCGACCTTCAGATCGGTGGGTTTAGTAAGTCAGAAATTCAAGAAATCTTAAATGGCCAAGTTCGAGGGAGACAAGTTCACGGGGGACAACGATTTCAGCCTCTGGCGCATAAAGATGAAGATCCTTCTTGTGCACCAAGGTCTTGCTCAATCGATTGATGAACCGGCTCTTCAAAACCTCAAGGACAATGATAAATCGAAGGCTGAAGTTGTGGAATCCAATGCTCACAATGCGATTTTGCTCAGTCTTGGGGATGAAGTCTTGAGAGAGGTAATTGAGGATATGTCTGCGCTTTCTGTTTGGCGAAAATTAGAGGCTTTATACATGAAACATTCCCTTGCTAATCGGCTCTATTTGAAAAAGAGATTATACACCTTAGCAATGGAAGAATCTAAGGAAATGAAGAGGCACTTAGATGATTTTTACAGAATAATTCTAGATCTTAATAGTATAATGATAAAAATTGCTGAGGAAGACCAAACTATTATAATCCTGAGTTCTTTACCTAAGATGTATGAATACTTTGTTGACACTATGTTGTATGGTAAGCAAACCTTAACAATGGCAAAGGTTAAGACATCGTTAAACTCTAAGGAACTTCAGAGGAAATCTGATGGAAAAGATTCCTCTGAAGGTGAAAGTTTAACAGTCAGGGGAAAACCTCAACTTAGGGAAAACAAAGGACAGAGAAAGAAGTCAAAGTCTAAGTCAAAAATGAGGAAGTGTTTCTTTTGCCATAAGAAAGGACATTTCAAAAAAGATTGTTATGAAAGAAAAAAGAAGTTTGCTGAAAAGAATTCAGAAAAGGGAGATGCATTGGTGGTTTCAAAAGGATATGAATCCTTTGATGTACTTGTTGCCTCTCGGTTGGAATCAAGAGAGCAGTGGATCCTCGACTCTGGATGTTCCTTCCATATGATTCCTACGAAAGAATGACTACTGAATTATCATAAGACAATGGGAGGAAAAATCTTATTGGGTGATAACAAGTCCTGCCAGGTTGAGGGTGAAGGGACTGTGCAACTTAAAATGCATGATGGTTGCATAAGACTTGTTTAGAATGTTAGATATGTGTCTCAGTTAAAAAGAAATCTTCTGTCAATTGGAATGTTGGATTCCATTGGTTGTGCAGTTAGGATTGAGGCGGGGATACTGAAAATATCCAAGGGAATTTTGACAGTAATGAAGGAAAAATTGCATAACGGGTTATATGTGCTAGAAGGTCACACAGTTGTTGAAAATGTTAGTACTGCCTCTGGAGGGAAATCTGACAGTAAATAATTATGGCACCAGAGGCTAGGCCATGTTAGTGAACATGGTCTTCTGGAATTGCAAAAGCAGAACTGTTTTGGAAAGGTCAAGGTATCCAAGTTGGTCTTTTGTGAAAATTGTGTTATTGGAAAAAGCAAGAGAATAAAATTTGCCACTTCTACTCAAAGTTCACAGGGGATATTAGATTATATTCATTCGGATGTTTGAGGGCCAGAAAATGTTCCCTCCAAGGGAGGTGCTACCTATTTTGTTACAATCATAGATGATTTCTCAAGAAAGACTTGAGTTTATTGTATGAAGTCTAAGGATCAGGTATTTGAGATATTCAAGGCTTGAAAGCTTACTACTGAAAAACAAACTAACAGGAAAATCAAGAAACAAAGAACTGACAATGGAAGGGAATTCTGTTGTGAAAGGTTCAACAAATTCTGCCATGAAGAAGTGATTGTAAGACATCATACAGTCAGCTACACTCCTCAGTAGAATTGTCTTGTTGAGCGAATGGATAGAACTATTTTGAAAATTGTTAGATGTATGCTTCTAACTGTTGGACTTCCAAGAATGTTTTGGGCAGAAGCTATTAAAACTGTTGTATACTAGATAAATCTATGTCCTTCGGCTGCTTTAAAATTCAAGACATCTTTTGAAGAAGGCATGGATACCCTGTAAATTATGAAAATCTCAAGATTTTCGGGTGTGCTGCCTATGCACACGTAAACAAGGGAAATTGAAGCCTCGAGCAATCAAGTGTATTTTGATGGGATATCAAGAAGGGGTCAAGGGATATAGACTTTGGTCTGTTGAGCCAAATCAAAGGAAAATTATCATCAGTCGTGAAGTTGCATTTAATGAGCAACCTTTGAACCAATTGTGGATGTGTCTCTTGGACTAAAAGAGAGTTCTCTAATTGAGGTAGAGCTTGATAACAATGAGTCTAGTGAGGTTATTGAAGACTTTCTTCACCCTTCTAAAAGTCAGCAAGCTGAAATTATGGAATCTACTTCTGATGATAATACATTGGACTATCAATTAACTCGGGACTAGTCAAGGAGGGTTATTAAACCAACTCAACGCCTGGGGTATGCAGATAAGATCTGGAAAGTGCAAAACCTATTTCTTTTGCTGAAGTGTTGACCAGAAAGCATAAAAATTTGTGGATGGCAACTATGAAAGAAGAAATAGACTCCTTAATTAAAAACAACACTTGAGTGTTAGTTGATAATCCTAAACAACAAAAGGTCATTGGTTCTAAATGAATTTTCAAGCTAAAAGAACGTATAAAAGGGGTTGAAAACCTCCGTACAAGGCCAGGTTAGTGGCAAAAGGTTTTGCCCAACATAAAAGTATTGATTTTATTGAAATGTTTTCACATGTAGTTAAACTAACATCTATTCAAGTTTTGTTGTCAAATGTTGCTTTGCAAGATCTTGAACTTGAACAGATAGACGTGAAGACGACCTTCCTTCACGGAGATTTACAAGAATCTATTCTAATGGCACAACCCAAAGGTTTTGTGGAACTAAAAAATAAGAGAAGAAGAAGAATAAATGAAGAAGATTCCATACGCAAACATTCTTGGCAGCATCATGTATGCTATGGTGTGTACACGTCCAGACTTTGCATATTCAGTAAGTGTTGTCAGTAGGTTTATGGCTAATCCAGGTAAATCACACTGGTATGCGTTAAAATGGCTGCTGAGATTTATTTCCAACGCTTTAAATCTTGGTTTATGTTTTGGAATTAACAATTCTAATACTGCAAATATTACTGGATTTGTGGATTCTGACTATACTGGATGTATTGATTCTAGACGGTCAACTTCTGGATTTATTTTTACTGTATTTGGTGGTTCTGTAAGTTGGAAATCCTGTTTACAAGAAGGTATTGCTCTTTCTACCACAGAAGCAAAATTTGTTGCTGCAACTGAAGCATTCAAGAAAGGGATTTGGCTTAAAAGATTGGCTTTGGAGTTGGAAATAGACAGCTCAAATCTCACAATCCACTGTGATAGCCAAAGTGCAATCTATTTGATGAAGAAACATGTCTTCCATGAGAGAACTAAACACATTGATATCCAGTTGTTCTTTATCAGAGAAAAACTTGAAGATGGAGAAATTCATGTTGAAAATATTGCCTCTGAAGAAAAACCAGCTGATGCGTTGACAAAAATTCTGTCAGTTACCAAGTTTAATTTTTGTTTAAAATTGGTATGTGTTCAGCCTGTTTAAGTTTTACAGGGTTATGTTTCTCCATTATCCTATAACATCTGAACCAAGGTGAAGAATTGTAGTGTTTTGATTCAGTGATTATTTTGAGTGCACATGTGTGTCATGTGCCACACTCAATTAAGCTGAAGGAAGTTGCTTTTTGGTTGGAGTGAGCAGCTAGTTACTTTAGTTTTATTAGTGGGTTTTAACTGTGTTAAGTGAAATAATAACTAATGTACTTTTCTTCTATGAGATATAAGATTTTTGGGGAGAAAAAAGACAACAAAGAGAGTTCGAGTTAGATGGAGTTTTGATTTAGGTTTTCTTTGAGTCTGTAAGTCATGGAAGAACTCTGATTGATTTTCTTGATCTGTGAATGTAAGTATGTTAATCTTGGTCTATGGATGTATGATTCATAATCTGAACCACGTAAATCTCTTGTGTTCTTTTTCGTTTCTAGTTTTTTGTTCTTTATTCAAGTTCTAAAGAAATCGTTTGTTCTGTGGTAATAATCACCAACAGTTCATTTTGTTGAGAGATGAGGTCGTTTAGTATTGAGAGACGCCTATATTGATGGAAAACGTGATTGGGAGGTTTGTATCATTCTTTTTTCATAGTTCGAGATTTTAGTTGTCTGCAATATTTCTTCAAGATTTAGGATGTTGTTGACCCCAAAGTTCAAGATTTGTTTTGTTAATTTCCCTTAAATATAAAAAGACTTGGACACTGAAATTTTCAACGTGGATAATTGAACTTAAAGCATATTCATGGAAAGCCAAAAGGAAGAACACTCTGAAAGCGAACCAGCGAACAGTCAAAATTATCGCTTTTATAATTCTTTTTAATGCATAAATTCCTAGTATTAGCATCCATAATATTTTAAATGTCTTTAATTCATTTAAAGAAAATGGACATTGTCATGAATCTCCTTTTTTTTTCTTAAATTATGTGGTCGATTAATGCAAACATTTGTCAATCTCATAAAATTCGTGCATAAGAATTTGAACCTTAAATTTGAAGAAGCTATTTAAAATCAATTTTTGGTGAATTTATTCAACAATGTGTTGATGTTTTTGGGTATGAATTTAAGAGATTTTCCTCCAATCCTCTCGATTTTTCTCTAAAGAGAACATGAGTAGGTCTAGGAGCTCGTAGGAGTCGAGGTCCGAGCTCCTCTTTCAAAAATGTCTCTCTATTTGATGTCTAAAAGTATGGAAGAATAGATTAAAGCTTTGTGGACCGAGAAAAAATGGAGGAAGAGGGCAGTATATGATAGGGGCATAAACTAAAGCGCCAGATAAAGGATCAGCGACGCGTAAATAGGAATTGTGACTGAAAGAAGTTTGTGAGCATTTTCTGATCGGAAAACGACTTTCTTTCGTGTTCGACAATGGATGTTGAATCGGAATTCGAACCAGAAAATTTACTTTTCAAAGTTGCTTGCTAAATATATACTTACTATACACTACTCCTTGTATTCATCGCTTTTGAAACAGAAAAAATTGATGATTCTGAAATAGACCTAATATAACCATCAATGAAGATTGAGAAGGGAAAATAGGTAGATAGATACACAAAGAAGAGACGCACCTGCTGTCCGATACACAGTCTCCGGGGAAGAAACTGAGAGTGAATAAACTGAAGAAATAGAAAAATCCGTACACCGTCTATGAGGGCTAAAATATGGAGGAAAACGAAGCATCAGCGGGAAGGAGAGAACGCCGGTGAAGAAAACGTCGCTTCTGCCGCTATTTGAAAAAGGGGGGGTTCTCTTATTCAGGGAATTTTGATTGTGCATTACAGTTGCAACGAAATTCCTTTTTTACCCTTAACTGTGATTATTCATATTTGACGTGCCTAATTATTTTTAATCCAAAGTTTTAGTTTCATTAATTACGTTTTTTTAATATCAAAATTTTTCATCAGTGAATAATTAAAGGGAAATTAACAAAATAACCACTGTACTATGAAATAAATAACAATTGAACCACTAAAAAATTTTTGTTAACAAATAAAACACTCAACTATGAAAAATGAACGACGCAAACATCGTCGTTAACTTGAGAGAAATGACTTGACTATATTCTTTCAGAAAATTCAGGGTAAAAGAACTAATACATATGAAAAAAATTACAAGAACTCATGATTTTAGAGACTTTCAATGAAAAATAGCTAATCCTCATGGACAATGGATTTTAGAAAATGATGTATAAGTTGATTTTAATTTTTTTTAGTTTTATAATTTAAAAGATTTTGTAAAAGAATATATAATGTTTTAAATATTATATGATTTTAAATTGTTTTACTGTCTATGGGAGAATCACAACTCATCTGTGTTTTTCCACAAAAAAAACAATTGATTTGTTCCTTTCCTGCATAGGAAAGATGCAGAGGAAAGTTACTTTCTTGAATCTTATTTCAAGAACTCACTTCCGCAGTGGAAATAAAATGTTCCGCAGCGGAAAGACAACATTTTTTAACGAAAAACGTAACCGAGATGTTTGCACCATTCTTTTTTCATAGTTAAGTGTTTTATTTGTTGGCAAAAATTGTTTAGAGATTAACTTGTCATTGATTTCATAGTACAATGATTGTCTTGTTAATTTTCCATAATTAAAATATCTTTATGAAAACTAATTATTAATAATATTTGCATTATTCTTCCTTATTTTAATTGTGATATTTAAAATAATGGAGTAATGCTATATTTATTGTCTAAATTTACTCTCTAAATTTAATCTTTTAACGTGGTGATCACAAATTAATATAATAATTAAAATAAATTATAAATATTTAAAATAAGACATTAATTACATAAATTAATGAGCGTTATGTTATGATGTAAAACATAGAGTGTAAAATTAAAGGGTAAATCTAATATCACTCAAAATAAATTATATAAATATGCAATATGGATAATTCTAAATTAAATAATATTAATAAAGAAAATTGTAACTTATTTCTTAGGGTGGGTACATATATATCCACAAATTCCACCAAGGCTTTTGGCTTCTTCCGATTAATAATTGAATCTTAACATGGTTTACTATTATTTAATTTTTCATGTAAGATTATTAGACCAATAAACCATTGACATATCGATCTTGAGTCAATATTAAACGTGACAATATGATCTCATTTAAATTAAGACAATTGTGACATCGAGTAATGATTTATATATGGAAAATTAATAAAACTCACTATATTATAAGGTCAATGACAAGTTAATCACTAAATAATTTTTGCTAGCAAATAAAACACTCAATTATGAAAAATGAACGATGCAAACATAGCCATTAATTTGAGAGAAATAACTCAATCATATCGTTTCAGATTACTCATAGTAGCAAAGAGCTAATACTTATGAAAAAAACTACAATAACTCGTAATTTCATGGACTTTTAGTGAAAAATAACTAATACTCATGAACAATGTATTTGAGAAAATATTGTATAAGTTGATTTTATTTTTTTTTTTGTTTTATAATTTAGAAGATTTTGTAAAAGAATATATAAAGTTTAAAATATCAGATGATTTATAATTGTTTTACTGTTTATGAGATAATCAAAATTTGTCTATGTTTTTCTATGAAGAAGACAATGAATTTGTTCCTTAAGTGTAAAGGAAAGATGCAGAGAAAAGTCATATTTCTTTTGAGGAAAGTAATATTTAATGAATCCTATTTCAATGACTCATTTTCTATAAAGGGAAGACAACATTCTGCAAATGAGAGACAACAGAACGCATAGGAAAAGACAACATTTTTTAACAGAAAACGTAACCGTGATGTTGGCTCCGTTCTTTTTCCATAGTTGAGTGTTTGATTTGTTAATAAAAATTATTTAATAGTTGACTTGATCTCATAGTACAGTAGTTATTTTGTTAATTGCTCTTTATAAATTTACCAACAAGTCCTTCTATTTCTAATCAATGTTTGGGTGGGGAGCATGAGAGAGGAGGGGCTCGAAAGACATATGAGTAACCTACATAGGATGGAGAGATTAGCGACGATCTTAAAAGTCAATGTATTTAATTGCGTTTAAACAACTCATTAAATTATTTAATCACACAGTCTCGAATTTGAACAATTTAGTTAGTTTCGCACGCGACATAGACATGTCAATTATTAACAAGATAAATATGATAACATACATTTTAACTCTATATCTTATATCTTGAAACATTATTGAATTGCTACCAAGAATGGCCTAATATTAAGTTAACAAACAAGTTAATTTAATTATTTAAATTAATTAATATCATGGTCGTTAAGAATGGCTGTTTAAATCTTGTTAAATAGTGAAGATTATGGAATGATTAAAAAAGATAAGGTCCACATATTTGCAGTCAACGTGAAAATGCATCACAAATGTAATAAACAAGATTATTCATCAAATATTATTACTATATTTCCTTAAAACTTATTAAATTGTTTTATTTTGAAATTGGTTTTTGTTGGAATTCAACAATAAATCTAAAAAATTACGAAAATAAATCACAGAGATTTACGTGGAAAAATACTTTCGAGAAAAAAAAAAACTAAACGTGTATGAGAATATTCATTATGAAGACAAACTGTAAATTTTGTGACTCAAATATATATAAGTTAATTGAATCAAACAAAAGCCTAAAAGACATTTGTAATTAAGACATATCAGTCCGACCCCAAAAGCAATTTAGGTTAACGAACTTTAACAGTTTTAGAAAATAAATTTTAATAATTAAGTGAATTTGTGTATTTAATTTAATTAAATTTGACGCAACTTGATTGGTCAGCTTAAACCTTTCAAATTAGTGATAATTATGAGAAATCGAGAAAGAATTGTGATGATTTAGTAATAGTTGTGACAAATGTGAAGTCAAACATCTATTTCTTCAAATGAACGTACTACCAACAACTGAAAAATTGTCAAACACAAGGACTTGAATTATTAATGAAGCAAAGTGGAATTTGATTACTATTAATTATGCTTTAGTTAAGTAGGCAAAGTGGTAATCCCTAATAAATAAATAAGCCAAAGTTGTGGCCGAACAACAGCTAGGCAGCCCTGCCTACAATGTTTTCAAATGAACTGCATAAAGAAAGCATGGAACCGCAGTGCTTAACTCCCTGGATTAGGCTGTATATGGGTTGTTTTCTAGTGGATATTATTATTATCTCTGTCATTGTCTTTTGCCAATATTGCCTTCTGATTGATTCTTTCATTAGATATAACTTACAGAGTAAAATAGAATTTATACATTAATATTTTGGGGGCATTTACAAATTCGATTTTAAACTATTATTTTTTACAAATGAAATTTCAATATTTCACTTATCAGTAATTTAGGTATTATCATTTTCTTATCTGTTAAATTTACCACGTGCTATGCACATGACAATCTAATTTTTTATAATAGATATAAATGACACGTGTTGAAAACTAAGTGGATCTCTCTCTCTCTCTCTCTCTCTCTCTCTCTCTCTCTCTCTTTGATATGGAAGTATAATGTTCTCAGTTTTTTTAGTACATTATTGTCCGCTTTGGGTAAAAGCTCGCATAGTTTTGTCTTTAAGGTTAGCCCAAAATGCGTTATACTAAGAAGAGAAGAGAATCTTACTTAAAAATAATGTATTTTTCATTGTTCCAAGCAATATGAGATTGTGCAGTGTGCACCCCCACTAGTATATATTGGACTTACACTTGAGATATCTTTACCTTCATAGGGCGAACTGCCACAATCTTTCCCCTTGGGACTCCGACATTCTCATCGGCTACATTTTCGGTTGAGTTTTGACTTTGATATCATTTAAAATGTCTTCAGTCCTCCCAGTACAATATTGTCCACTTTGGGTCAAAATTTATACAGTTTTGTCTTTAAGGTTAGCCCAAAATATGTTGTACTAGATATGGAGAATAATCCTACTTATAAATCATGTATTTTTTACTTTCCCAAGTGATGTAAGATTGTGTATCCCCCATTAATATGGGTGGGACTCACACTTTGACTATCTTTGCCTTTACAAAGCAAGACTGCCACAAGTAGTCTGTCAAGAGTCTGCCATATTAAAGCTTGGAGATATGAATCCTTGACCGATCAAGGTCTTCCTCTCATCACATGTGCTTTGACAACTCTTGACACATGTTATTTTATGTCTTAGGTCAAAAAAAAGACCTTCATGTGCATAGTCATGCTCGATTTAATAGATAAAATAACAGCAAATCGCTAATTGTTAACGGTTAAAAAGTTGAGGTTTTTTTTTAACAAAAAATTAGTTTAAAGTATAGTTTATATATGATCTCAAATGTTAAAATTTAAATTACACTCTACCGTATTTTATTATATCAATGACTTACATATATTATAAATAGTACATTATAATTATTATTATATTAAACTTGTTAAAAGTAATTAAATACGAATTCAGTTGTTAGGAAATTATATAGAAATATATGGGTCATGCCTAATAAGCTCAAGGGAAATTAACAAATCTGTTAGGGTTCAGTGTGACCCGGATTCTAATTGGGCCAGGCCGGTTTGGCCCACATTGGAGGTTTCCTAATTCCTGCAGGATTAGGGTTTCCAATTCCAGTATGACTAGGGTTTCCTTTATTCCTATAAATATATGCTTGAGCCGCAAAGCTCATTGTACCGATTTCTATAGTGATTTCTCCTCTACCCGTGGTTTTTTTCCGTTTTGGGTTTTCCATGTAAATTCGGTGTCCAGTGTTTTCTCTTTCTCTTTTCCAAATCTCGTTCGTTATTTCAACGCTATTTTCAACAATTGGTATCAGAGCATGGTTCAGGTGCTCTATATCAATTTTTCAACAATTGGTATCAGAGCGTTGCGCGTCGTTGATCGTCGGAGAACAGGGATGATCTCGCGCCGAAGATAGAAGCCGCAGGTAAATCTGTCCAGAGAGGATCTCGTCGCCCGCGCCGTCGATCATCTGTTGATCGAAGAACAGTAGAACAAAACAGGGAAGGCCGCCGATCAATCCTTCTGTCGCCGATGCTCAATTGAATGTCTAGCCGACTGAAAAATAAAGTTAATTTGGTATTTTTGGAATTTTCAAAATTTGCACGAATCAGTTTTGGAATATTTTTGTGGCTGATATATTCTGAATTATTTTGGGTGGAGATATTGGTATATTTGGAATATTTGGGGCATTAATTTTGGTACAGATATTTTGTCAGATTTTTCGGGGAAAATTTTGAATATTGGGGATGACTTCAATGAAATATGAAATTCCGATGTTGGATCGGAATACGAGGTTTCTGATATGGCAAATAAAGATGCGGGATGTTCTTGCTCAGATGGAATTGGACAACACGTTATTGGGGTTCGATAATATGTCAGTGTCTTTGACCGAGGAGGAAAAATTATTGAGGGACAGAAAAGCGTTATCTGTGATCCGTCTTCATTTATCAAATGCAATTTTGGAGGATGTCATGAAGGCGAAATCTGCTGTTGAAATATGGACAAAGTTGGAAGAATTGTGCATGCATAAAACCCTAACGAGTAAGTTGCAATTAAAGCAGCGGTTGTTTTCTCATCGTATGGAAGAAGGAACTTCGATTGAAGAACACTTGATTGCATGCAAAGGAATTGTTTCAGATTTGGAAGCAATGGAATGCAAATATGATGAGGAGGATTTGGGTTTGATTTTGCTATGTTCATTGCCTGCATCGTACAATATTTTTCGGGATACCATTCTATACAGTTGGGACACGTTGACTCTGAAAGATGTCTACGATGCTTTGCTTTCAAAAGAAAGGATGAAGCACCTTGTAGTTGGATCTGGAACTCAAGGAGAGGGATTGATCACCCGGGGTAGAACATCAGAGAGGTCCGATAAAGGGAACAGTAACAGAAAGGGTTCAAGAGGCAGATCAAAGTCCAGGAACAGAAACAAAGTTTGTTTTTTCTGTCAGAAAAAGGGGCATATTAAATCTGAGTGTTACAAATTGCAGAATAAGAGAAAAGAGGAAGTTGATCAGAAGGGAAAACAACCAGTGAATTCTGGTGAAGCTGTTGTCGCTGAAGAAAACGAGTGTGAATCAGGAGGAGATCTTCTGGTAGTGTCTGATGGAATTTCAAAGCCATTCGAGGAGTGGATTCTGGATTCGGCCTGTAGATTTCATATGTGTCTCAATAAATATTGGTTTTTGACATATGAGCCAGTGCTAAAAGGTGCAGTATTGATGGGTAATGATTCATCGTGCAAGATAGTAGAGATTGGTTCGATCAGAATCAAGATGTATGATGGAGTTGTCAGAACACTTAGTGACGTGCGACATGTTCACAATTTGAAGAGAAATTTGATCTCGTTGAGTACTCTTGATTTGAAAGGGTACATGTACACCGGTGAAGGTGGAGTTTTGAAGATCAGCTGTGGTTCTCTTACTATGATGAAAGGGCAGAGAAAATTTGGCAATTTATATGTTTTGTAAGGATCTACAGTTGTAGGGATGCTGCAATTGGTACTTCATTGTCAGATGAAGATCTTACCAGATTATGGCATATGCGTCTGGGGCATATGAGTGAACATGGGATGAATGAGCTTAGCAGAAAAGGACTTTTGAATGGTCAGAGCACAAACAAATTGCAGTTTTGCGAGCATTGTGTTTTTGGGAAACAGAAGAGAGTTACATTCACTACAACCACTCACAGTACGAAAGAAATACTAGGTTACATCCACTCAGATCTTTGGGGTCCAGCACCGGTGCCTTCCAAGGGAGGGGCACATTATATGCTGACCATGATTGATGATTTTTCCAGAAAGCTTTGGGTGTTTTTTCTCAAGAAGAAAAGTGATGTGTTCGTTATGTTCAAGGAGTGGAAAACTTTAATTGAAAAGCAGACAGGGAAGCAGGTAAAATGTTTATGCACCGATAATGGGTTAGAGTTTTGTTCGGGAGAGTTCAACTATTTCTGCAGGTCAGAAGGTATTATGAGGCATCTGACAGTCCCGGGAACTCCACAGCAAAATGGAGTGGCAGAGCGAATGAATAGAACTTTAATGGAAAAGGTTCGGTGTATGATTTCAAATTCTGGTTTACCTAAGTTGTAACGACCCGGATTTTCGTAAATCCTGAAAATGCGTAAAAATTTCAAATTTTCTTTCTTTTGAAAACAAGTGTATCAGAGTGCGTCAAAAACCAGATTGCTACTTACTCATTCTCTTACTCATTCGTAAAACCCATTATTCAAAACTTTCATGCTATAAATCCTCTTTTAAAATTCTGCGAAAGTATTAAAATCAAACTTTGTAAATCATAGCGGAAACGTAAAACATCTTTATATAAATATTAACCATACTAAGCTATTCAATCATTTTGATCAACTAAAACTGAATCATTTCTTCATTATACCGTTTACTCTTCTTTAACTTCATCTATTCACACTTTCATTTGCCATTTGCCTTGCCAACTCGAATCTCCTGTGTGCGAAATCATCCATCCCTACTTCATTTTGTGTTCATCATCTTTATCTTCTCTGTTCGTCATTTCCTACACCACAAGTAAGGACATGAGCTTTCGCCCAGTAAGGATATGGGGAAATCATTTATGCGTCTCTCTTTAGTTCTGCTTGGAATGGGGGCCACCCAAACCAATTCTTTCATTACGTTCGTTCTTTACTCGTATCCCGAGTGTGAAGATTGGAGGGTTCTTAGGGGATGAAATCTGCCCTCCAACTTCATTGTTCGGTTCCTTTTCTAGCATATCTTGCCTTCGAGGTTCCTCCTCTTTCCGGTGTATCCCGCCTTCAGAGTTTCTACCCTTCCGTGTATCCCATTGGAGGGTTTCTTCGGTGTGACGTATCCCGCTCATCCCGAACATTCTTTTCTTAGCGTTCATCCCCTTTTTGGCTTATCCCACCTCCAAGAGTCTTCCTCTTCCGGCGTATCCCGCCTTCAGAGTTGTTGCCCTTCCGACGTATCCCGTCGGAGGGTTTCTTTGGTGATGGCGTATTCCGCTCAACCCAATCGTTTCGGTGGTGGCGTATCCCGCTTATGCCGGTCATTCTTTCATTAGTCTTTTCCTCACTCATGCATGTGGGTACCATTCCTTGGGGTACTCCCTATTAGATTTCTATTAACATGAACATATACATTCTTCCGTACGTTCGTTGAAATAAACATCAAAATAACATTAACTGAAATAAACATGCTCATTGAAATAAACGTACTATAATTGAACTTACACATATAAAGAATGGAAATAATTAACGAACATAATAAAATAGTAAAGATAAAGGATTGTACGGTACCTATTATTTAACTAAATAACGTGCTCATCAAAATCTAAACTAACCTACTTAACATACTTGAACATTATGCTTTAACAACATACTCTTTACTTGTTTCACTTACCTTCTTAATTCATGTTTCCTATCATTTTAGAATTCATAACGTAACAAAGACAACCTATTAGCAATCATTACTAACTATCTATACATACTTGAACCATTATCTCTTACTTTAATTTCTTATGCTAGATGTTTCCTCTTTGGTGATAGGCGTATCCCGCCTATCCTAAACATTATTTCTTTGCATTCTTTTCCTTTTCGGGCGTATCCCGCCTTCAAGGTCCTCTTTAGTGCTAGGCGTATCCCGCCTATCCTGAACATTACTTCCTTTTTATACTTTTCGTCATACTACCTTTATCTCATTTTCATTTACTCTTATCATAACAGTTTTTCATCTTCTACATTTCGTTCGTTCTCATCATACGTTTCCTTTTCATTTCATCATTCATAGAGTTCATTCGTACTTTTCTTCTTTCCTTTCTAGCTCAATTCATTTTCCTTTCGCAGTACCAAAATCCAAACTTAGCATTCATCGTAGTAAAACAATAATAAGAATAAATCGACTCATCATGAAGCAACTCACACACACTTTACTTGGGTGTAGGGCACAAGGCCAAGACAACCCATTCCTTACCTCGAGTTTTAATGCGCTTTGTTATTTCGTCGTTATTCTTCTTCCCTTCTTGTACCTTCATAAAGTAATAATGTTCATCACTAAATGATTACACAACTCCTTCTTATTCCTTAGAAATTCTGGGAACTTGATAACAAAATCCAAATCCAGTCAAAACTACATTCATCATAAAGCAAACTACATCTAATCCTTGACATACTTTTATCCAATCATTGATTTAACACTTCCTATTTCCACAATTCATTCATGTTGTTCCTCAATTCTAATTTAGACCAACATATCCTTTATTAATATGTTCATGCTTTCGAAATAACAACCGAGCATAGAAATTAACAGAAACATTTCACCAAGTGCTTCATAAGGCTGTATTTATTTATTTACACCAAAGTAGATAATCCAACGACAGATTAACAACCCTACAGAGGTATTATTTACCAATATTAACAATAAGAGGCTGTAATTCATTTCCCACAATGAGTATATTTTGTCAATGGTGTACTTAGCTAAAACAGGAGCAATAACCATATGAAGCTTACATTTATAAACCAAGCATCACAAAATTTTATTCCAACTTCAGAACAATGGTATGCTTTTATTTCTAACTCAATATCATAGCCTAAAAGGACATGCACAGAGAGTATATATCATGTGATTCATCCACCAGAAGAATATCCATATATTTCACCATTACATAAGTCAATTCAGAACATCAACCCAACTCATAACCAAGTTGCATATGCTTATTTAATTACGTAACCACATCCCTCACCTAAATCACCCATGAAGAACACATCTAAAAGAAAGGAAGAGGGCACTACCTGTTCCTGCACCCGAGAGCAGGTCCACCCTTTACAGCTCTCGGCCATCAACACCAAAGCAACATCCGAGAGAAGCCTTCCCATCCTCATCCTTCTCGCCCATCAGCTCTCCTGCACAGCTCAACCTGAGAGCTTCACTTGGCAACCAGAAGAGAAGTCTCATGCACAGAACTCCTCTCCCGATTTATCCTCCACTCATGCCCGACAGCCTCTTTAATTCGTCAACAACCCCCCAACCAGTGCGTTAATTCACTCCTCCTCATCTCAATGCTTTACAAAGTCATTTGTCCTCTTCTCCCATTTCTCCCGTAATTTCAGCGAGTGTGTAAAGGGAAGCACATGCAAGTGTTGGCAAGAACAATCCAACTGGAAGGAGTCCCACATGGATATGGTTCAACCCGAGCTGCCAAATTGGGTTCTAGACAGAACCGGATCGGAGCATCCAATTCGCGGTCACCGGCAGCAACCCAACCGATGCCGAAAATCGCCCAGCCATTGCAAAAATCGCCGCTGCCCTGCCATCACACGAACACCAGTCGCCAAAAAGAAGGAAGAATCTACCGTGCTTACCTCCCATCGTCGCCGGAAACCACGTCGCGGGAGGTGGCTGATCCCGTGCTCTAAACGGCGACTGTCATGTACCCACCTAGAAAAGGCGTAGAAGGAGAGACAATATGAGGAGAAGAAGATTCGCAGTAGCTGGAGATGCCAAAGTTGGAGAGAAGCCTGGAGGAGAAGACAGGTTGTCGAATCTGTGAAGGCAGATGACTAAACGCATCATTTTGTGAAGGAAAAAAGATTGACATGAAGACAAATTCCCCTTTTTGAGGCTGACCTGTAAGACAAAAGATAGTGCATCACAATATATAATAGAGTAGGAGGGTCAGTAGTGGGTGGGAAAAATGTGTAAACACTCTTTTGTAGTCTTCCTGTAAGCCAGAGTTATCTGGCGATTCTCCTTTCAATAGAAAAACCCACTTTCATATCTCACTTCTTAATCCTGAAACCATAACATTTGGTATCAGAGCCACCGATCCACCACACCACCATGACAGAAACAAGAGCAAAATCAACAGATGAAATGCTTAAAAGTTTAGAGGGAGATATGAAGGCGCTAACCTTGGCTGTTAACCGACTGACTTCCCGGGTGGATGATTCAGACAAAAAATTGGAGAAACTGGAATCTGCAAATGCCGTAAAGTTCGATAGCATAATCGCCACTTTGACGGCCGAAAAATCAGATACCAAGCAAAAACAGGTAACGACAGAGGCTAGCGCTTCGTCGGCAACACAATCGCTGTGGGTTAACCCTCGCATGACAGACATTGGTCGAAATGACTTTCAGAACCAGGCCCATTTCCCTCACCTGGATTTTCCATTTTTTTCAGGAGAGGGGCCCCGTGAATGGATTCGTAAGGCCCTCAAGTATTTTTCCCTACATCAAACAGCAGACCATTTACGCCTCAGCATCGCTGAAATGAATTTGACAGATGAGGCCGATATCTGGTTTAATGGGTTTATATCTAGCTTCCCAAATGTTGGGTGGGAGCTCTTTACAACTCAACTATGCCGAAGGTTTTCCAATGTTTCGGCGGGCGAGTCCGTAGAATTATTCACCAAACTTCTTCAGACAGGCTCAGTCAAGGAATATGTTCAGCGCTTCGAGCACCTCAAGTCACTTGCTCAGCCTCACCTGCCACAATTTCAAGATGTTTTTTTTATAGCAGTCTTCACCAGTGGGTTAAAGGAGGAGATCAAAGTCGTGGTGAAAATTAACAAACCGTCTACCTTATCTCATGCCTTCGAATTAGCCATGCTCCAGGAGACAGCCATTTTCGCCCTTCTACGCTCACAACGACCACATCTTTCCAAGGCATTGCCCAAATGGCAGGACAAGACAATAAGCAATCCAGAGGTTGCCAAGGACAGCTCTCCTGTGACTCACCAGTTTCATAAAATCTCCAACGCTGACCTGCATCAGAAAAGATTATTGGGGTTATGTTTTAAATGTGATGATAAATACTTTCCGGGCCACCAATGCAAGAATCACTCGATCCAATATCTTGTAGTGGACTCAGATGAACCGCCTAGATAGGAGGCTGTGGTTTCTGAAGGAGTTATAATCTCAGACAGTTCCGATATCATGGAGGTTTCATTGAATGCTTTGACGGGGCAGTTATCTTACAATACCTTTCGCACAGCTGGTTTTATCAATGGTACGCCAATCTCCATTTTGGTTGATAGTGGTAGTACCCATAGTTTCCTGGATGGTTCCGTGGCCAAGCAATTACACCTCTATGTGGACCTCACCACCTCCTTGCATGTTACAGTGGCCAATGAGGCTAAGTTGAAGAGCAATAAGCTCACTGAGGAGGTCTTTTGGCTCATGCAAGACCGACCCTTCTGATTCTCCTTTCGCATTCTGCCCTTAAGTGGCAGCGATATGATTCTTGGCATTGACTAGATAAACTTCGTCAGTCTGGTAACTTTCAACTTGCCCCACGGTCTTATATCCATCACGATCGATGACACTTTGGTTAAATTGATAATGGCACAACCGGAGACGTTGTTAGACTCCGTGTCCCTTCGTGTTTTTTCCCAGTGGATCCATCAACAGTCCTATGGCCTAATAGCATTGCAAACCCTCACTGCCCTTGATCCCACGGGCAGTTCTGCTGTACCTGCTGAAATCCAGAACTTGATCTCCCACTACCAGTGGATATTTGAGCCCCCTAAAGGGCTTCCCCCATCGAGAACTCAGGATCATGGTATTTCGTTAATTGACGGTGCTAAGCCTTTCAAATTGGCTCCATACCGCTGCCCCTACATGCACAAAACAGAAGTTGAAAAATTAGTACATGAAATGCTCCAAGAAGGTATTATTTCTCCCAGCAACAGTCCTTTTGCTTCTCCAGCGTTGTTGACAAAAAAAAAAGATGGGCAGTGGCGATTTTGTGTCGATTATCGTCAACTCAATTCCCTCACGGTTAAGGATAAGTTCCCCATCCCTATGGTTGATGAATTGCTAGATGAATTGCAGGGCTCTGTTTTCTTTTCCAAATTGGATTTACTTTCAGGCTATCACCAAATCCGTGTCAAGCCGGCTGATTGTTACAAGACTACTTTTAAAACCCATCAAGGACTATATGAGTTCCGAGTGATGCCGTTTGGTCTGACGAACGCGCCTGCCACCTTCCAGTCCCTTATGAATGACATTTTCAGACCTTATATGCGGCGGTTTGTCTTGGTTTTCTTTGACGATATTTTAGTCTACAGCAAGGACCTCCCTTCCCATGTTCAACACTTATCAACACTCTTCCAGACTTTAAAGGCCAACACTCTGTTTGCCAAGTTGAGCAAGTGTGCTTTTGCCCAGTCATCAGTCACGTACCTCGGCCATGTAGTTTCCGCGGAGGGTGTTTCCACCGACTCTGAAAAAATTGCAGCTATGACCACTTGGCCCACACCTACGTCACTTAAACAATTGCGCGGGTTCCTTGGGCTTATGGGCTATTATCGGAAATTTATCCGTGGATATGGCAATTTAGCCAAGCCCCTGACGGAGCTCCTTAAACACAACGAGTTCCATTGGCCTCCACAAGCGGTAGATGCTTTTCATTCGCTGAAGTTGGCTATGTCTCAAGCCCCAGTGTTAGCCTTGCCCGACTTCTCTCAACTGTTCACGGTGGAGACAGATGCTTGTCATGGAGGCTTGGGGGCAGTTTTGTTACAAAATCAGAGACCCATCGCCTATCTCAGCAAAGCTTTTAATACCCGACACTTGGGATACTCCATCTATGAAAAAGAATTGTTAGCTTTGGAAACGGCCATTACACATTGGCGGCATTATTTGGAGGGTTCCGAATTCCTTATTCGCACCGACCAACAGTCTCTCAAATATTTGTTGGACCAACAAATTACCACCCCTCTCCAACAGAAATGGCTTACCAAACTTTTGGGCCTCAGGTATTCAATCCAGTATAAACAAGGAAAATTCAATGTTACCGCTAATGCGCTCTCTCGCCTACACAATGCTGACCCTTCTTGCTTATCTATCACTTCCCTTGAGCCATCTTGGATCAAGGAAGTGGAAGCTAGATATGTTGGTGATTCTTGGGCAAGTGACTTGATTGCCCAACTGTTGCTTGAGCCTTCCAAGGCTGACCCTTATTCCTTGGCCAGTGGCATCCTGCGCTTCAAGGGTAAAATGGTGTTGGGGTCGGCGGGTGACATCCATCGTAAGGTGATCCAAAGTCTGCATGATTCACAAGACAGGGCCACTCCGGCATCCAAGCCACGGTGCAGCGCGCCAAGCACCACTTTTTCTGGCCAGGCATGGTCAAAGCTATCAAAGAACAAATTCTCACTTGTGATACATGCCAGCGTTGCAAGCATGAAAACACCCCTTACCCCGGACTCTTGCCGCCACTTCCCATTCCGAACCAACCGTGGACTCACATTGCCATGGATTTTGTGGAAGGTTTACCCAGATCCGATCGAGTGGATTGTATTCTTGTTGTGGTCGATCATTTCACAAAATACGGTCATTTCATTGCCTTGGCTCACCCATTCTCAGCGCCTACAGTGGCCTCCCTTTTCTTGGACAATATCTACAAACTACACGGCTTACCTCAACAAATTGTCTCCGACCGCGATAAGGTTTTCACTTCCACTTTTTGGCGTTCTTTATTTGACTCTCTGGGCTCGGAACTAGCAATGTCCACTGCCTATCATCCTAAATCGGATGGCCAAACTGAGTGTTTAAACCAGTGCCTCGAAATGTACCTACGTTGTATGTGCTTTGCCCTTCCAGGTCAATGGAGACGGTGGCTTCCTCTTGCTGAATGGTGGTACAATACCACTTTTCACTCTGCCATTGCCAAGACTCCATTTGAAGCCCTCTATGGCTTTTCCCCTCCACAATTGGCCTTAGGTCCCTATCAACAATCCAATGCTCCAGCCGTGGACCAACTGCTTGCTGACCGACATCACATGGATCGCCTGCTTAAGGAAGCCCTCACCCAAGCTCAATATCGCATGAAACTGTATGCTAACCAACACAGGACAGAGCGCTCATTTGTAATTGGTGATAGAGTCTTCCTCAAACTTCAGCCTTTTCGTCAATTAATTGTTGCCAAGCGAGCTTCACACAAGCTGTCCCCAAAATACTTTGGGCCCTTCTCTATTTTGCAGAAAATCGGCCAGGTTGCTTACAAACTCGATCTGCCGCCGGAGGCTCGCATCCATCCCGTTTTCCATGTCTCTCTCCTTAAGAAACAATTGGGTGCTTCGGCTCTAGCCAGTCCTACGCTGCCACCAGACTGGACACACAGCTCCACTCGCACTCCTCTAGCACTCCTGCAAACTAGAGTCGTCAAACGTGGGAATGAACCCATCACCCAGTGGCTCATATTATGGCAAGACTTACCCGAGTCCGACGCTTCTTGGGTTGATTCCGCTCAGCTCATGGCTCAGTTTTCGGACTTCCACCCTTGGGGACAAGGTTTCTTAAGGGGGGAGGACTGTCATGTACCCACCTGGAAGAGGCGTAGAAGGAGAGACAATATGAGGAGGAGAAGATTCGCAGTAGATGGAGATGCCAAAGTTGGAGAGAAGCCTGGAGGAGAAGACAGGTTGTCGAATCTGTGAAGGCAGATGACTAAACGCATCGTTTTGTGAAGGAAGAAAGATTGACATGAAGACAAATTCCCCTTTTTGAGGCTGACCTGTAAGACAAAAGATAGTGCATCACAATATATAATAGAGTAGGAGGGTCAATAGTGGGTGGGAAAAATGTGTAAACACTCTTTTGTAGTCTTCTTGTAAGCCAGAGTTATCTGGCGATTCTCCTTTCAATAGAAAAACTCACTTTCATATCTCACTTCTTAATCCTGAAACCATAACAGCGACCCGCAAATCTGTCTGATCCGTGTGCCCTAGCCTCGCGCCGTTCGTCGTCGCCGGACAACGCCAACACCGCGAACCCGATGAGTCGCCGTCGCCACTCGTCGTTCGCCGTTCGTCGTCGCGAGCTCTCCGATTCCTCCTCTTCGCACCGATCGGCCCTCTCGGTCCCTCACCCGTTCTCTCTCCCTCTCTATTCTTCTCTTCTCTTCCAGCAAGCAAACACCTAATTAATTTTCTTCCCCTTGTTTTTATTTTATTTTATTTCATTTATTCTTTAATTAATCACACTTTAGCATTTTAATCTCAACTATACCATATCCATTAAATCCTCTATCAAATAATCTAATTCTTCACTTCATATCTCCAATTAATCTCATTTTAATTTAAATCATCTTTTTATCCAATTAAAATTCTCTTTAATAATTTAATTAAATCCTTCATTTTATTAAATTATTCTCATCCTAATTTAAATTTCTGATTTATTTCAAATATCGCTCGACGATAATTGACGATTACGTCTTTGGTAATACCCCGATAATTTTCTAATTAATTCAAATACCTTTAATTACTTTTCCATTATTTTTATTAAATTCCAATATAAAATTCGGGGTATTACATAAGTCGTTTTGGGCTGAAGCTGCTGCTACTGCTTGTTATATTGTGAATTGTTCTTCGTCAAATGCTCTTGATAAGAAAGCTGCTGAAGAAGTTTGGTCTGGTAATCTTGTTGATTATTCAGGTTTGAGAGTATTTGGTTGTTCCGCGTATACTCACGTTGATAATAGCAAGTTAGAGCCCAGATCATTGAAATGTATATTCTTGGGATACCCGCCTGGTGTCAAGGGATATAGGTTATGGTGCCCTGAATCCAAGAAAGTGATAATAAGCAGAAATGTGGTATTTGATGAAGCTGCTATGCTTAGGAATTCATCTCCTAAAGAGTTTACAGATAAAACTAATCATTTATCTAGTAGCGAGGTTGAGGTTGAAGTTGAATCAAGGTCGACATCACAGTCCTCAAGTCAGACCAGTTCAAATAATCAGGGTGATACAGTTTCCGCACAATCACCAGGATCAACTTCATCAGAGTATTCCATTGCTAAAAACAGACCAAGAAGAGAGATTAGACCTCCACAGAAATATGGTGAAGCAGATTTGGTTGCTTATGCTTTGAGGGTAGCTGAAAGCATTGATTCCAGTGAAGAACCGTCTTCTTATTCAGAGGCCGTGAGTTCAGAAAATTCAGGGGAATGGATGATTGCCATGCAGGAGGAGATGGAGTCTCTTAAGAAAAATGGCACATGTGACTTAGTTAAATTGCCGAAAGAAAAGAAAGTGGTTCACTGCAAATGGGTGTTCAAGAAAAAGGAAGGTACACCAGGTGTTGAAGAAGACAGGTACAAAGCACGTTTGGTTGCCAAGGGTACAATCAGATTCCAGGTGTAGACTTGACTAATGTGTTTTCTCCGGTGGTTAAGCACAGTTCGATTCGAGCTTTGCTGGGTGTTGTGGCTATGCACGACTTTGAGCTTGAGCAGTTGGATGTGAAAACTGTCTTTTTACATGGAGAGCTTGAGGAGGACATCTATATGCAGCAACCTGAAGGTTTTATAGTCTCTGGAAAAGAAGACTATGTTTGTTCTTTGAAGAAGTCCCTTTATGGTCTGAGGCAGTCGCCTAGGCAGTGGTATAAGAGGTTCGATTCATTCATGTTTGCTCAAGATTTCAGAAGGAGCAATTATGATAGCTGTGTCCACATAAAGAACAGTCAGAATGGGTCAGTGATTTATCTACTCTTATACGTCAATGATATGTTAATCGCAGCTAAAGATATTGAAGAAATCAGAAGGGTCAAAGCACAACTGAGTAAAGAGTTTGAGATGAAAGATTTGGGAGCAGCGAAAAAGATACTTGGTATGGAGATACAGAGAGATAGGAAATCTGGAAAATTGTACCTAAGTCAAAGGGGGTACATTCAGAAAGTTCTCTGCAGGTTTAACATGAATAAGTCTAAACTTGTTGGTACTCCTTTAGCAGCTCATTTCAGGCTTTCGTCAGACTTATGTCCGCATTCAGATGATGAAATTAATTATATGTCACGACTTTCATATTCTAGTGCAGTGGGATCTCTCATGTATGCTATGGTATGCACCCGTCCAGATTTATCTTACGTAGTCAGTGCAGTTAGTAGGTACATGGCAAATCCAGGAAAGGAACACTGGAGAGCTGTTCAGTGGATTCTTAGGTATCTGCGGGGAACTAGCGACACTTGTCTTCAATTTGGAAGAACTCGAGATCCTGTCGTTGGATATGTTGATTCTGATTATGCGGGGGATATCGATAAGATAAGATCTCTTACCGGATATGTCTTTACAGTTTGTGGTTGCGCTATCAGTTGGAGAGCTACCTTACAGGATACCATTGCGTTGTCTACTACAGAGGCAGAATATATGGCTATTACAGAGGCTTGTAAAGAAGCTATATGGTTAAAAGGTTTGTTTGGTGAGCTCAGTGGAGATTTGCAGATTGCCACAGTGTTTTGCGACAGTCAGAGTGCAATATTTCTCACTAAAGATCGGATGTTTCATGAGAGGATGAAGCACATCGATATTCGTTATCATTTTGTTCGTGAAGTGATTGCTCGTGGTGATTTTGCAGTTAGTAAAATCAGTACTCATGATAATCCTGCTGATATGATGACAAAGACTTTGCCCACACCCAAGTTCAAACATTGTTTGAGCTTGGTTAGTATTGGCTGCTGATTTCGCCCTCAGGGGCATTTGTGAAAGAGGAGATTTTTCTAAAGTTTTCTATTGTTATATTTATAGGATGGAATTCGTGTCAAGGTGGAGATTGTTGGGGTTCAGTGTGACCCAGATTCTAATTGGGCCATGCCGGTTTGGCCCACATTGGAGGTTTCCTAATTCCTGCAGGATTAGGGTTTTCAATTCCAGTATGACTAGGGTTTCCTTTATTTCTATAAATATATGTTTGAGCCGCAAAGCTTATTGTACCGATTTCTATAGTGATTTCTCCTCTGCCCGTGGTTTTTTCCCGTTTTGGGTTTTCCACGTAAATTCGGTGTCCAGTGTTTTCTCTTTCTCTTTTCCAAATCTCGTTCGTTATTTCAACGCTATTTTCAACAAAATCAATAATTGTACTTTGTAATCAATGGCAAGTTAACCCCAAACGTATTTTTGCTAACAATTTAACCATTAAACTATGAAAAATAGCCGTTGTGAACATTGTCGTTAACTTTATGAGAATTTGCAGTGGAAAAGAGCTAATACCCATGAAAAAAATTGCAAGAACTCATGATTTTAGAGGTTTTCAGCGAAAAATAGTTAACGTCCATGGAGAATAGATTTGAGAAAATACTGTCTAAGTTGATTTTAATTTTTTTAGCTTTATAATTTAGAAAATTTTGTAAAAGAATATTAATGTTTAGATTTCGAATGATTTATAATTGTTTTCTTGTCCATGTGAGAATCACTGCTTGTCTATGTTGTTTGTGTTTTTCTACTAAGAAGACAATGATTTTTTTTTAATTTTCAGACTTTCTTCTGCATAAAGTTGTCTTTCCTCTACAGAACGTTGACTTTCTACAGCAAAAAGCTGTATTTCCTCTGCGAAAAGTCATCTTTCCTCTGCGAAAAGTTATTTTTTTTGCAGAATAAAGTTGTTTTTCCTCTGCGGAAAGACGGCTTTCCTGAATTCTATTTCAATGACTCACTCTCCAAAGAAGAAAGATAATATTCTGCTGCAGAAAACTACAACACTATTTAACGAAAAACGTAACCGAGGTGTTTACTCAATCAATTTTTTATAGTTCAGTGTTTAAGTTATTAGCTAACCCTGATATACAATGATTAATTTATTAATTTACCTAAGCTCAAACATGGATACTAGTTTGTAATTACTTCATTTTGTGTAAACAAAATGAATATTACAAAAATTAATAATTAAAGGGTTAAGATCCTCTTTCTATTATCTCTCTCTATAATTGCATTTTTCAATGTCATCCCACTATTCTTGATCTTGCATGTCAAGGAGTTTCATTACATATTATATCTTATTATTATTTCGATGATTGATTTCACTTAAAGTACCGTGACTTTCACAGACGAATATTGAGAAAAATGTTACAAATGAGGGTCAACGATGCATTCTCGACTGAAAAATGGTTTTAACTCTTCGAAGTCTCAAATTCATCATTATCATGCATGATTTATTTATTTTGTTTATCGAGCAATGGCTCATTATAGTTAATTAGAGTAACTTGTGAATTTATGTTAGAATTGTTTCATTATTATCTATTCTTGAGACATAACTATGTCTACTTCTTAGCAAATGTTCATGATTAACTTGGCAGTATTGTCTTCATTAACGTTTATTTGACTGAGGAAAGAGAAAGGAATCGCGTTGGCAGGCAAGCTCGAAGCTTCCATGTCGAGAATATTTCAGTCTCCAGTCCTGCAAAACGTCGCCATCCAAACCCCACTTTCATCTCGGATTCCGATTTTCCACTTCGATCTTTCTCTTTTGTTTTGAAGAAAAATCAACCCATTTTCTTTCAACGTGTCATGGGCTGCTGTTTTGGGCTGCGCTTGGAATACCGATGGATATTTAGTTGGGAGGAGTGATGCCGGAAGGGCAATTATGGCGGGAAGACATTCTGTTTCTCCCTTTAATTCTGGTTCTCTTGCTTCTCCTTCGCCGGAGTCTTGGAGTCTTCTTTCTTCTCCTGGGTAACCCTTTCCTGTAATCTCCTTCTTCTTCTTCACTGCTACTGTTCTCGTTTCTCTTATTCCCTCTCCTCTGTAACCCTTTTCTGTATTCCCCTCTCTATCTTCTTCTTTCCTTCCCTCAACTCTACTTCTCTGTTCTCTTTCCTTTATTTTTCTATTTTGCAGGAAGATGTAATCCTTTTATTGCATTTTGCTGTGGATTAATAGAAAGGATTTATGCTGCGTATTTTGTTGTTGTAGTGATATTTGTTACGGGTTATAGAAAACCATAACACAACGAAGATTGAAGTTCTGTTTTGGTTCGGACATGGAAATAGCGGCATTAGCGAGGTAGATTATGGGCCTAAGATTGAAAACATTCATTCGGGATGGAGGAAGAAAACCTATCTGAAACTAGAGGGAAAATGACGAAGTTTGCGGATCAAAAATCAGATAACAAAGCTTCAGAAACTAAACAATAGAATGGATCAAAACCCAGGTCTTCTTCTTCGTGGGGTTCGCAGATTGTTAAAGGGTTTTCAGCAGATAAGAAAACAAAGTTCCAGAATCCTCTACCGGCCAAAAAAACGCCACTCTGAAGCTCAAATATAGCGAACCAGAAAGACCGATTTGTGCTTCTCACTCGCGCATCAAACAGTCACTGATAGCCGATTTCTCGTGCTCAGCAAACCAAGTTCATCCGCAAGTATGTCAGAGCCACCGCCGGCAATCGTCATGGGACTTGTTTATGGAACTCGATCATCTGAGAACTCTGCTGGAGGAATCTAATCTGAGGGAATCCGACCTTGAAAAAGAGTTGAATGAATATAAGCGGAATCCAAATAGTGGGCAATTGAAGAAAAGAGAGCTGAAGTAGATTGGCTGGTCCAAAAAGTCAGTGCTCTAGAGACAAAGAAAATAGAGCTATTGAGCAGGTAGTGGCCATAACTTC
The DNA here is from genome assembly GCA_022433065.1 of Begonia loranthoides. Lineage (NCBI taxonomy): Eukaryota > Viridiplantae > Streptophyta > Magnoliopsida > Cucurbitales > Begoniaceae > Begonia > Begonia loranthoides. The sequence continues at coordinate 3,010,070 of CM039475.1, forward strand.
GGTTTCTCAAAGGCAAGATGAAATTTTACAGTCAACACCACAAAATGTAAAGGAGGAAGTTGTTGAATTGAGACGTCTGAATACGGAGCTTCAGCCACAGATAAGAAATCTTGTTTGCAAGATTGCTTCCTTAGAAGCTGAAATGCCTTCCATAGCAGGAGCTTATGAGGTAAAGAACATTTTATTATAACTTTCCACCCTATGTTTGGACTCCTAGAAAATGCATGATCAGGATCGGAGTATTCCAATCCCGTCGACTAGAATCGGAGTATTTTAAAGAGGAATTTGACCTTAACCAAACCTGTTGGCTAGAACCAAAGCTATAAAAGGTTCGATCTTTCAAGAATCCACTTGAAAAATCAAGTTTTTCGCAAAGAACTCAAAGAGAAGAAAATCTCCTTAAAAAGCAGAAGCTATCAATTCAATTTGTCAAAAAGTTTCTAACAATTGTTCCCTAAGTGCTTTTATAAGTTAAACATAAAGTAGATCTAATTTCTAATAAAATAAGAAAAACTATCTTAAAATAAGATAAGATTTAACTAATTAATGACATGTGCTTGAACTAATTAATGACATGTCCTTGAACCACTCTTTTAGGTGTGCCTCATCTTGAATCTTTGAATCTCTTAAATAGAATCGTAGCTCTATGTTCGTGGACCTTTTTACATAACATACAAACTCCAAATTTAACGAACCATCCCATTTCGAAAACATTAAGATGTCAGCTACAATCTTCATGAAGAACACTTTTCGATATAAAATACTTAAGGTTGTCAAAACTGTCAAATAGTACTCAAAGTTCATATCAACGATTTTGCATTTTATCATAAGTCTCTCAATCTTGTGTTTGATTTTTCACATATGCTTCATCTCGAAGAACACCGTAATATATTTCAATGTACATTCATCCTCTTTCTCCTTTGAATCTCAATGCTTAGCAAGTTCAATATCTTTTAGATCATGGATTTTGGGCTCCACTTTTTTCTACAAAAAGTTATAAATTTTCTTTCATATTTTTTTGTTTTTGTTTTAGTCATTGGACCTCTTCTGTCTCTTCATGGATCTGGGTCTTTATAAATTTCAGGATCACATCATCTTTCGTTTGTCTATAAAATTTACATGTTTTTATAAGACAAAAATATATTGATATCTTTCGACAATGGCGCCTAGTTTGCCGAGAGTGTTTGACGTCAAGATCATGCACGCTTCTGAGTTGAGGTCGATGAAAATTCGGGTGTGCAATTCTTCAGCTTCTTATAAAATTTTGTGGCAAAGATGAGATTTTTATTACGATTAAATTCACTACAATTAGAAATATTGTGACATTCAGATTTTACCATATGATTCGAATTGATTTGTCCATACATCTTTAGCTTTTGAGAATTTTTGATGTGCAACCCAGCTGTATAAGCAGCTCATGCCCTTACACGACCTAGTTTTACACGTTTAATTCTTTTTGTAATTAATTAATAAAAAAGTTGAATGGATGACTTTTACAGCTTGATATCGAGCTGGATTTGACTTGACAGGGCCTACCAACATTCAATTCAATGTACTGTTTTTTCTATGTTTAATTATAAATAAATGTTTTTAAAGTGATTAACACATAATTAGTATGATCCACTTGTAGTGTTAATTCTACTTGCACGCCAAGTATATTTAGATGATGACATTTACAACATATTTTCCCAATATATTATTTTAATTACGTTAATAATAAACTATGAATCAAATTGTAACATTACTCTGATTAATTCCACACTTAATTGCGCTTCATTGAACATTAAAATTAAAGTAATCATATTTTTATATTCTAATTACTAATTTGAGGCTTCGTTAATGTTTTATTAAGAGTAATTTTGATCCATTATATTGTTTATTAATTAACAGTAATTTTTTAAATTATTTAAACAAAAAAAATTGGATTTAATTTTAGGGGGAAAGTCGTGTATGGCCTGTGAAAAGGAAAAAAGACGACGTTCTCGAATTAGATATGCAAAACTTGTCATTGCTTTCGTGACGTGGCCTGTCCTTTTCTTGGCCCAACCTGTCTCCCTTCCGTTGTCGTCTTCTCCTTCATTTATATCCGTACCTCCCCCCTCTTTCTTCCTCGTCCAATCATTCTGCATTTTTCTTTTCGGCTTCAACTTCTCATTCTGGGTTTTGAAGCTTCTGCGCTGTAATTACTCTCTAGCTTTGGTGGGTTGTTCTAGCTCGAATTTGATTGGATTTTTGGTTCTATAGAGACCAAAAGAGGAGCTCAAAAGTGTTTACTTTGTCTGGTGATTTTTAAATGTCTGCAGCCTTCGCCGCAGCAGCCGCTGCGGCTTTAAGCAACCGGAGGTCCGTCAACCGGAGCTCTAACTCGGTGGAGAATAGTCATCGGTATAACTACCATCTTTCCCATGCACATTCGGCGCCGCAGCTGTATAAGCCACCAGCAATTGGCCGGTACGAGTATCAGAAGCAGAGAGATTGGAACCATTTTGTCCAATATCTCAAAAAGCGCCACCCTCCGCCATTTAAACTCTCTTTCTGCAGCGGAGCTGATGTTGTAGAGTTTCTCCGCTATCGCAATCAGACCAAGGTTCACGCCAGCTATTGCCCGTATTCCGACCATTCCCAACCCCCTCCTCCATGCTTTTGCCATCTTCCGGGAAGCGTCGACGCCCTCATCCGTCGGCTACGGGTGGCTTTCGAAGAGAACGGAGGGCCGCCAGCGAAGAACCCTTTTTGCAGTAGTGCTGTCATGCTGTATTTGGAGGAATTGAGGGATTCTGAAGCCAAGACCGAAGACATAGAACAATAGAACACTACAGCTGTGCATGAAGAAATTTTCCACGAGATCCAGTCAAAGCTCTGAAAGTTTTAGTCCGATCACCTGGCCTTCCATGGCCGCTGAAAGATAGAAGGTGATTGATGGAGAGGAATTACGAGGAACTTATCTTGTACTGTTTCATCTGTAAAGGTGATTGGTTTGTTAGCGGCCTGCATTTAACTTCGTCTTTAGGTCTACTTACCTTTGCTTTATTGCGGGCCACCTCGCCCAGATTATTAGTTGAATCGGATTCATATTTTCGACCTTTTGTGAACACGGGCGGTACTTAGAACAAAGAACCATCTTTTAGTAGTTGAAGAAGGGACCAAGCCGTGGTACTTATTTACTAGTGCAAAATGGTACTTTCTTGTCATTGAACAAAAGTGTCTCGTGTTCTTTAACAAGTCTACCTTACATTCCATTCCCTGCGATTTGGCGAGGCAATTGTGTATTTTGGTGCCGTATTTTATAATTTTAATTCCAATTACCGTGGTTCAACTCCAAAATTGGAGCAAACCCACCCATACTTAGATCACATATCACACGTAAAATGGCAACACAAAGTAATTAATAGTTTAATTACACTTTTTATAGGGTAAGGACAAGACTATGTAGTCTTTAAGAGTTGGTAAGTGGTTGTTGCGGGTGTTTAATGGTGTCATTATATGACTGGTAGGACGAAAGATATGACAATGATTGTGCTTCACTATTTCACCTGTGCTGTACGGAGCTATTAATGAAGAAATTGACCTTTTTAAAAGACTTGTATTTATTGGGATGCAAGGTTGAATTATTTGATTCCAAACTTAAGCTTCGATTTCTTGCTCGATTTGTCCATTCCTTTTTGGTGCTTTAAAACTTGTGTGTTTCAAAAAAGTAATTTTGAAAATGAATTTTTAAAAAAATTGCTTTTGAAAACAATCAAACATTGCAATTATATTTGAACATGAATTATGTAACTTATTTTAAAGATTTTTTTGGGTGAAAATGAGTGGATGTTATCATATTTGCACCACCACCACATATCTCAAAATAAAGACTTAGCTTATCAAATTATTAGGGTCGGTTCCGCCCTGTCTCTTCATTTGGGGGCAATTGTCTTGAAAATAATGTGTGATATTTAATAGGAGAGAGGCTAGAGCCAGATGGATACTCCATCTAAATATTGTGATGTTCTCGAATCTTCTGTGGATCGAAAAAGCCTGATAAGTCTCTTGAACCGAATCTCCTTTGGTTTGGTTTAGTTTAATTCAAATTTTGAAAGAAAAAAACCAAATTGGGCACAGACCAAAAAATAATCAAAATTTTTTAATCGATTCTTGATTTTAATGGAGAAAAATGATTAAAACTGAACCCAAATACACTTGAACCAGACATTTAACCTCATTCCAAAAATCAAATTCCTCTTGCTTCTCTCACCACATTTCATGTTCGGAGATCAGAGTCTGAACTTCAGACTTTTTTCTCTTCACGGCAAGTCTCGACTACTGCGAGCAGAGAGGCAACGAAGAGAGAGCATTTCGTGACTCAGGCGAGGGCTGAGAGGCAACAATTTTTTTTGTCCACAGAGGCAATATCTTTCGTGGCTCAAGTATTTTTCTCCATCTCTGTTTCGATGAAAGTCTTAATCTTTCTTAATGTTTATTGTAGTCGGTAAACATATTGACACTGTGTCTGCGAATATGTCCAGCGTTTTTGGGTTGAAAGTGCAGCTATTTACTTGTTATCTCGTTGCAAATCAAACAACACTTGAACTCTCAATTTTGTCAATTGTGTCACCTCAAAATATGAGAAATTAGCAACCGACACTTCAACATCACGTGAGAAGCACGTGAGGCTAAAAACATTACAAGACATCCCTGAAAACATTACACACAATCTTTAAGTGGTCCAATCTTTGAATAAATTTAGTTGGCCAACTTTATTAACTAATATTTCATTAATCATCAAATTATGTTATTTGATTAGGACGTGACATCACTAAACCATATAATTAGAAGTTAATTAATCTTCTATGACATGGAATTCTAATGCCAAGGGGTGTTTAAGGATCAATATTTGATGTCCTCCAATGCCGAGGGTCGTCTGATGCTCTCTAACATCCTATATGATTTATCATGTAATTAAAACATGCAATGCGAAAATTAAAGAGTAAGGGATAGAGAGTGTGCACAAAGGTTTGTTTACACAGTTTGACAAACCCGCCTACGTTCGCGCTTCAAGATTACACTTAGAGATTCATTAACCAATTGGCTTATTGGTGCAAATTAAAACGTTACAATATTGACTATTCGCGGGGCATCACCCTTGACTATTAATGGGTCATCAACCTTGACTATTTCAGGTCGTCACCTGTTTACTCAACTATTGCGAGGAGTCACTCGTTGATTGAACTTACGGGTGTTCAATCGTGCCATTGACTATTTTGGGGTGTCACCTTTATATGACGAATTGGTAAGGAGTCACCATTTACAATTTCGTTCAAGTATGTTTGGAAATGTAAAGCTCTAAAACACTATTCTGAATTCTCTAAAATAATCTCAAGTTTTGGGAAGGGGAGAGTTGGATTACAATGCTCACAAGTAATAAAGAATTGAGTTTAGATTTTGGCAGGGTTTCGCCTCAATTCTCAGTTTCGTGTTGAGAGCTTGGAGTGCTTCTCTTCATTTATAGACCTGCACATTTTCGGTCAACCCAATCTTTTTTGTCGACCACTTATAGCCATTACAATATATCCTTTGAAAAATTCAACCGTTGGAAATCTGCCCGTTGTGCAGAACTGGACTTTTCGGTTGCATGGCTCGATTGCTTCGCGTCTGAAAACACTCGGAGTTCCCAATTTTGTTCTTTCGGTCGCCAACCTTGTCCGATATTGTCGACCGCGTCTCGACCTCAAAAACGCCAAATATTACAAAAGCGAACTTCGGAGATTTACAGTTGAGTTCTTCATTCGCCGCTTCAACTGCGTCAAGCCTGCAAAATGTGCAAAAATGGCAAATTCAAAGTTTGATGTTTTTCGTTCGTGAATCTCGTCCTACTCCTCGACCGCAGTGCGTCCAAAAAATCACATTGAAGCTCTAGAAGCTAACTCCGTACAAAATTGGTCGTGTTTCTCGACCACACTCTCGACTGTGTCACGATTGGAAGACCAAAACCCAATTTTGTTCATCTCTCTCATCCGTAGCTCGTCCAAACTTCTCCCTTTTTATTATTTAATTATTTCTTTAAAAGTTCTAAGTCCCACAATGATGTATAAACACTACATAGACTTAGGTAAACATATTAGTACATTACTAATAATACCAATTTTGAGGGTATTTTCAATAAATACGAATATAAATAATATGATAAAAACATTAAGAATAATATTCGAAAAATATAATAACCAATTTATTATTTTCAACAAAATAATCCTCATTAAGTTATCATCAAAATAAACTAAGCCTAACAAAAAAGCTAACAAAAAATTTTGCAGATTTGTTGAATGAGTTAGTGCCAAAATTTAGTGTTCCTGGTCGAAAAACTATTGTGGATGATATTTTCAAGCTTTGCATAAAGGAAAAGAGTAAGTTGAAAGTTCTTTTTTCCCAATGTCTGGAAGAGTATGTTTAGCTTGTAGTACCCCGAATTTTTATATCAGAATTTATTAAGAATAACTAGAAATTGATTAGGAGTATTTGGATTTATCGGGTATTTATCGTGGTATTACCAAAGACGCAATTGACAATAATTATCATCGAGCGATATTTGAAATAAATCGAGAATTGAATTTGAGTTGAGAATAATTTAATTAAATGAAATATTTAATTAAATTATTAAAATGAAAATTAATTGGATAAAATGAGATTATTGGGATTAATATTTATAAGTGGGTATGTATTTTTTTTTATTAACTGAGCCGGTTCAATTAACGGACTGGTTCAACACTTGGATTATTGGGGATTTAAAATGTAATTAGTAAAAGATGATTTATTAAATTTAATAAGAGAATTAAGGGAGAGCAAACCGGTTCACGTGAACCGGTTTGGGGATATTTAATTGGCCATGGCCAATTCGCGGGGAAGGGAAAGGAACCCGACAAAAGAGAGACTGGAAGATTGAGGGGAGAAAGGAAACTAGGGTTGGCGAGGAGAGAAATCGGGGGAGAGGCGAGTTTCGGCGGTGGCGTCTCATCGAGACGAACCGTCGATTTTGAGCGACGACGAAACTGCAGCCGGCGATTCTGGCGAGAAGGCGAGCGGCGAAGGGCGAGACTCCAGACGATGGAAACGACGAACGACGAATCTGTCTGAGAGACGAATCGCAAGGCGACGCGACGACGGAGAACTCGGCATTCTGAGCTGCGGACAGATGACTGTGGGCCGTCGTGCGCTTCGTCCAGCAATCTCCTGAGCTGGGGTTTCAGCTCGGTTCAAGCACTCCAAGGACCCGCAGCATTGACAGCTCCAGATCGAGGAAGAAGAGAGAGCTGCTCGCAGTCTTCTGGTAAGGAGATTTTCCTTGTTGTTTGTTATGGAATGCTGATTTAGTGTGCCTTGTGGGTTGTGGTTAGGGGTGTTCATGGTTCGGTTCGGTTTGGTTTTGATGGAAAATCAAACCAAACTAGTCGGTTTCGGTTTTAAAATTACAAAACCGGAATCGATTTTAGAAAAATCAGAACCAAGTCGGTTTCGGTTCGGTTTCGGTTTTTTCTTTATTAATTTTTTTTTTCAAATATTATAATAAAAATTGTATAAAAATTATAAAAACATAATTAATAATAACAAAATTATTCTTCTTCTTCTCTTTTCAAAACAAAATTTTGTCCAAAAAATAGTTATTAGGTCTTTTGGAGCTAAAATCACTTTAGAGGCTGAGGCACGAATAACCAAATATGGAACTTCAAAAACAAAAAAACACTATAAATGTATTTATGCGGTTCGGTTTCGGTTTTTCGGTTTTGAAAAACTAAAACCGGTAACCGAACCAAAACACTCGGTTCTTACAAAATAGAACCTTATTCGGTTTTTTTAATAGAAAAAACCTTATTCAATTTTGATTTTTTGATCTGTTTCGGTTCGGTTCGTCGGTTCGGTTCGGTTTTGAACACCCCTAGTTGTGGTCGATTGACTGCCGTTGTGTCGGTTATGTTAGTTAGTATTGGATTGTGTACGTTTGTTTGGTTGTGGCCTTGTCACCTGGATTGGTATTCTGGAAATATCTCTATGTGCCTAACATTATAGAGTATTTGTTTGGTTTATAAATAGTGAAGAAATAGAATAAATATTGGAGTTCTGTTGGTTGTTGATTTAATGGTGTATGGTTGCTGTTATGAAGTGGAATTATAATGTTGGTTGTGGGATTATTAAGCATATGCCCTGTATAACTAGATAAGTTGTTTGTGATGGTTGTTGAAGATGGAGATGTTATAAGATGGGTTGGAAATAGGTTCTGTAATCAATAATAGTTGTTGTACGTACTAGCGATGTTTCCAGATATTGTGGGAATTTAATATGACGTTGGGATATGTTAGGTTCTGTTTAGGAGTCGGAGAAGTAATTAGAGTTCGTACAAGTCAGAATACGATTCATTGATGAGTTATAATGTTTTAATTTATGAAGGTATCGAAGAAGGAGAAGGATAACGATTAGGTGCTAAACACAATAAAGAATTGAGGTAAAGAAAATGGGGTGTTTTGGCCATTTGGAGGCCCTACACCACAAGTATGTGTGCGTGAGTGTTATGTTAGTTCTCTGTAATGCTTAATGTTAGTTGCTGTTGATTGATAGTCCTTAGATTAGTTACTGCTATTATTCCCTTTGCTGTAGATATTTCCTGGTATATAGTTTCCTTACTGTTGTTATTTTCTTTGTTAATAGTGTGGATTGTTAGTATCATGTGAATTTTGTTAGCTTCGTGAATTTCTTTAAGGATCAGCTCTATTTTCTTGGTTGGTGTGTGATTCAAATGCCTTGCTTAGATAATGATAAATGCTAATGTTCAAAGGTGACGAGGAATGGTTAACGCGTGAAATAATGAATGCTTACTGCCTCTTTACTTGTTGTTTAATTAAAGGCCTCTGTTCTGATTTCTTTATGCTTATATTACTTTGGTGCAAGTTGTCATGTGGATTAATGCCTTGTATAAATATCGTAGTGATAAACTAAGATATCCAAATAAGTTAAACATATTAAATTGAGCATGTTAAATTACTTAACTAACTAGATTATGAGTTAACTTAACCAATTAAACTTAAACATGCTAAACAACTTAACTAGAGTAATTCAATTTAGAGCTGAGCATGTTTAATTAACTAGTTAGACTTGAGTACGTTTAGCTAACTAATTCTAGTATGCTAATTCTAATTTCAATTATAACTTAAGCGTGTCGATATAATTATGATAATTAAGTGAGCATGTAAATCGGCTAATAAATAACTAGAATAACAATTGTAATCTCTTTTGAGCATGTTAATCAATCTCAGCATGTCAACTAACTATCTTGCCTGATTAACTAATTAGCTATGGTTAATTAGAATATGTTAATTCCTGGGCATATTTATTGACTAATAGGTAACTACTAGTGCGTTTAATTTATTTAATTAGCATATTAGATTTATTAACTAGCATGATTAATTAGCATGTATAAATTAATTAGCAGCATGTTAATTAATTAGGTTGTTTGACTAATCAATTAAATTACTAATCAATCTATGCATGTTAATTAATTATTACTTGTGAAATCTACAAACATGTTAATTAACTATTAATCTCGAGCACGTAACCTTATATAGGATAACTCACTAGGACGACAATGGTAATCTTTCTTGAGCACGCTAAGGAACTAGGATAAAAACATGTAATTAACTATTGAGCATGTTAACTGAATTATTCTTTACCTTCAGATGTACGATGCTTGCTAATTCTATTATATTTCCTTTATTATTGTGATCTTCATATCCAAGCATGTTTTCTTTCATATGCTTTACTTTATTGAATGCTCCATGACTATTATTTATCATTGTGTGCACTAATTGGCTTTGGTTGTTACTTTCATTATATGTTTTACCTTATTTTGTTTTCGCTTTCAATTATAGTTTGCTTACTACTACAGTTATTTTTATTTCAATGCGCACTTCAATTATTATTAATGTTATGTCATAACGTGTCATGCATCATGATAGGTTGAGAATGTATGAGCATGCATCACGTTAATAGAAATCATAGGAAGTGCCAACTTGGTGGTGGTACGCAAACATGCATAAGTGAGGAAAAATGTTAAGGAAAGAAAGAAAAGGGAGTTGGGGGCGGATGGGTAGTTGGGTCTAGTCTGCAATCTAGCCGAAGCCCCTCCCTTATCGGGTACGGGAGTTCTAGACTGCAAGTAAAGGGGTAGGTCCGGTAAACTATACCATTCCATATAGGTCCTCCAATCTCCAACTCGATGTATGAGCAATGAACAAATAAACGAAAGTAAAGTAAAGAACGAACGAAATAAAATGATTGATTTGGGTGACCCCTATTCCAACAAGGACTAAGGAGAGATATTTTATAATTGCATTAAACCTTTTTCCTTACTGAGCCATTAAGCTCACGTATTACTTGTGGTGTAGGTACAAACGACGAACAGATAATAATAGTCTCATATATGAGAATGACGAACAAATAATAAAGCAGAGGTGAAGGAATTGCACGCGCGAGGCAGTCCGTTGCTGGCAAGGCATAGAGAGGTTAAAAACGATATAGTTGTATTAAATCATGTTTTTAAATTGTAATTGAATGCTTGTTCTTTTTATTTACTTAGATTATTTACGCTTCCGCAAAGTTTGATAAATCACTACGTTTTACATGAAAAGTTTTATTATACATCAGCCATATTTTACAAAGCATTTATTTTACAACGCTTCCGTATATTTTATCAATTGGTTTTTCATAACGAGTTTAAAGAAAGAGTCAGTAGCGATTCAGTTAGACGCACTCTGATACGTTTGGTTTTAAAAAGAAATTTTCAAAATTTCACGCATTTTAACGGATTTACAAAAAATTGGGTCGTTACATAACCACTGATACGTGGACTTCTATCAAGAATATAAATTATATGGTGATGTCTGTTCATTTGATTGATGCTAGGTAAACTTTGCATAAAAAGATTATTAATTTTTGTATCATTCTTGATCATAGAGGAGACACTATTGCTATGATTATAGAAAAATGTTTACTGGATTGGGGGATAGAAAAAGTTTTGACTGTCACAGTTGATAACGCTTCTTTTAATGAAGTTGCTTTGAATCATTTGATGAAGACAATTAGAGGCTGAATAGGATTGGTACTCGATGGAGAGTTAATGCATGTCAGATGTTTTAATCATATTATAAATTTGATTGTTTGCAATGGCCTGAAAGAATATAATGATTCTATTATGAAGATTTGTAAAGCTGTAAAATATGTTAGGTCTTCTCCAGCAAGGATGCTGAAAGTTTAAAGCATGTGTCAAAAGTGCGAAGATTACATGCAAAAGTAATGTGTGTCTTGATGTTCCAATTCGATGGAACTCAACATACTTAATGCTAGACAATGCTGAAAAGTTTGAGAAAACTTTTACAAAATTGAGGGAATATGACAATCAATTCGTATACAAATTTCTTCAAGATGAGAATGTAAGTTTTTCTCCCTCTGATGAAGATTGACTTGCCGTTCGTGAATTTATAGTATTGTTAAAGGTATTCTATGATGTGGCGTTAAAAGTTTTGTCAACTTTGAATATTATCGACAATATATTTATCTCTGAAGTATGTTCATAGAGTTATTAAGAAATTTGTTGCGAGTGAAAACTCATCACTAAGAACCATGACAATTGGCATGCAAGATAAGTATAAAAAATATTGGAAAAATTTTAGTAAAGTCAATCACTTCATGCATATTATTGTTGTGCTTGATCCATGATATAAACTGAAGTTCGTGAAACATTGTTTAATGAAATTGCATGGATTGGAGATGATCAATGAGTTTAGGATGACGATGCTTATGGATGAAAGAATTGTAATCTTACATTATTAGGATATTCCGAGTCAAGCATAGTTGTTTAGGCTCGTGGTAAGATTTAGGGCTCGTTGTAGTTTTCTATTATCGTTATTTTGCTGTAATGGAGTTTTATGCTCATCAGAAAAGTATTCAACATTCGAGATAGTTTGGGGTCACAATATTATAGATAACATTAGGGTAATTGTACAGCAGAAGATAAAATTGCTGACTGACTACAACAACTTTAGACTAAGATTCAACATAAGTACAACTATTGAAGCAATGGGTTTCATTGGGATGAACCTACAGCATGGAGAAATATTAGTTTTCAGACAACCTATCCGTACAAGAGTAAAACACGAGATGGGTGTAGTTTCAGATAAATATCTTCAACGGGACTCCGGTTCTGATAGTTTAAGCAAATGTCAGACCTGGAAGTAAATTATGGTTGAAACTGTATAGAATTGCAATGGGAGTAACCCACATAAACAAAGATGTAATGAAAAATTTCTTTATAACATTGGCCATTCTTGCCTACAATCTGCAGGGAAAAGACGAGGGAAAACCAGAAAGGTGAGAGAAGAGAGAGCATCTTCAAATAATGATGTAACCTTGACAAATGTTTTTACAAAAGCACGTGAAAAATTGTTCAGTGGGCTCAAAATGACTAACCCTAATATTAAACGAGAAACACAACTATCGGTGATTTGTTTGGCAAATTTCATTGTTTATGTACTATTTGTAGTCTAGCATTAAAAGCTCATTTTCCAGAGCTTTAACAAAGAACTTCACTCTTGCCGAAGAGTTGTTTCGATACAAAATAAAAAATAAAAGAAAAAAAAATAGAGAATAAACTTTGGGGAAATAAATTAATTCAATATCAAAGTCTAAAGTCTAAAATTATTGTTCACCACAACCGTTTCAATAGAGTTCTTATTATGATTTCCAAATTTCAATAAAATTTGTTGCAAAAAAGATTATCTAAGAAATTAAAATAAATATTAAAATATCATGATTCATGAGCTTGGGTATATATTGCATCAATCTCCCCTCTTTGAAGAAAACTCTACCTCGATTTTTGTAGTTACAACAAACTAACTCAAAAGAAAATACTTTGTTTTTTTATACTTGAAGATGTGACATCAAAACGATCTTCTTACCATACCACTGAAACACAAATGTATTATCTCTTCCTTTATAATTGCGTCAACATCATAAAGTCGTGGTCGTCCAAGTAAGATATGACAAACATTCATGTTCACCACATCATACACGTGATTTCATCTTTTTAATATGTTCTAATTGACATTGGAATCTTGCAAACTTTAAGAACTTGAACTTCATAATTTTTTGCAAACTTGAACTTTATAGTTTTTCTTAATCCATGCAACTTGGTAAGCGGAATGATGTTTTAAAGTTAGCAAATTCAAGCTCTCCACCAAAGCTTTGAAAACAATATTTACAGTACAAACACTATCAATTATCAAATTATAAACTTTGTCACGAATAACGCATTGTATTAGGAAGATCTTGTGGCGTTGAGTGTTGTTTAGTTCTTTCGACGTAAGCAAAATTCGTTGGTGCACACTACCTCTCCCACGTCTCCTTCTGCAAATTCATCACTTGCATGAATCTCTCATTCAAAATCTTGGTCGTCACCACCGCGTTCTTCTAGAAAATTAATTGGGCGTCTGTTTGGGCAATTATTTGAAAGATGACCATAGTTGGTTGCACCAAAAACACTTTTTGAGATTACGACGTGCATAAGTATTGTTATTGAATTGTTGGTGGTGGCGGATTTAGACTTGGTTATCAAGTTAAACAATGGTTGAAGAAGTCTCATTGTGAGATACAGTTTTGAGTTCTAATGCGACGGAGTATCGTTATGACAATTGTCTTTTCCATCTATAGTTGTAGGACCTTTGGAATTAAGTGAACTCTCTGGAGTTTTTCGTTGAAAATTGTGTAATGCACGCACTGTAGGCTTGTTGATTTGAATTTCTACTTTTATTGTCAAATTTGTTGCGTATGTTATAGTCCAAACAGTTTGAAGAGGCAATCAGTTCAAAATAGCTAATCAGTTAGACATGTTCTCATGGTCTTAAGCTTAGTTGCTACTCTTCTAATGTTAGCTACTTTGATCGAATAATTGATGAAGCGATCATCAGTGATTGTAAGAATATTTGATTGATTTTGGTTTTAATTGCATACATACAGTCTACCGTTTGATCCTCAAAAATCTAAAATCCCATAAACATTTCCAAAACCTTGATTTTGGTGTCATTGTTTCAAAAACTACCCTCCAATATCTGAATCAAACATAACCACAATCAGAAATATTAAAATTTAATGTTGAAACAGGATATACATAACAAAAAGATGTCATCATGAATCAGTTAAGTCAAATACTATCAAGATGGAACCAAAATTTTCCCAAGAGTAGGTCAGAAATTTCAAAAATTATGGACTTTGAAGTGTAGCAAAATCCAGATATAGATATAATAATATACATCACGCCTTCCCAAAAACCTAAAACGCTCGTTCAACAAAATGTTCCTACAGTAAAACTTGAGATATCGTTGAAAAGCCTAACAATCACCCGCCGGAGATAGGGTTTCCCAACCTATTGGGATTCTTTACAAATAAACATAAGCTAAGATCGAGTATTTCGAACAACCATTTCGGCCCATATAAGTTCAGATTTTGCGCCCAAACTTTAAGTTAGGAAGATTAATTTTTTAATTAATTATAATATAGCTAATCTCTTGAGCTAATTACAACTTAAAACACAAAAATGAAGTATTATAAACGCAAATTTATTATAAATATAAAGTTTACAATTTGCAAGTCAACTTAGACTATTTTCAGTTTGGTCATAAATTCGGTTTTTGTCATTTGCAAACCGAACCGAACTGATTTACACCTCTAGGTTGGACGTCCATAATTAGGGATGGAATCGGTTCGGTTAGGTTTTGGAAAATTGAAACCGAAACTAAACCTACTAAAGAGAAAAACCGATAGAAAACTAAACCTTGATTTTTAATTTTTCTCAATTTGGTTTTAGTTCGATTTTTGATTTACATCCTAACTCAGGCTCAACTCAGCAGTGGGTTGAGGGACCTCTCTTGTGGGTTGAGAGACATCCGTTGTGGGCTGAGGAATGTCTGTTTTGTGTTGAAGGACGTCCCTTATGGGTTGAGAGACGTTTTGCGTCCGTTGTAATCTAAGGGACATCTGTCTCTTTTAAACAACGGACTTTCCACTCCACAACGGATGTGTCTTTTAACTGATTTGGATCAATTTCATTCTCTCATTCATTTGCTCATAATTTAAGAATAGTTGACTAAAAACTATCCAAACAACTGAAACAATAAATATATATTTTGTTTGTTAAACAAATTTCAAAAATTAACAATCCATGAATTCAACATAATTTTGTAAATGAAATAATTAGTTAATTACCTTATTAGCTCATTTACTTGACAGTCTTGAGTCTCTTGACTTGAAAGTTAGAGAGAAAAAACTTGAAACTCAAATCAAATATGTATCTTTAATTTATTCTCTATTTGCTTTCGTCATAATATCATTCAAATCTACGAAAATTAAACAATTAACAATTAGAATAACATATAAAATAACTAACATCAAATAGGACAAAAGATAAATAAGTTTACTCTTTTCAAATTACAAACATTTTTCAATGCTTTGTAAATATTTGTCAACTTATTTGAATCACAACTCCAACTCTGAAGATAAATGAGACTTTCCACAGTTTTTGGAGCCAAAAGACTCTAAAAAGAATCTAACACTCGACCACCACAGTTGAATGTCGACTCTGAGGCAACTAGAGAAATAGGAATAGCAAGCATATCTCTTGCTATTTTACTCAAATTTAGATATTTTAAAGAGTGCATTCTCCACCAACTTAATATGTCTGTATCGTTTGAAAAACTCTCAAGTTTTCCAGATAAATAATTTTCAACTTCATTTCTATTGGCAACCTCATCTTCATTATTCAATGATGCATGAAATGACGATTCAAACTTGTCATCATCCAAGTCATGAGTAACATCAACGAGAGACCTAGAAGTAGAAGCTTATTCCATGTTATTTGTTGGTGAATCCATTTTGTACTCATAATACAACTTTCTAATTGTATGTTCTAATTCCATTATCAAATAACTGGTCATCTCCAATCCATGCATTTTCATTAGGTAATGTTTCACAAACTTCAGTTTATATCATGGATCAAGCACAACAGCAACATATATGAAGTGATTGACTTTACTGAAATTTCTCCAATATTTTTCATATTTATCTTGCATGTCAAAAGTCATGGTTCTTAGTGATGAGTTATCACTCGCAGCAAATTTCTTGATAACTCTATAAAATCTACATACTTCAGAGAAAAATATATTGGTGGTAATATGTAAAGTCGACAAAACTTTCAACATCACGTCATAAAATATCTTTAACAATACTATAAATTCATGGACGACATGCCAATCTTCATCAGAGGAAGGAAAACTTACATTTTCTTCTTGAAGAAATTCGTATACGAATTGATTGTCATATTCCCTCAGTTTTGTAAAAACTTTTCAAACTTTTCAACAGTGTCCAACATTAAGTATGTTGAGTTCCATCGAGTTGAAACATCAAGACACACATTACTTTTGCATGTAATATTCGCACTTTCGACACATGCTTTAAACTTCAGCATCCTCGCTGGAGAAAACTTGACATATTTCACAACTTTATGAATCTTCATAATATAATCATTATGCTCTTTCAAACCATTGCAAACAATCAAATTTACAATATGAGCAAAATATATGACATGCATAAAGTCTCCATCGAGTACCAAACCTCTCTAGTTTCTAATTGTCTTCACCAAAAGATTCAAAACAACTTCATTAAAAGAAGCGTTATCAACTGTGATTGTCAATACTCTTTCTATTCCCCAATACAGTAAATATTTTTCCATAATCGTAGCAATAGTTTCTCCTCCATGATCAAGAATGATACAAAAATTAATAATCTTTTTATGCAAAGTCCACCTTGTATCAATGAAATGAGCAGCCACTACCATATAATTTATATTCTAGATAAAAGTCCACGTATCAGTGGTTAAACATATTCTTTCAGATATTTGGGAAAAAAGAATTTTCAACTTACTCTTTTCCTTTATGTACTTGAAAATATCATTCGCAACATTTTTTCGGCCAGGAACACTAAATTTTGTCTCCAACTCATTCAACAAATCTACAAAATATTTTCCTTCAACAACATTAAAAGGTAATTCATCATTGACAATCATTCTAGCAAGCTTATCTTGACATTTTCTGCACTTAGCCACGGTTGCTTGTTGGAAATCCTAAGTGATCACATGCTTTGGTTTTTCCTTATCTTCAAGAGTTGGTTCATCCTCAAGCCCTTCTAAAGAAGTTCCTCCTACAAAATAAGAAGTCATGAAAAGATTAATGAGTTTCTTGGCCCGAACTCTAGTGACCGACCCTTGAGGTGCATCATAAATGCGACTCGAATTGTGAGAGCAAGACTATGAATGCGAACTGCTAACTGCGACGGATAGACACTTCACCCTTTGACATGGACTCACTGCTGATAGTTAGGATAGAAAATAGTATAAGTACTAATACGAATTAAAGTAGAAAAAGAAGCAAAGCATGTGAAACATGGAACTACTTCACTAAAACATAGCCAACGTACTCAGATAACCCTCGAGAGACTTGCAATTACTGTGGAAAACATATTTTTGTCATCCAGTGAAAAATGGAACTTCACTTTGAATAGTTGTAAAAAATTGTTGGCCAGGTTAGACGAGACACAAAAGACATTAATGTTTCGTAAAAAAGAGATAGTGAGACCATTCATGCGTTCAAACTGTTAGCCTTTTTGTTAGACTTAGTTTTATTTTGATGATGACTAAATATTTTATTTTGTTAGAAAATAATAAATTAGTTATTGTATTTTTGTGGATATTATTGTAAATGCTTTTATCATAATATTTATACTCGTATTTATTGAAAATACCCTCAAAATGAGTATTGTTAATGTGCTAACATGTTAACCTAAATTCATGTAGTGTTTGCATATCATTGTGGGACTTAGAATATTTAAAGAAAAATTATTGGAGAAGCTTGGACGAGCTGCAGACGAGGGAAGTGACCAAAACATGGTTTTGGTCTTCTTGTCGTGCTGCAGTTCGAGTGTCCAGTTGAGGAAAGTGACCGAATTTATGTGGAGTTTTGCTTTTGGACTTCAGCGTGGTTTTTCGGACACAACGTGGTGGAGGACACAGATGGGATGTGCAACCGAAAAACTGAAGATTTCCAATCTGCCATTTTTTAGCATTTTACTGATGAGATGCGGTCGAGGTTTTCGGATGAGGCACATGACTGAAAAAGCCGAACACTGAGCTCTAAGTGTTTTTGGACAAAACGCGGTCGGGGTTTTCGGACGAGGCATGTGGTCGGAAATGCACAATAGGCACAACGAGCAGATTTCCAAAGGTCAAATTTTTAACGGCTCAATGTGCAACGACTATATGCAGAGGGAAGCACTCCATTTACTCAACACGAAATCGAGAATTGAGGTGAAGCCCTACCAAATTCAAGACTCAATTCTAAATCACCGTGAGCATTGTAAATCTAACTCTCCCCACCCATAAACTTGCGAGTTATTATTGGAAGAGTTCGAATGTAGTTTTTTAGCTTTATTTTCAATTATATTTTTAACAAAATTGTAAATGGTGACGTCCTACTAATTCGTCATATAAGGGTGATGCCCCAAAATAGTAAACGACACGATTGAACGCCCATAAGTTCAATCAAAGGGTGACGCTCTGTTAATAATCAAAGGTTGATGACCTGAAATAGTCAAAGGGTGACGCTCTTAGAATTAGTCTTTGTAGTAGTTTAATTGGCACTCGTAAGCCAATTGATTAGTGAATCTCTAAGTGGAATATTGAAGCACAGACGTAAGCAGGTTGCTACCCTTAACTCTTTTATTTATGCATTGAATTTTATGTTATATGCAATAAATCATATAGGTTGTTAGAGAAAACAACTATTGCACGAAAACGTTAGAACGCTAAATCACTGTAAGCATTGTAAATCCAACTCTCCCCACCCATAAACTTGGGAGTTATTATTGGGAGAGTTCGGATATGGTTTTTTAGCTTTATCTTCAATTATATTTTGAACAAAATTGTAAACGGTGACACCCTACTAATTTGGCATATAAGGGTGACACTCCAAAACAGTCAACGACACGATTGAACGCCCGTAAGTTCAATCAAAGGGTGATACTCTATTAATAGTCAAAGGTTGATGACAGTCAAAGGGTGACGCCCTTAGAATTAGTCTTTGTAGCTGTTTAATTGGCACCCGTAAGCCAATTGATTAGTGAATCTCCAAGTGGAATCTTGAAGCGCGGTTGTAAGCGGGTTGCTACCCTTAACTCTTTTATTTATGTATTGAATTTTATGTTATATGCAATAAATCATATAGGTTGTTAGAGAAAACAACTATCGCACGAAAACGTTTGAACGCTATATTCACCCCCTCCCCTCCCCTATGTAGGCGTGCATTGGGACAAACACAAACTACCATGCCTACTTGTGGAGGCATTTGAAGGCATGACAAGATAAAGTTGTTCAAGACATTTCAAACTCTTTAGTAGGTGGTATGAAAGCAAGTTTTGTTATTTTTTTATTTTAATTGATGAATTGGATAATGTTGTTTGGGTTGTTCTCGGCTATACTTGATTAGCCAAGAACATTTTCTGTTGTTTTTATTTTTTAGGTTATTTGTTTAATTTGTGACATTAGGGTGACCCTTTAGTAGGGTATTTAAACTCTCCTTAAAGGGTTGTCTAAATTAATTTAGAATTTGAGCTGAAAATCCTTTTTGAGTTGGAGTTACTTCCTTTTCAATCGGCCCACTGTCTAGGTGAGAATTGAGAGAGTGTGTGACCACCCATTGATTCATCATTGTTCTTGGTTTGTCTTGAGGTGCATCTCTTACACTAATTCCTTCCTGCACTTCATTCCAGAGGTGGACGTCCATAGATAAGGGTTAGAAGACTTGCTGCAACCCAAGTTAGAGTGGCTTCCTTGTTGGAGTGCATTTGAAGTCAAAAGGTGCAGCCATAACACCTTTTTGGACCAGTTGTAACTGTTCATGCATAATTTCTTTGTTTTAGCAAATTTGATTTTGATTTTTGGAGATTTACTTGTACGCATTCAGAAAGGTATGTGGTTAAAATTTTGTGCAATTTGGACGAGAAACGATTGATTTGTGATTATTCCTTTTTCAGACTTAGAATTGCCATATTGGTACCCTTCAGCAGCCATCTATGCATTCACATATCTCTGTCTCAAGTTGGAATTTTTGCATGATTTTTGGAAGGCATTCTCCTATCTTGTGAAACTTAGCGTGGTCCAATTTCAGGCTGATTGGATAACAAACAAGCAAGTTGCATAATCTGGAATTCGGTATTTTGTTCTCTAGCCGTATTTTGGTTATTTTTCAGACTTTGCATCCTTTGGTGCATCATTAGATAGCAGAGTCTTCTTCCTATTTTTTATACTCTGTAATTGGTGAACTTGAACTTCTATAATGATCACAAGAAGTGGGGCAAACACTGCTCAAAATAGAGAAGCAAACCCACCATCTACTCAACCAACCGATAAGCCATTAATAGAGGAGGTCGTGTCTAATATGCAAGGCCAACTTAAGGAATTGCGAAACATATTCTCCAACTTGCAGAAAAGGTTGGATGAACCCAGAAATCAACATGTGAGGAGCCCTTGAACCCCTAGACCAAGAAGAAGAATGAGTACCTCTATTGATACTAGGGGCCGAGTGAATATTGGCCATGAAGAAGATTATATGGAAACTGATGTGGAATAGATGCCTAATCCAAGGAGGAGGTCTAATGCTAGAGATAACATGAGACACATTAAGGTATCTATTCCCCCTTTTAAAGGATCATGTAATGCAGATGGTTTCCTAGATTGGTTGGAGAAAGTTGATAAAGTTTTTGCTTGTTATGATTATACGGAGAAAACCAAATTGTAAATAGTCTCATTGGAGCTTTTTGGTTATGCAAGTTTGTGGTGGGTAGACTTAAAAGCTCAAAAGAGACGTGAAGGATATATTGAGGTACAAAATTGGAGGATGATGAAGACACTAATGTAGAAGAGATTTGTTCCAATACATTACAAACAAGAGCTCTTCCACCTAAGGATGAGTAGACACATGCAAAGACAAGTACAATCCCTGAGGTAATACTCGACTTTTGGCCTTTTTGCAAAACAAAGAATATTGTGATTAACATTTATTAACATTCTAATGCTTTGCAAAACATAGAATCTTGAGGATGAAGGAGTAGACAAAGTCAACTTATTAACATTGAATGATGATAAGTGGGTGAAGGAGGAGGACAAGATGTGTTTGTCTGGTGGCATAATCGGTGCACCAAATGCTGGTAAGTCAACATTGACTAAGTACATGGTTTGTTTCCTTATTCTTCCCTTTTCTTCGTAATTATGGGTAATCATTGTCATCCTCATCTTCACGTTCTTTTCTTTTTAATCACTTTCATGCCCTAACACGACCTATTTGTACACGTTTAATTCCATTTGTAATTAATTAATAAAAAGGTGACTGGATGAATGTTCCAGCTTGATTTCGAGCTGGATTTGATTGCTTGACAGGGCCTAACCAACATTCAATGTACTTTTTTCTATTTTTAATTCTAAATAAATGTTTGAAAGTGATTAACAATAATTAGTACACTTGTAGTTATAATTCTACTTACACGGCAAGTAGTATTTTCTTTGTTTTAAATGAGAAAGTTGATTAAGCCTAAATTAGATGATGTTATATTTATAATCAGCATATTTTCTTAATATAATTAATATCTATTTTACGTGTTCTTTTTCTTCATTATATTGTTTGTTAATTATAATTAATTAACAGTTGGATTTAATTTTAAGATGAAAGTCGCGTATGGCAGAAGGAAGAAAGACAACGTCTCGAATTACATATTCAAACCTCGTCGTTGCTTTCGTGACGTGGCCTGTCGTCGTCTTCTCCTTCGTATATATTTCCCTACCTCCTCCCTTCTTCCTCCCTCAATCATTCTGCGTTTTTCTTTTCAGCTTCAATTTCTCATTCTGGGTTTTGAAGCTTCTGCACTGTAATTACTCTATAGCTTTGGTGGGTTGTTCAAGCTCGAATTTGATTGGAGTTTTGGTTCTATATAGGCCAAAAGAGGAGCTCAAAAGTGTTTATTTTGTCTGATAATCATTAAATGTCAGCAGCCATCGCCGCCGCAGCCGCTGCGGCTTTAAGCAACCGGAGATCTAGCTCCGTGGAGAATAGTCATCAGTATAACTACCATCTTAACCAGCCGGAGCTATATAACTTCGTCAGCCGGAGGTCCGTCAACCGGAGCTCTAGCTCGGTGGGCCTGTACGAGTCTCGGAAGCGGACAGACTGGAACCATTTTGTCCAATATCTCAAAAAGCGCCACCGTCCGCCATTTAAACTCTCTTTCTGCAGCGGAGCTGATGTTGTAGAGTTTCTCCGCTATCTCAATCAGAGCAAGGTTCACGCCAGCTATTGCCCGTATTCCGACCATTCCCAACCCCCTCCTCCATGCTTTTGCCATCTTCCGGGAAGCGTCGACGCCCTCATCCGTCGGCTACGGGTGGCTTTCGAAGAGAACGGAGGGCCGCCAGCTAAGAACCCTTTTTGCAGTAGTGCTGTCATGCTGTATTTGGAGGAATTGAGGGATTCTGAAGCCAAGACCGAAGACATAGAACAATAGAACACTACAGCTGTGCATGAAGAAATTTTCCACGAGATCCAGTCAAAGCTCTGAAAGTATTAATCTGATCACCTCGCCTTCCATGGCCGCTGAAGATAAAAGGTGATTGATGGAGAGGAATGACGGGGAACTTATCTTGTCGTGTTTCATCTGTAAAGGAGATTGGTTTGTTAGCGGCCCTGCATTTAACTTCGTCTTTAGGTCTACTTACTTTTGCTTTATTAGGCATAGGGGTGGCCGGTGGGCACACCCCGCCGAGATTATTAGTTGAATCGGATTCATATTTTCGACCTTTTGTGAACCACGGCCGGTACGTAGAACAAAGAACCATCTTTTAGTAGTTGGTGCAAAAAAAAAACTTTTAAAACCAAACCAAACCAAACCGTAAATCTTGAAATCTGACCTAAAAGTAGTTCAAATTTGTCACGAACCCAAAATTAACCCAAATTTCCATCTGAACGCAACAAAACAGTCCAAAATGGCCCTAAATTTATATTATCTTAATTAATTAATTTTTATTTTTATTTTTGTAAACATGTTACTACCGAATCTTATCTTACGATTTTGATTCCAATTACCATGGTTCAACTCCAAAATTGGAACAAACGGCACAAATCCACCCATATTTAAATATAATCAAAGCTATATTTAACCATTAATACGAGACTAATTCTTTCAAGCACAATGTGCTTATCGTCACTTGAGGTGTAAGTTGCACAAAATAATATCATAAGGAGAGCAATTTTATCTTACATAAAAAAAAACAAAACCTATATAGCTACAAAGTTATACATGTGCACATGTGTAAGATACATATGTATATTATACACATATCACACAAAGACTATGTCGTCTTAAGAGTCGATAAGTGGTAGTTGTGGGTGTTTGATGGTGTCATTATATGATTGGTAGGACGAAAGATGTGACAATGATTGTGCTTCAATTAAGTAACTATTTCACCTGCGCTGTTCGAAGCTACTAATGAAGAAATTGAACCATTTTTATGTGGAAATAGACGTGTGTACTTGTCAATTTAATACAACAATAGTAAAATGAAAGGATTGTAATTCCTTTCAAACAATCCTCTTTTCCAAAATGTTTTTCCGTAATTGCTTTCCCTAACTTTTCTTTCTTCTATTTTTTAAACAACCAAAACATATTACTAAAACAACAACATTAAATAATTACTATAATACATGTTATACAAGCAAGAAATAGGAGGAATCTCCCCCCTAAATCCTAACAGGATGTAAGGGTCTAATTATTTGATTCGAAACTTACCCGTAACTTATACTTCAATTTTTGGCTTGATTTATCTGTTTGTTTAGTGTTTGAAATTTGGTAAGTCGGCTCCTCTTTTTATCCTATAATTACTCAAAATCTAAAAAATACTATAATTTTCCAAACAAAAAACTGAAGATAAATAAATGATTTTTTTTAAAAGTACTTATGAAAATGAACTTTTAAAAAAATTGCTTTGGAAAACAATCAAACATTGCAATTATACTTTCACATGAATTATATAATTTTTTAAAGAGTTTTTTTTTTTAGAATAAGTGGATGTTATCATATTTGCACCATCACCACATATCCCAAATATAAAGACTTAGCTTATACAAATTATTAGGGTCGGTTCCGCCGTCATATTTATTATTTGGGCAGATATTTCGTCCAAATATTGTAGTGTTCTAGTACTATATGAGAATCGAAAAAGCCAAACTTGTCCCCGCCTATTAGACATGGCTAACGGGCGGGCTAGCGCCCGTTACTGTATCGTGCTCGGCCCAGGCCAGGTAGGCGGGCCGAGCCGAGCTCGAAATCGCTGGCTCGCCAGCCCGCCCTGCCCGGGCTCGCTAGCCTGGCCGGCGGGCTAGCTCGCGAGCCTGGAGGGCTGGCCCGGCGAGCCAGCCCGGCAGATGAATGGCCGAGCCCGTGCGAGCTCGTCCAGGATGCAGCCTCCATCTCGAATCGTGTGATCGCCATCGCCATCGGTGATCGTCGACTCGTGTGGAGGTGAGATGACGGACCGAGGCCTGCGCTGGATCTCGCGTCGAAGGTCGTCGTCGGGGCGTCGAGGGACGAAGATCGTCGTCCCCCGTCGGGGCGTCGAGGGACGAAGATCGTCGTCCCCCGTCGGGGCGTCAAAGGACGAAGCCAGTGCCCAGTAGCAAGCTCTGAACTCTGAAGTGCCGTCGGGAGTGAGACTACCCTTCTCTGTGAGAAGCGCGCCTTCTCTGTGAGAAGTTTCTCACAAAGACGCAAAGGGTGATGGCCGACTCCGTCCGGCGTCCTGCAAGCTGCATCGACTCTCGCGTCGTTGCGAGATCCTCACGCCGCGATCTCCCTCTCGCAGGAGACCGTCAGTCGGCACCCGCTCACATCAATGGCGATCGCCGGCAAGACAGAGCTCGCCGACTCGTGTGGAGGGGAACTCCCGAAGTCCACCAACGTTCGTGGTTTTCGTCGGCGCCTCTGTCCCGCATCGTCGCCTCTGTCTGAGAAGTTCAGACATGTGGCTTGCTTCTCTCTGAGAGAGAAGCAACGTTGCTTCTCTGTGAGAGTTCTCACAAGAAGCAACGGTCTTCAGACCGTTTCTTGCAACGGTCTGAAGACCGTTGGCGAGTGGCGATGGCAACGGTCACTAGACCGTTGCCTGTTGCTCGTCTGAGGGCTCGACTGAGCCTCTCAGCTGTTGGCCAACGATCCCAACACAGCAACGGTCTTCAGACTGTTGCTGTGTATTCAGTTCAGCTTCAGGCTGAAGCGTGAATAAATGAGATCAAGCAACGGTCTTGAGACCGTTGCTTGCTTGATCCAACGGTTGGCAAATTATAGGCTATATATACTCCTCATTATCTCTCAAATTTTTCATCCCAACTTTCTCACATTCTCTCAATCTTTTCACCAATTTTTCTCTCAATATCTCAATCTTTCCCTTCATTTTTCGATTGATTAATCTCTCCATCTTTCTCCCAATTTCAAAGGTATATTTTATTTTTTTAATTTTAGTTTTTTTAATTTAATGTGTATTACAAAATAACTAATTTTTTTTTGTAATTTTTGTAGGACTCGTATTCGGGGAGGAGATGATCACAATTCACAACAATTGCATACTATTGTTGCGTAATTGGTGTGCGGTATCATTTTATTTAGTAATTATTTCGCAGTAGTCAATTTTTTTAATCATGGATCCTCGTGAATTTTTTAATTGACACTTTTAATGACACTAACGATGATTTTGAGGAAATTAGGGAGATAATCTCACAATTGCAATTGATCAATCATCGGCACATGCATCCACATCGTCACCTAGAAAAAAAAGAAGTAAAACGTCGAATGTATGGAATAATTTTGAAATGAAAGATATTAAAATTGGTGGAAAAATAGAAAGTAGAGCACAATATAAATATTGTATTAAACATTATGCATACGTATCCGGTAGTTCTACTAGCACACTTGGTAGGCATTATGCAAAATATCACTCTAACGCGCAAGTGAGAGACCCTACACAAACACTCATAAATGCTAGTGGCAGTGGCAATTTTATGTATTCACATAATAAAATGAGAAAAGGAGTAGCACAATATATATCACAATCTGAGGCACCTTTATCTATGTTTGATAGCGAGTTATTTGAAAATTTTATGAAAGAGTATATTAATCCTAGTTTTAGACGAGTCCCTAGAAGTACGACGCGAAGTGATATTATTAAAATGTATAATCATATGAAAAATGAATTAATTGAGTTTTTTTCAAATGCTCTGTCTATGTCTATTTGTATTACTTCTGATTTATGGAGTGCACCTAATGTTTTATGATATATTGTCGTAACTTCTCATTTTATTGATGACTCTTGACAATTAAATAAAAGAATATTAGGATTTCGTAGTTGTGAATATCCACATAGTGGCGTTACCATTTATAGATATATTGTTGGAATTTTGCAAGAATATGCTATTAGAGATAGAATTTTTAGTATTACGCTAGATAATGCTGCTGCTAACGATGTTGCAATTTTTGAATTTAAAAGGTTATTTCAATTAGATACGGCTCATAATACTCTTTTTCATATGAGATGTGTTTGTCATATTTTAAATTTAGTTGTTCGAGATGACATGTCATATATTTCACTACATATTGAATCTATTTGATCTGCAATTTCTTTTATTACTTCATCTAATACGCGACAACAATAATATAAAGAATATTGTAAAGTTGCTCAACTTAAACCAAGAAAATTAAAAACCGATGTAGATTCAAGGTGGAATTTGACTTATTTAATGTTAGAAAATGCTAAGCCATATTGGTTAGTTATTTGTGCTTATATTAGTGAAAAAATAAAATGTATTACTCTTGATCATAATAGTTGCGATATTGCTAATTTATTTCTTGATTTTTTAAAACCATTTTATGAAGCTACAAATAAATGTTCGGGAATTTATTATCCCACTACTCATCTTGTTCTCCCACTTTTTATAAAATTAATGGGTACTTTTCAAATATTTAAACAAAGAAACGAATTTTGTGCATTAATTGAAAAAATGGAAAAAAAATTTAAAAAATATTGGCTTAACATACCTGTTATTTTTTGTTTTGCATGCATAATGCATCCTAGATTTAAATTAGATGGAGTGCGTATAATGCTTGATAGAATTTCTTCTAATTTAGGTATTTCTTCTTCAATTAATGGTGCTCAATTAAGAAATGAAATTGATAATTTATTTTCTTTTTATGAAATTAAATATTCTAATAATCGTTCAATTCCTTCATATGATATGCATGCTAGTTCTAGTAGTGGTGCTTGTGGTGGAGATCCACAAGATTTTATGTATGATATATTTAAGCAAATAGATAGCAATGTTCATTCTTATAATTCACAAAGAAATGAACTCGATATTTATCTTAACACCTACCATAACATTTCTTGCCCCGAGGATTTTGATATTTTGGCTTGGTGGAGAGTCAACTCTATTTCATTTCCTATTCTTTCTAGAATGGCACATGATCTACTAACACCTCCGGTCTCTACAGTAGCATCGGAGTCTGCTTTTAATGCAGGTGGACGTGTGTACGATGATAAACGAGGAAGACTTGCACCAGAAATCGTTGAGGCACTCATTTGCATGAAGGATTGGAACGACGCTGTGACGAGAGATCAACAACGAGAAGATGACATAGTTGAAGAATTCAAAAATTTGGATGTCGAAGACTAAATTTTTATTTAAATTTGAAATTGTAATTTTCATTTTCATATATTTTCTTTATCTTGTAAGTTGTGCTTTGAAATTGTAATTTATATTTGAAATTGTAATTTCCATTTTCGTTTTGAAATTGTAATAAAAATATTTATTCAATTCAATAAAAATATTTATTCGATTAAATTATTAATTATAGTATTTTTACATTATAATAATAAATGTTTATTATAATTTTAAATTGTATAATATTGAAAATAATTTATAATATATTTATATAAGATATTATTATTTATGTATATTTGGCTCGGCTCGTTAAGGCTCGTTAGGCTCGCTCGGCTCGTTAAGGCTTGGCTCGTTAGGCTCGGCAGGCTCAGCTCGTTAAGCTCGGCAGGCTCGACGAGCCAGACTTTTTCAGGCTCGGCCGGCTCGGCTCGGCTCGTTAGCCACCTCTACCGCCTATCATAGCTGATGATCTCTTGCTTGGCGTAAACACTTAGAGAAACAACAGACATAGTTATATCTAATCTGTATACATCTCAAAGATATTTTTAAACGATCTAGCTAATTGCTCGTTGACATTATCGACTTAAAATAAATTTATTTTTATTTATTTTATTTTTTGAATTTGGAAACCTTAACTAAGATGTAACAATAGACTATACATTACCAATGTAATCATCATCCGCTACCCACAGATCGGCTCTGATTGGGCCGAATGTTTATCCCTTTGATCAAAGCTTCGCATGGCCTCATTCTGGGCGGATCTATAAATAAGAGGGAGAAATCGGTTCGGTTTGAATTAAGTAGTTGAAATAAACCGAATTATTTAGTTCGGTTCGATTTGAATATTGAAAAAAAAAACAATTTAGAACTGAATAAAAAATAATCGAAATCTTTGATTCTCGATTCTCGATTTTAATAGAAAAAAATTCTCTAAAACCAAACCGAACCGCAATACCCCTGAACTAATTATTTAACCTAATTCCAAAAATCAAGTTAGTCTCTCCTCCCTCTCTCACCGCATTTCATTTTCGGAGTTGAGAGTCTGAACTTCAGACTTCTTCCTCTTCGCGGCGAGCGGAGAGGCGACGAAGAGAGGCGGAGAGCCAACTGAGGCGAGAGCTGGGAGGCGACGATTTCTTTTTGTCCGCTGGAACGAGGACTCGGGTATTTTTCTCTATCTCTGTTTCTATGAAAGTCTTAATCTTTCTTAATGTTTGTTGTTGTTTGTAAACATATTGACACTCCATCTGCGAATATTCCAGCGTTTTTGGGTTGAAAATGCAGCTATTTAATTGTTATCACGTTGAAAATAGTTGCTAGTTGATTTCTGTTGCCAAAATTTGTTGAATAACTGAAGTTTTTTGTTTGATTTTCTTCATAAGTCAACTTAGACTATTTTCGGTTCGGTCCTAAAATCAGTTTTTGTTATTTTCCTCTCTGCCTCACTGCATTTCCTTTCTTCTTCAATCTTCGGTTCTTTCTCTTCGCACTGAGTCCCTCACCTGCGACACAGAGCTAAGAGGTGACTAAGGGCTACGACGCAGAGTTGAGAGCTGAATGTGAGATCGTCTCACTACGATACTTCGACTCGCTAAGAACCAAGATGTGATTTTTTTCTGTTGGTGCCATTTTTGCTTCAGTTCGAAGCTCTAATGAGCTAGAAGTATTAGATATTGAGATGCATCTTTTGGTATTTGGATGCTATGTTGTTGTTATGGTAATAGCAGCCAATTTTACATACTTTTATGTTGCCCATCCTATCATTTTTGGTTGGCAATAATCTCTATTAAGTAAGCGATTCCTGGTTCTGTTCATTGTTTTTGGCTGGAAATGAGCTCAAGCTGAGGGATGCATCATTTGGAATGTTTCTCTAAATAAACTATTCCATGCTTTTTGTTTTCCATGCAGCTCTTGACTAGTTCATGTTCTTGATTTCAAGCAGATTGCAATTTGTGGTCAGTTCTTGTCTAAAACATGTAACTACAACTATATTTTGTTTAATAAAATCTTCTATGTGTGTGTATTTTTCATTTGGTTCACATTTAGTAGATGTTTGAAACAATTGATACATGTGCTGGAAAGAGAAATAATGAGGAATTTAGAGAAAGAGAGAAGGTCTTTATTTGCTCTAACTTTCATTTTATGGCTAAAGTGCATGGATTAACTTGGTTTTTATCAGCGCAGTGGTTGTTTTGGATCCTGCACTAAACCAACAACCAACACCCATAACGGTTGTTTTGGATCTTAATTTTTGTTATTGGTTACTACGATTTAACTCTTTTTTCTTGTAATTCTATGAGTCTTTTAGACCCAACATCGTTGTTTCATGATATTCCTTAGTCTTGACTCCCGTGATACTTCCATTTCATCACCATTGGCTTATGATTAGAGCTCCAGGCAAGCACCTTTCTCTATAGTGAAGTTTACTAAATTTACAAAAGAAAATGAGTTTGATTTATACCCTTTAAATGAAGTTTTATTAAATTTATGTTCAGTTATAGATTATTTTATGTGGATTACTGATATTAGAATAACATTTTCCTGAGACAAAGTTATTACATGTTAAGGAATTTTATTACGTTTATGTAGTTTCTCGCTATTCAGGATATCATCACCTCGCCTGGCTAGAGTCTTCTTTCTTCCTCTGGGTAACCCTTTTATTTTGTTTTATTCTACTCTATAAATCTTTTGTGTATTCCCCTCTCTATCTTCTTCTTTCCTTACCTCAACTCTAATTCTCTGTTGTCTTTTCTTTATTTTTCTGTCACTCGATTACCCATGGATGTAAATGAATATAAAAAATCCATGACAAAACTGAGCCAAACCGATTGAAAACCGAGCCTGAACTGAAATGAAAACTGGGCCCAAACTGAAACTTAAACCGAAAACCAAACCAAAATCGAATCAAGAAAAATCGAAAAACAAGGTTTGGTTTTCGATTGATTTTTAGGTGGATTCAGTTTGGTTTCGCTTTTTCCTTTTCAAAACCCAACTGAGTCGGTTCGGTTCCAATTGTGTTTCCACTAGGGCTGAAATTGTGGTTCAAAATACTTGATCTTAGCATATGTTTCTTTCTGAAGAATCCCAATAGGTTGGGAAACCCAATCTCCAGCGGGTGATTGTTAGGCTTTTCAACGTTATCTCCAGTTTTACTGTTGGAGCATTTTGCTGAACGGGCGTTTTAGGTATTTGGGAAGGTGTGATGTATATTATATCTATATGTGGACCTTGTTACACTTCAAGATCCATAATTTTTGAAATTTCTGACCTACTCTTGGGAAAATTTTTGTTCCATTTTGATAGTATTTGACTTAACTGACGTATGATGACAGCTTTTTGTTCTGTATTTCTTGTTACAACGTTAAATTTTAATATTTCTGGTGTTGGGTGATTGTGGTAATATTTGATTCACGGATTGGAGGGTAGTTTTTGAAACAATTACCCTGAGTCAAGGTTTTGGAAATGTTTATGGGATTTGAGATTTTTGGGGATCAAACTGGAGACTGCTTCAATTAAAACCAAAATCAATCACATATTCTTACTCTCACTGTATATCGCTTCATCAATTATTCGATCAAAGTAGCTAACATAAGAAGAGTAGCAACTAAGCTTAAGAACATGAGAACATGTCTAACTGATTAGCTATTTAGAATCGATTGGCTCTTCAAACTGGTTGGACTATATCATATGCAATAAATTTAACAATGAAAGTAGAAATTCAAATGAACAAACCTATGGTGCGTAAGTCAAACAATTTTCAACGACAAACTCCAGAGAGCACACTTAATCCCAAAGGTCCTACAATTATAGATGGAAAATACATTAGTCATAAGGATGTTCCATTAGATTAGAACTCAGAGCCATATCAGAATGGGACTTCTTCAACCATTGTTTAGCCTGATAACCAAGTCTAAATCCGCCTGCAACAACAGTTCAATAACAATACTTATGTGCATCGTAATCTCAAAAAGTGTTTTTGGTGTAACCAACTAGGGTCATCTTTCAAATAATTGCCTGGACAGAAGTTCAATTAATTTTCTAGAAGAAGGCAATGGTGATGAACACGGTTTTGAATGAGAGATTTATGCAAGTTGTGAATTTGAAAAGGGAAACGTAGGAGAGGTAGTGTGCATTCTCCAATGACTTTTGCTTATGTCAAAAGAACTAAACAACCCTCAATGCCACAAGATCTTCCTAACACAATGTGTCATTCGTGACAAAGTTTATAATGTGACAATTGGTAGTGGCTGTACTGAAAATATTGTTTTCAAAGCTTTGGTGGAGAGCTTGCATTTGCTTACTTTAAAACTTCATTCCACATACAAAGTTGCCTGGTGAACATATTACAAAGATTCCAATGTCAATTGGAACGTATTACAAAGATAGAATCGTGTGTGATGTGGTGAACATGAATGATTGTCATATCTTACTCAAACGATCACAGCTTTATGATGTTGACACAATTTATAAAAGATGAGATAATACCTTTGTGTTTCAATGGTTTGATAAGAAGATCATTTTGATGTCACATCTTCAAGCATCAAAAAACAAAGTATTTTCTTTTAAGTTAGTTCGTTGTCGCTACAAAACTCGAGGTAGAGTTTTCTTCAAGGAGGGAAGATTGATGCAATATATACTAAGTTTATCAATCATGATATTTTAATATTTTATTTCTTATTTTAATTTGATTTTATTTATTTTAATTTCTTAAATGATCTTTTTTGTAACAAATTTATTTTATCTTGTTAGAGATTTGAAATCATAACCCGAACTCTATTGAAACGGTTGTGGTGAACAATAATTTTAGACTTTGGACTTGATATTGAATTAATTTATTTCTCGAAAGTTTATTCTTTATTTTTTTTTCTTTTATTTTCAATTTTCTATTGGAACAACTCTTCGGCTGCAGCATATGAAATAAGAGTCAAGTTCTTTGTTAAAGGTCTGGAAAATGAGCTTTTAATGCTAGACTATATAAATAGTAGATAAACAATGAAATTTGCCCAAAAAAAACTGATAGTTGTGTTTCTTGTTTAATATTAGGGTTAGTCATTTTGAGCCCACTGAACAATTTTTCACTTACTTTTGTAAACATTTGTCAAGGTTACATCATTATTTGAAGATGCTCTCTCTTCTCTCACCTTTCTGGTTTTCCCTCGTCTTTTCCCTGCAGATTGTAGGCAAGAATGGCCAATGTTATAAAGAAATTTTTCATTACATCTTTGTTTATGTGGGTTACTCCCATTGCAATTCTATACAGTTTCAACCATAATTTACTTCCAGGTATGACATTTGCTTAAACTATCAAAACCGGAGTCCTGTTGAAGATATTTATCTGAAACTACACCTATCTTGTGTTTTACTCTTGTACGGATAGGTTGTTTGGAAACTAATATTTCTCCATGCTGTTAGGTTCATGCCAATGAAACCCATTGCTTCAATAGTTGTAGTCATTTTGACAGTTGAATCTTAGTTTAAAGTTATTGTAGTCAGTCAGCATTTTTATCTTCTGCTGTACAATTACCCTAATGTTATCTATAATATTGTGACCACAAACTATCTGGAATGTTGAATACTTTACAGCAAAATAAGGATAATAGAAAACTACAACGAACCCTAAATCTTACCACAAGCCTAAGCAACTATGCTTGACTCGGAAAATAACAATTCATTCATCCATAAGCATCGTCATCCTAATCTCGCCCATCCTCCTTTCTATTTATAATCATCTCCCCTAATCCCAATTCTTAAATACCCCTTAATTTATTTCTCAACATTTTCTTTGTTAGGAAAAAAACTTTTGGAAAACTAAATGTTTAATGGCGTGCTTGAATTTTACTTGTTGCCATATTTTCTGTTTCCATATGAGAATTGGAGTTACTTGTCAGTGTCAGATTCTCACAGTACCTAAACCTTGAGCTCTCTTTGTTGACAGGTTCCAGCCAAATGAACCCTCATTCTCTTACACTCTTAAGTGGGTTCCTCGCTGTCATATCAGTGAATATAGTCATTGCATTTTATATATGCATGGCCATGAAAGAAGCTCCTGACAAGCATGAACCAGATGAGAAATTTCTTGCCGAGGCAAAAGCTAGTATGAATCAGCCTACTTGGGAAGCCGATGGGTCTTCCTCATCACATAAAAAGAATGAATAGGGATGAAAAGTTTCGAGGGCCAGAACTACCGCCCAAGCTAAAGCAAGGGCTCCAGCACTCCAGATTTTCAAGACCTGTGAGATGATTAGTTCATGATAAGGTGATTTTGTTAAAATTATTAATAATTTTGTATTTCTTAGATATAGCTTCTGTTAGAGTTTGGGTGAATCCTTATTCAGGAAAGGAATGAGGTAAATAAGCTGATTTGAAGTTTGTGTCTGAAACAGCCGATGTATCTTTCTGCTTTCTCTGCCACCTTTACTCAGATTGTTCATCTTCTTCTCTGTAAATTCCTTCAAAACCCGTCTCAATCTTTTGATACTCATTTCTTATTCAGTTTGCCGTAACCTGTCTGAAGCGATAAAATCATTTTTGTCCTCAGTTTTGGTCCATTACTTTTTATTCAAGATTATTATTGCATTAGTTACAAAACATCATAGCGATAAATTGGTCAGGATATTCATGGTCAGATGGGTTGATAGTTTGCAGGACTTAGTATGAGCATATTATGGGTTTGATATCTTCACAACAATTAGAAGTTCCATTATTAGTTTTGGTTAAATAATGCCCACATTTGTTTGTAGTTAGTTTGATGGTGTATAGTGCAATAAACCTTCAAGTTACAGATAGGAGGAAATTATGTGATTGGTCTTCTCTAGGCATGCCAATAGATTGGCCCAACATGCATCTACTGTTGCAATAATAGTTTAAAAATATACAATTTATCTAAATTGATAAATGACACAAACATTCGGTCTCGACCTGATTTGGTTTACGAAAATTAAACTCAGGTGCAGTCGAGGTTTGGTCTGCTAAACTTAGATTGTCATGCTTGCCTTTGGTAATTTTAGCATGTGTCATAATATGTTCATATTGCAACATAAGTGGTTTTGTCATTTATAAAGCGTTAAACTTCTAACTAAGATTGTATCTCGAGTCAAGAATTAGTTATATTTTGTTAAAAAAAAAACAAGTTTGTAAATATTGTGATGTAAGATTACACAAGATTTCCAACTAAAGGGTAGACTTTGAATCGACTTCGAGTTGCGATTAGACTACACGAATTGTGGTAATTCTAGCATCTTGCCATAATATGTCCATATTGCAACACCAGTGGTTTTGCCATTTATAAAGCGTTAAACTTCCCATTTAAAATTGTATCGACTTAGAAATCAATTATATTTTGTCAAAAAAGAAAGATAAGTTTGTTAATGTCGTGACATAAAATTACACACGACTTTTAATTAAGATTATCTTATAAGTCAAGAATCTGTTATATATATATATATATATATATATATATATATATATATATATAAAATAATTTTATTAATGTTGCGATGTAAGACTACACAGTTATGGTGGTCAAGGTAAGGATCGACCTTTGAATCAACACGAATTTGTTATTAAAATAATAAAAGTTTGACCCAATAAGTTAGGTTTAATAATGAGACTTAGTAAGAGATACAAAAGAATATATAAGATTGTAGTGTTGATAGTGAATTGAAGGAAAGGGTGCATCTTTTATTCATCAGCTTTCATACCTTTTTTTTTTTATAGATAAATATTTAAATAGAATATTAATAAATAAATTTGGGAAAATGACAAATCAACCATTGTAATTTGTGATCAATGACAAGTCAACCACTATGGTATAGTTTCTAACAAGTTAACCACTGATATATGGGAAAATGACAAATCCAACATCGCTGTTATGTTCGCCGTTAAAAATGAGACGGGACACCGCGATAGTTAGTAGAGAAAACGTCGCAGCGTAATGATTTTACAGGCCAAACTGTGGCGTTGTCCCAGGACGCCATGGCGTCCCAAATATGCGATGGCTACTTTGAAAGCTAGGACAAATGATCTGTTTTTCATGCATGACTACTTCAAAGTCTGCAGCTGTTTTTGATTTTTAGTGTTTCATGGCTATTTGCGATCAAACTGTCGCGGTGTCTTGGGATGCCGAGCGGTTTTCCAGGACGCTGCCCGGGTTTCCCAAGACACCGCGGCCTTTTCCCAAGACACCGCGGCGTTTCCCAGAACGCCGTGGCGGCGTTCCGTCTCATTTTTAACGGCGAACGTGACTTTAATGTTGGATTTGTCATTTTCTCATACGTCAGTGGTTAACTTGTTAAAAAATATACCATAATGGTTGACTTGTTATTAATCGTAAACCACGATGGTTAATTTATCATTTTCTCTGTTATCATGATATTTAGAATCATATTATCTAAAATTTAACTCTTTTGATTTTAATTTTAATTTTTTTAATCACTTACTAAAAATATTAAACAAATAAATAAATTATAGGAAATGCCAGCCTCCATCATAAACG
The DNA here is from genome assembly GCA_022433065.1 of Begonia loranthoides. NCBI lineage: Eukaryota > Viridiplantae > Streptophyta > Magnoliopsida > Cucurbitales > Begoniaceae > Begonia > Begonia loranthoides. Next base: position 3,046,439 of record CM039475.1, read on the forward strand.
GAAGACTTGCAACGATGAGCGCACAACACAATCGAGCGCCAACTTAAAACCCCGCAAAACCCTACTCGCAGTCGCTGCCATCATCGTCTGTCTTTCACCCGCTCGCTGTCATGCTCGTCCATACAAGCTGAGATGAAAGCTTTGAGATCTCTCAGAACCATCGCTGCCATCTCTTCGCGACCTTGCCAAGCCCGTCCCTCCAATCACACTGTTTTGGGCAAATTTTACTCAGCCCAACCTCAAGAAGACAACTCCGATTCTTCTGACAATTTAAATGGTTCAGACTCGGTCTTCGACAGCGCGGATTTCACTCTACCTAATACGGATTCAGCTACTGAAACTCCATCCCCTGTTGAATCCACATGGGATATCAAATACAGGGAAAGAGCTGATAAGCTAATCTTTGGGAAGGAAATCCCGAAAGGAAATTTGGTAGATAAGGAGCAAGAAGAGGAAAGGAGGCGGAGAGTACTTGCCAAAGCTCTGCTCGAGGCGGCATTGGCGACACCTGACGCTGAAGAAGAAGAGAATGATGATAAGTGGGTGAAGGAGGAGGACCAGATGTCTTTGTCTGTTGGCATAATCGGTGCACCTAATGCTGGAAAGTCAGCATTGACTAATTACATGGTTTGTTTCCTTATTCCTGCCTTTTGTTCGTATTTATGGGTAATCATTGTGATCCTCGTCTTCACGTTCTTTTCTTTTTAATCACTTTTATGGCTGGCATACTCATTTGTACTCGGATTCTTGAGCATTGTTGCAGTTGTGCAGTGCTGTTTATTGTTGTAAAAATATGATTTTTAAAAGTGTTGTACTGAGGGGTACAATTGTTCAGGGGTAGACGAATTTGTAATATAGAGAGAAACGGTCTTCTAGGCCAGACTTTGTAATTTGAGAATGAGAAACTAATATGGTGAATAAAGTTTCATAAGACTAATTTGTTCGAATTGAAAATTATCAGAGTTCGATTACTTACTGGAGTAGCCATTACCATAAAATTCTATTGTGGTTTCTTTGAAAGGAAATTAATAGAAAAACTGTACTCAAATCCTGAATTCATTTATCTTATCCAATTGGATTGGAATGTCATAATAATGGTAGAAATCAAATTACTTTGAAGAGATACCAAAAATTTCACTCATTTCTATTATGAAATGTTAGTTCAGTGAGAGTGAGAGTTAATCAACTGAATATCAACTTTCAGAGTCCCGCCATCGAATTGAGTTTTATATACATGAAAATTGTTTGTCTTGAATATTAGTGATATTTGAGTACTGTCTAGCTTGCAATGCCTAGCCATTACTCTCTTTATTTGATGGCCTATCTTCATCTTTTGAGCATAAATGAAACTATGTTTTTAAATGGACTTGTTATCTTGCCTTTCCATTTTTTATGCTTTTGGAGCCTCAATAGTTATCAAATTCTTAAATCATAAGACTTTTATTTGGGAAATTTTCATATATTCTTGAAGAGTTTTGTATCTGTAAAGTAAGGGATAATATATCCTTGCGTAGATAAACAAGTGGAATATTCTTTAAGTTGATATTGATACAAATACAATGTAATAATTTAATTAGCATTGAGTTCTAATATTGTTCAGAACTCTAATATTATACTGCCGCAACCATTTGAAATTATTATAAAATTTTGTGTAGGTTGGGACAAAGGTTGCAGCTGTTTCACGGAAAACAAACACCACAACTCATGAAGTCTTAGGAGTAATGACTAAAGGAAACACCCAAATTGTAGGTAGCTTTATCTGACGTTTTATATTTTCATGGATGCATTAGGCATTCTGTATTTCACATTGATATTTCTCTACCGCTTCTAGACATTGAAAAGGCAGCTAGACATGGATTAATTTCGTAAGTACAATGACATGTACTACATAAATGGGGAATGGGGTACCTGCCTACCCAGTGGTTAAATAGTCTTGATAATGAGTTTCTTATCTAGCATCATAATAGCTAGTCTTAGCAATCACAGTTAAATTACCGAACTAGCTGTTATTGATTGCCAGGTATAAAATCTCATGGGCAAGAGTAATAATGCACCAGGTACCCCAATCCCCAAAAATGTGTGTGTGTGTGTGTGTGTGTGTGTGTGTGTGTGTGTGTGTGTAATATTATATAGAGACCATAACGTTAACATTTGCAATGCATTTTCAGTGTTTCTTTGACACGCCTGGACTTACATTAAAAACCGGTGGATTTCCTCATAAAGATATGAAGGTTCGTCTGCAAAGTGCTTGGAGTTCTGTTGAACTTTTTGATGTGTTGATAGTTATTTTTGACGTCCATAGGCATCTTACCAGGTTAATAATCTTTCTTCGGGATTTTGATTGTGGTTTATTTATTTGTTTTACACGGCACCTTAGTAGTATGGAAATGCCTTGTTTGGAAATAACCCCGTTGTTTTCGTTGGTAATATATTTTCACAATCTCTTCCCCACCTTTATAGAAATTTCCTCTTTTTAAAGTCTTGTAAGCTGCCTGTTTGCTAGAATCACCATCATACTGATTGTTAGACAATGGAAGCTCTGTTGTCTACTTGTATTGTTTAAATTTTGCCAGGAAGTTATAATTTTTAAATAATTAAACAAATTTTATTTTGCTTGGTTCTAGCACCTTTTCTACATGCGGTATTTCCCTTTCATGTAGTATTTTCCTGGAATAAATTTATTTTTTGTGGATTTTTTTGTTCCTTGTTTTCTTATGGATTATTTTGAAACACAAAATCCACCCATGCATACAGAATTATGTTCCTTTGTTCATCTGCACTGAAGTTTGGGTATTAGGGACTTTTTTTATTTAATTTTAAAAGAATTTTTTTGATAACATTAGCTTCTTTTAGTCAAATAATCATTTATCATCCCACGTGTCAGCATAATATTTAATCTGGTTGCTTTTGTGGCGAATAACTTCTGAAGGGATGTTTTCTGGGAGTTGCCTATGATGCTAATTGCTTAAAAACCAACAGACAAGAAAGATGTTTGAAAGCTTGGTTAATAGATTAAACATCTGATAGTCTCAGAAAAATTTTATTTTTATTTGTATTTTTTGGGGATGGTGGGGCTAAGTTAAAATTTGTAGATTGCTTTAGCAAATTTGAGAAATTTCCTTAGTACGGCAAAGGAGATTCAAAAATGCCAAAATTCCTTGAACAAGTTTTGGAACTTTTTATCAATCTGACCCCCATCTTGATGTTATCTAATGTACCACGCGATTTACATTTTATAGGCCTGATTCAAGGGTGATAGGCTTGATCAAAAGGATGGGAGCGCAACCACACCCAAAACAGAAGCGGATTTTATGTATGAACAAGGTTGATCTAGTTGAGACAAAGAAAGACTTATTAAAAGTTGCCGAGCAATTCAAGGATCTTCCTGGATATGAAAAGTAATTCTTGTTCCTTCTTTCTTTGAAAAGTTAATTGACTAAGTTGGTTCCCATTTAAAGAAAGGAAAAATTAAAAAATGATTATGTTACTGACAGAAACTTCTTGTCTGTTTTTGTTTCTTTAACTGCTAGATACTTCATGATCTCGGGACTGAAGGGTGCTGGAGTGAAAGATCTTAGTAATTACTTAATGGAACAGGCATGTTTCTCTTTTAACACCGATATGATGTGTAGGGTGTTACTTTCTAAGAAAATCTTTTAATTGTTTCTAAGGCACAAATAAGAATTTCTCATTTTTTATGGTTTTTGTTTCAGAGTGCCTCTTTTTGGGTAACTCTCTAGCTAAGACTTTGAATTTATCTCAAGGAATTTGGAAGAGGTGATCGTTGTGTAAACCAAGTGCCTGAATTCATTCATGAATTAATGCTTGATTAGCTTTACTAAAAGAAAAAGTTTGCTTCGAAAAGACTTGGAACTACCATCAATTTCATGGTGCCTTTTCAATTTGTGATTCTGTATTTGTTTTCTCCCAAAAGTTGTAGTTTACTTTGACAAATTACATTGTTAAACTATTTTTTTTTTTTCTTCTGAAAGAAGTTGAATCTTGTCAACACCTTTTATCTCTAAGTCTATTATGCGATATTCATTTTAATGTCTCCCTAAACCTAATTCTCTCTTTTGATGGCTTTTTATGATTAGGCAGTCGGAAGACCTTGGGATGAAGATCCACTTACTTTGACTGAGGAAGTGATGAAAAATTTGTCACTGGAGGTTGTTCGAGAAAGGTTGTTAGATCATGTGCATCAGGTATTATGCAGCTTTCTATTGTTTGCAAATGCAATATAACATCAACCTACTTATTGGAGCTAATGACATTCGACTTTTTCTCATTTCAGGAAATCCCGTATACTATCGAACATCGTTTGGTAGATTGGAAAGAATTGGGGAATGGTTCGCTTAGGATTGAGCAACACTTAATCACAGACAAACTAAGCCAGCGCAAGATTCTTGTGGGGAAGAATGGGTCTAAAATAGGGTAATCTCCTATGGCCACTACTCCTTTTTTCTTTCTGAAATTCTTGTCTTTTCATCTTAGCGCCTCTTATTAGTAATTCTAACTATAACCAGTAGAATTTTTCAAGTGCCCAACTTTCCGATGGACCCGAATCCAAAACCTTGATCAGCTGATTGGTGGATAGTAATAAATAGCTTGAATTGATGGAGACTGTTTGTTTGGAATGTAGGAGAATAGGAATGGAAGCTAACGAAGAGCTAAGATCCATTTTCAAGAGGGAAGTGCATCTCATTCTACAAGTCAGGCTCAAATGACACATCCAGAATCGACTATTTCTATCGAATATCTCGTTAGCAAAAGTAGCAGCTATCCGGTCTCGCCCTCCTAGATTTCGAGCATGATCGAACTGTGTGTTTTTGCCAGCAGAAGAATGGAGATCATATCATCGCACTCCTCGACTTACAGACAGTTGATTTGCGAGCAGCAGAATCAAAAAGGTCCGCACTCAACTTCGAGATTCCTCGTTACAAAATTGAGATTAATAATATAATGTTTATTAACTTTGCCAAAACTGTTCTTCATCTAATCTGTGTTCTTAAATTTTTGTTCTTTTGTTGTATGTATTACTGAATTAAAAAATTGAAGCTGTCTTTCATACAAGTTGGTTTCATGCAGAATTTGGTTTGTTTTAATTTGATTGAACAAACAAAACTACCACCATCAATATTGAAAATAATGGTGTACGTGTACATTTTACTAATTTAACTAAAAACAATCTAGATTCTGTAGTATTTTTAACATATAATGAAGTTGGATGAGATTACTATAATTTTTTCGGATAATGATCAAAATAATTATTTAACTATGGGGTTAGTGACAAATTAACTCTTAAATTATTGTTTTTTCGATAAATCAACTTTTCTCGAGTGTTCGTGGTTTGACTCGTGATGTTCGCGGCAGCAATTGGTCTCCAATTTTAGCTACAGACGAACAATTTTACTTGTCAATGTTTGGACATGATAGCAGACGTTTTGGTTTCGAAACCAATTTTGGCCTTAAATTTAGTCGTGGACGAACGATTTTAGCTGCGAACGTCTGGACATGAACGCAAACACTCAATTCAGGAAACGAATTTGGATTGTGGATGCCTAGACATGAATGTAGACGCTCGGTTCTGAGGTCGTGGGGGCTTGGATATGAATCCAAACTCCAAGTCCTGAGGTCACGGGCGCCCGAAGATTAACGTAGATGCTCAATCTTGAGACCAATTTTGGTTGTGGACGTATGTGGATGGTTGGTTTGTTAAAATATGGTAGTTTAAATGTTAGTTGGTTGACAAAAATAGTTTAAGAGTGAGTCAGTCACTTATTTATCCTGTTAAAGAATTATTTTGATAAATATTTTTTTTCGTAGTAAAAAAAATAAATTATATATATATATATATATATAGTTTTAGCAAGGGCAATATGGGCTGCTCCATGCGAAAAGGATCACTTTTCCTTAATTTTTATTCTAACGAAAAAAGTCATTTTTCTCTTTTCACTTGTACGGAGGGATCTTTGTTATCAAAACCTCAGTGCGCTAGCAAGTCTGAGCTTGATGGAGGCCGCCGGATTGGATTCTGACGGCCGTGAGTTCAAAAACGCGGAAGAGATGTGGATGGAGCATGTAGGAGACTCCGCCAGTAGAACCAAATGGTACTGTGAAGGCGTTGGCTACTGGCAAGGCGTGGAGGCGTCAGTCGATGGTGTATTGGGAGGCTACGGCCGTGTCAATGACGTTGATATCTCGAGCAGCGAAGCCTTTCTTAAATCCCTCCTCTCTCTCCGTTTTCCGTCTGCTGGAACAGACCGCCCGCTCGTTGCTCTTGGTATGATTTCCAGATATTGAACTGTTAATTTGGCCGCATGGTTTCAATCTTTTGCGTTTTTTTTTTTAAGTTGAACGTGATTAGTTTTAGGTATGTGCACTAATTAAAGCTGCCGCTGGGAATTGAGGTTCTGATATTGGAAGTTGGAACTGTCATTAAAAACCTTAGTTACTAATAACTCTTTTATTTTGTCTTGTTTTTAGTGGTTAATTGTTGATTTAGTACTTCAATTCCGAACTTATTTTTGTCTTGTTTCTTGTGGTAGCTGATAGATTTTGAAGTTTTTGCTTTGTCCTTTTTTCCTGTCAAGTTGATTGTTATATTTTTTTGTCCTTTAATTTTTTTGTTAATTTATCGAATAACCATAGTTGCTGCTGTTGCAGATTGCGGTTCTGGTGTTGGAAGAGTCACTAAAAACCTTCTAATTAGGTATTTCAATGAGGTAAGATCAGTTGCTTCTCATGGAAGGATGTTTGCAATTGTGGTTTGTTCTGTGGTTTTGTAATAATCGGAATTGTTTTGCATTAATTTGAACCAACGAAGCACCTTATGGTTCCAATAGAAAATCTGCTCGTGACATAATTTTTTTTATTATGTCTTCAGTTGTTAGCAAATTACCGATGTCAACGAAAAGTTTCACATTAATTTGAACCAATGAAGCGCCTTATACTTGCAATGGAAAATCTGCTCGTGATATAATTTTTTTCATAATGTCATCAGTTGTTAGCGAATTACGATGCAATGAAAAGTACAGCATTTGAGCTGTTACAATATGTTTATGACACAATAACCTTTTGGGAGATGCAGGTTGATCTTCTTGAACCTGTGCCACATTTCCTTGAAGCTGCTCGCGAAACCTTATCTCCTGAAACTTATGTGTCATCTGATCATCACAAAGCAGCTAATTTTTACTGTGTGCCTCTTCAGGTAATTTTCATGGCATTAATAAGTGCGTAATAGTACAACTTGCCTTTTCCAGATTCGGTGAATAGACTCACAGATTTCAAGCTTGTTTTATAAAGCCCAACTGAAAAGATCTTGTCTTTTAGGAAATCTCTCCCCATCCTTTAAAAGAAAAAAACAGGAAATGAATTTCAGGTGTAAATTTGATATAAATATACTCACATACGGAGCTTTGCAAAAAAGTGTCCTTGTAGTTGAAGAATAAAAACGTGTAAAAAAATTATTACACATTGAGTGATGATTGTTTTTTCTTACAAAAAAATATGAAAAATACATTCAGAGCTGATATTTTCATCCAATGGTTCTAAAAGCCACTCACCACCAATATAGGCCTCCCTTCAAAGAACTCTCTCTCTCTCTCTCTATTATGTTAAATTAAGCACGAAAATAGTAATTTAGTATATAGAATGGACCTCTAAATTTATTAATTTGTACATATCAACAATTATGCAATTGAAATGATTGATAATAACGGTATTAGTTGCACTTATATAATGGACCATAAAGTTTATTATTTCAAATAACAAAATAAGAATGATTTGGCAATGGACAATGGACATGATCAATAGTAATGGTATTAGTTGCACTCATCCTTTTAAAAGATGACATAAAGAGGCTTCTCCTTTGAAAGATGGGAATTACTCTAGAACTTGTATGTCTCCAAAATTATCCACATTTACTTCAATTGGATGCTTCTTCCTTGATTGGATGACTATTCATGGATCCAATCATTGCCTGTGAATCACAAAAAAGAAAATAGTAATAATAATCTACTCTCTTTCTATTATTTCGAGTGAATATTTGCAGAAGAAGCTAGGATTTGTTTTTTCTCTAGGCATTAGAAGCTAAGATTTGGGACAAAATTAGGGTTACATTCACGCACATGAGAATGGCATAAATCTTCTCTTCATGATCTAAAAAACCTTTTATTTTTTACTTTTCTTAATTAGTGTGCGAAATATAATTTTCTTTTCCCATTTATGCGAGTCAATTTATTTGTTGCTCTGCACAAATCCCTCACGATCAAATGTGAGATGTCCAATAGACCTGATTGAACTTTACTTAAATAGAACGTGATAATCACATGGTAGTGTGTGTCTCTGCCCAAATCTTGATTATTATTAGCTTACCATTGTTAGGAATTCACCCCAGATAAAGGAAGATATGATGTAATTTGGGTTCAGTGGTGTATTGGGCACCTTACAGATGAGGACTTCATCTCATTCTTTAAGAGAGCTAAGGTAAATCTGTTTTTTGCTCAATTTAAAATTTAACATTTGAGTTTTTTCTTTTTTTTTTTCCCACATTATACGTGTTCTCCACATCTTTAGTATCACTTTTGGTTCCTTTGGTTCAGCTATTTCTTTTTGAAAGGCGTGTGACCTTAGAAGTGTTTTTTTTTTCTCAAACAGTCTAATATTCTATGTACTTAATATTTATCTGATTTGTTCAGTTGAGAATTTAGAACAACAAAATAATTTCTTATGGCTTTGAATTTCATAGACTTGAAAAAAATCTGAATTATACTTCAAACTTCAAATTAAGGCCAAACTTTTACATACTCACTTTCAATTCATGAGTGAAGAAAATGCTCATTCATAAGTTAATCTTCATGCATATTAGACATTCTTAAAAGTTTCGTGAATGAAGAAAGTGCCCATTCATAAGTTAATCTTCGTGTATCTTAGACATTCTTAAAACTTTTTACCTTTGTTGCTTAGTGTTAGCTTTATTTTCTTGCATATCATTGGAAAAAAATGTTCACAATATGTTAATCAGATTGATGCTATGTCAATTCAGTTTTTGTTTTGTACATGTGAATGTTCACAGTTTTTTTTTTCTTTTTTACTTCATAATACTTTGATGACTCATACCATCTAATGCATTACTTCTAGGTCGGCTTAAGACCAGGTGGATTTTTCATTCTAAAGGAAAATACTGCAAAATCTGGTACTTAGTTCTTTCTCTTTCTCCTTCGTTGTTGTCCCAGTAGAGACATGTATTCTTTCGTTGTTTCTGCCTTCTCATGATGATCAAGCGGTGAAGTAGATCTAGTATTCGACAAAGTCTTCATGTGTATTGGTTTATCATTTTCGTTGACTTCATATGTGAACAATCTGGTTGTTTGGTTCTTCAAAGTTGAATGATAGACTTTGTTTTTTCAATGGAAATTCGGAAGCATTTTGTGCAAGAGCTTAAGGATATTGTTTAGAAGTCACATGTTAACTTATATTGACTATCACATGCATTGAATGTAAGATATCAAAACTAGGTTTGTTCTAGTAATCTAGTCTCCTTCAAACTTAAGGTTGCAAATATTTAGACCCATGACCTATGACATGAACTGAAGTGGAATGTAAAGGTGATGCCATGAAGGAGTTGATAAAAAAATATCCAAAATTGATTACTTAATGTTTTATGGGTATTTGAATTTGCTAGTTGTCTTAACCGAGGTATAGCTGCTTAGTAAGTTTCAAGACTCTTATTCATGATTTTCCATCGTGTCCATTTTTTGGGTTTGATTTTTGTTCAACATCAGTTTCATGCATAATCATTCTAATCCTTTGACGTGTTGACTTTACTGTTTTCAGGATTTGTTCTTGACAAAGAAGATAGAAGTGTCACAAGATCTGATCTATACTTCAAGGAGTTGTTCCATCAATGTGGGCTCCATCTGTTTAAATCAAAGGTAAAATCTTAATTTTACCATCTTTATTGGTGAATTGGCATTGACTTACGGCCGTAGAGTGTTTGCAACAAATATTCGAGGATGAGATACCGTTGCTTGTTGAGTTGTTATTTCCCTTTATATCATCTCAAATTTTATTGTTCATCCAGTTATTTATTCTATGAAAGAGTTGGTACTTTTATCCCTCTGCTCTAAAAGCATCTGAAATAGTATATATTCTGACACCACTTAGAAGCGTGAAAATGTTAAATAGCCCAGACTGATGTTCTCAAATTCCATCGTCTGACAAGCAACATTGTGCAAGTAAAATTGATGTACAAATAGCAAATGAATCAATATTAAGTTGAAGCACTTGAGTTAAAGTACATTGCCTCAACCATGGGAGACAGTTTAGATTTTGAACCATTTTGCTCGTAGCTTTGGAAGGATTTAAAGAAGATATTAGTACCATATAAATCTAACTTAATATTTGATAAATAGTAATTGTGTGAAGGATATAAATAGGTTACTGATCTTTTATTTCTGCGAAAGTCTTTCCTCTAGTGGGTAAAATCGAAAGCGCAACCATAAAAAAATGATAATTTACTGAATTGGTATATTATTTGTCTCATATCAGCAGCTGTTATGTTCAACTTAAAAGAAAAAAACCTTTGTATAGGATCAAAGGGGATTTCCTGAAGAATTATTTCACGTGAAGATGTATGCATTATTTCCTGAGTTGCCGAAGAAGAAGCACCGCACCATTCTTAAGGAGCAGAGCAATAGACCGGGTATTATTAAGTGAGAATTCAGCCTCTGCTCTCTAATATTTTTGATAAAAAAATCAAATGCAGAATTCACATGACTTGTTGTATATGTAGATTAGAAATTTCATAGCCTCGTGAAGTCCTGTAAGATTTCACCTGGAAAACAGTGTTTTTCAGCACATCTTTTCCTCATTTGGTTTGGAATTTTGGTTTTCTCTTTAGAATTTATAAGTAGTCATGCTGTTCATCAAAGAATTTTGTATCATTTGATTTCTCATATGTCTGCATATCAACTGTTGGATACAGTATGATAAAAATAGATCATTTCGATGTTGAATTCTTATTGCACACGTGTCTGATGTTTGTTAGGAAAATGAAAATGCAACCTGGAGTCCCACCTTTTTCTGTGAGAGGGAGAGGCATTGCCCTTAATCCAAAAGTTTACCCGAATTTCTCATTGATTTGCATTGCTTAATTATTATTCTGAGAATCATTATTGCTATTCCTTTTATAATTAAAGAAAATTGTATGACCCATGACTATAATGTCTCTCAGTTAATAGAACGATTTAATCTCCGATTCTTCGAGATGATGGCCTCTTGCTGCAGCGAAGGCGGCAAAAGTTGTCTGCTTGGTAAAACTCCCTCATCTATATAGATATTTCTTGTTCTCCTTGGTGTCATTGATTTATCATGGATTTAGACACTGCAATATCACCTTATTTGGAAGATAAATTTGACATCCTACATGGGTATCTACCATTACTTTGGCCATTATAGGTTGTTCATTCCCTGCAGGATCCGGCTAGAATGGTATCTTGGTTAGTTTGATGGTAAAGCTCTTAACATTTCAGTGGGTAAGGGTTCTTGAGTCCAACTATTTATGCAGGCTTCAGTTTGTTAGCTAATAGGAGATTTATATGGGTCATCAATGCTTTGACCCTATAGGTTTTCATTTTGATTGCGTGGGTGAAAGACACATTGGGGCCACATGAACGTATTTCAAAGAATCTTTTGAGGAGTGGACCCTACAATACTATTTCAATCTTTTGGTATTTCATGATAACTATTTATTTATTAATTCGAAAAACAATTTTATTTATTCATTCTTGAGAGAGTAGATGTTTTTTACGTGTGATTTTAGGTGATTTGTACAATTTTTTGTTCTAAATTTATTGCGGGAAATTGTACTTAATTTTTGTAGGTTGTCGCATAATTAATTAGCAACGGGGTACAAATAGAAAGCTCGTTTTATTAAATAATATGATATAAATGCGTGACATGTGACGTTTTGTAAATTTCTATTATCAATTACTGTCGATCTGAGTACTGAAAAGAGAGTGTATTCAATCACCTACCACCTGTCTACGTCTTCTCCTGGGTCGTCTACGTGGCGCAATCTCTACCATACCTGATTCGATACTTTATGTGATGGTCAATAGATTCATCAAAAGGTACACATCTCTTCATTTACACCGTTGATTTTAGTATTATTATTATTATTATTATATGGAATATTCATCGTATCCGTTTTATGTCCTTTGTAGAAGAATTAATGTTACATTTTCTTAGTTAATAACACAACTTGCATGTAAATGCACTTTATTCAACGTACCACTTTTGACATTTAACACGGTAGTTACTAAGGCGTTAATTTCATTTAAGGTAAAAAATATATATATATATATATTATTTAATAATTTTTAACCTGCCTTAGAATATTAGTAATTTATCATCTCTGGCCAATCTTCTAGACTGAATGTCATCAAAATTAAGAAGAACAAAGACATTCTCTAAGCAAATAGAAAGAAGGACATGAAATTGATGCACCTCAAGGACCAATAACAAGTGCATGAGCTAATAGGCTCACTAACCTTCTTATTTTCTCATGTTTTACATGTGAAACGCTCTATGATAAGTGGGAGGAAGAACCATCCACAAATGATACGGAGAAAACGAATACTTGCTCAAATGGGAGCTCATCCATATTATCCAAAGACACCTCCAAATCCAACATCTCCACATATCATTAACAAGGGGGTTCAATGTCATTTAAAAGGAAAGTCACTTTAAGAGGAGTCAAAGGAGATAGCCAAAGTCAGTTTTATGGTTTTATTTTGGAACATTTGGTTGTAGAATTCGAATGGTTGTCACTATTGTCATTTGGACTAGGGGCATCTCTAATTGAACTCAGAATATTTTCAGCTTAGAGTTATCCTTTTTCTAAGGTTGGAGTTCCCTCCCTTTGGGCTAAACTCTTTTGGTGTTCACTGTTTCACCATGTTTCGCGTGAGTTTTTAGTGTATCCCTTGAAAGTGTTCCTTTCTCCACCTCATTCGGGAGTAGAAATCCCCTTTCTCCAAACCGAACATGTTAATAATCATTTGGAATTTTTTATAGATTATGGAGGAGGAAGTAGGTAGGAGGCATGCCTTCCTGTAATTGAAGTGGAATCAATGTAGTGTTTAAAATCTCCATCTTTGTATAAATTCTGGTGTTTGAGTTGCAGAGGAAGAATCGAGAAGAAGACCAACCTTGGCTATGGGGATGTCAACTTCACTAACATTCTCCTTTCTTCTTCTGCTATGGCTTCCTCTCACCACTACTGCTTCCGAACCCTTCCTAAGGTGTCTTCTACGCCACTCTCAGCCCCCTCTCCCCATCTCAGAAGCCATTTACACGCTGGCGAACTCTTCGTACTCTGCTGTTTTGCAGTCCTACATCCGAAACCTTCGATTCAACCAGTCCAGTACCCCGAAGCCATTGTTAATCGTCACTCCTTTTCACGAGTCCCACGTCCAAACCTCTGTCATTTGCGCTAAGAAACACTCTCTGCAGATGAAGATTCGAAGCGGAGGTCACGATTATGAAGGCATCTCCTACGTCTCTGAATCCCCTTTCTTCCTTATCGACATGTTCAATCTCAGAGCTATCAGTGTCGATGTTGAAACTGAGACCGCTTGGGTTGAAGCTGGCGCCACTCTTGGCGAGCTCTACTACAGAATCGGCGAGAAAAGTAAAATCCATGGCTTCCCCGCCGGAGTTTGTCCGACTGTCGGAGTCGGCGGGCATTTCGGCGGAGGTGGATACGGAAACCTGATGAGAAAATACGGTCTGTCTGTTGATAACATAATGGACGCGAGGCTGGTCGACGCTAACGGAAGAATTCTCGATAGAGAAAGCATGGGAGAAGATTTGTTCTGGGCCATTAGAGGCGGAGGAATAGGAAGTTTCGGCGTAGCACTGGCGTTCAAAGTGAATCTCGTCCGTCTCCCGGAGAGACTCACTGTTTTCCGAGTGGAGAAGACTTTAGAACAGAATGCTACTGACATAGTCTATCAATGGCAGCAAGTAGCAGACAAAATCGACAGAGACTTGTTTATCCGATTAATTTTAGATACAGTGAATAATCTAGAAACAGGCAGATTAACAGTCAGAGCTTCGTTCATCGGACTTTTTCTCGGCGATTCTTACCGGCTCCTTTCAGTAACAGACAAGAGCTTTCCAAAACTAGGGCTTCGTCTCTCAGATTGCATCGAAATGAGTTGGCTGAAATCAATACTCTTCTGGACGTATTACTCCACCGGAAACAATCCGGACGAGATTTTACTCTCTCGGAAACCTCAGATACTGAATTACCTGAAAAGAAAATCAGATTACGTCACGGAGCCGATCCCGATGAGTGGCCTAGAATCGATATGGAAGAAAATGATAAAGCTGGAGAAAGCAATGATGACATTCAATCCATACGGTGGAAGAATGGCAGAGATTTCGGAAACAGAAACTCCATTTCCCCATCGGGCGGGAAACCTGTGGAAGATCCAGTACGCGTCGAATTGGGAGGAGGGGGAAAAAACGGACGCGTACATAAGGATGATGAGGAAGATGCACAAGCACATGACGCCATTCGTGTCGAAGAATCCGAGATCGGCGTTCCTGTGTTACAGAGACCTGGATTTGGGGATCAACCGAAATGGGAAGGAGAGCTGGGAGGAAGGAAGAGAATACGGGTTGAAGTACTTTAAAGATAATTACCAGAGATTAGTGGAGATTAAGACGAAGGTGGATCCTTCTAATTTATTCAGAAACGAACAGAGCCTTCCCACCATCCTTCCTTGGTCCGATGAGTAGATTCTACCATTGTTTTTAGGATTAATATTTTAAGTTTTAATATATAAATAAATATTATTTAATTAAAACTATTTTTAATGTTAATTGTACACCAAAATAAAGAGTAGGGGTCTACATCCATCCCTCCATGTCATCGGTTACTGTACACTTTCCCGCCGTTCGTGTAGCCGTCACTGGTAATCTGTGCAAGTGTGTCCGCACTCTCCTGAGTGGACGAGAAAGAGAGGAGATTTCTTGGAGCAACCCCCCCAAGATTCCAGACCCAGGAGTCAACTTTCTCGTATGGTTCCTTTGCACGAGTAAGAAACCGATGTATTTCCATGGCTCGCCCCGTTTCATATAATCCTTTTTGATCTCTCGTATCGTTTTTTGTGAATTAGCATAGCATCTCAAAGTTCTTTGATAAGCACAAAGAAATCTATCTTGGTGGCAACCACCAAACCAATAGAACAAGGGTTATAGCTCGTCCACAAGCAAGGTAAGTAGAACCATCACCGGCCGGCTCCGGATTGAATAGACCTAACAGAGTAATCTCTTATCTTGGATCGAAGAAGTTAACGAGGCGAGAATCAAATGTGGGACCTCTCGACTTTAAATTTGAATGTTGTGTCTATTTCCTTTCTCACTCTAGACTCTAGAGGTATCGACCACTATTATAAATAGAGTAAAATAGAGAAATTTTGTTCGTTGGAGTGCAAAGGTTGTTATTATCATTGAAGTCAAAGTGTTCGACTGTATTTAATGAAGTGTATCAACACAAATTTTAATTTTTTTTGTGATTTTTAACTCAATATTAAATTTTATCCACCTTTTCTCTATCGAATGTTAAACATAGCAAGACATTGGTTGGGTTTGAAATCACTTCATTAAATAAAGAAAATATGTGTTATACACATATAATAGCAAAAATTTAATTTGTTTACTACTAGTGTATAAATGACGGCAAAAATAAAAGTTTCTTGAAAATAATTATTGATAGGCCCAATAATCAACTAATAATGTATGTTTGGTCAATTGAAGTGGCAGAAGTTGCTGCCAAAACTTAAAAGACTGACACCTTTGTTTAAGTAATAATGATGGCAACTCGTGGAACCCAAATCATCCCGAACGTTGTGGTGGCACTTGCACCCTACTGTCCTCCCACTGCTACAGTGGGGAAAACACCGGGATATCCATGGATGAAGCTCTTCTCGGCTGTTTTTTCATTTGGTTCCTCTTCGGTTGCATCTACTTCCACCCACGGATTGCAATCATGGACGCGGCTACGGATTCTGAGCTGTGATCCATGGCGTTTGGAGCTGAAGATCGTTGGTTGGACGTGGGGTTCATGCAATGCACTCAGTGATTATGTACGCGGAGAGGTGTAAGTATTTGAATTTGTCCAGGATATGTTGTTCATGGTCATCCATATTGTTAGATTTTTTCCATTAATTCTTTTGTATTTCTTTTCTTTTTATTTTGGGCAAGTGACTCCTTATCACCATAGTATGTTTACTCCTGCCATGGTGGGAATGATCCAGATTGCTCTTTAGGGAGAGAGACATAACTGCACTTAGACCCTCTTACCCAATGTAATTTGCTGACAATCAATAACAAAGCTTTTTACATACAAACTATGCTCTTTATGCTCAATGATGCTCTTTTCGATTAATCTCGCTCGCTTACCACTCGTTCGTTAGACACAAAGCTTGTTCTAACGTCGTGGGCAATTTGTGCCGTTAGTACACTTCGTTGGCTGACTCGTTGTTCCCCCTAACAACGAGTGCCGCACGGTCCATCTTAAGTCTCTTGAAAGTTGTAAAAGTTGAAACAATTTTTTATCATGGAGAAGTGGATGGCAGCTGTGAAGGTACAGATGAAAAATATAATAAAGAGGATGGATGTTCCTCTAGGAGAAGTTTGACTCAAGTCTTGTGCTGAGTTGTCCTTCTTATCTGGATATTAAAAGATGGATATTGAAAACAATTCTGAAAAGGGGCTAATAGAAGAGACAGAGGCGATTTGGGGAAACCATATAGCGAGAGGCGATTAGGGAAAACAGCATAGAGAGGGTAATCTTCCAGGGTAGAGACAGACGAAGAAGAGGAATTCAGCGAAGATCAAAGATGAAGATCAGGGACTAAAAAGGTTAAGTTTTTCTTCTGGGTTTTGGGTTTTGACAGAGAAGATTTTTTTGGACGTTTTTCTTCAAGGTTTCAACTGTGGGTTCTGTTGCTTCTTGCTATTATTTTCCGATTCTTTGTTCTCTTGGATATTAATAAATCTGATCGGCGATTACCTCCGTGGATGTAGGACGAGTTTTTCCGAACCACGTAAAGTTTTGTGTTCTTTTACGTTTTCTGTTCTGTAATAATTATGAGATAATCTGGTTAATAGATAAATCATAACAATTTGTGCAGTGAGCGTGGACGGCTCCCGCGATCTTCAGATTAGTAGTTCAGATTAGTTTAGATTAGTTCTGTTCAGATTTGTTCAGAATTATTCAGATTGAGCTTGGAAAAATCACTGTTGTTGTTCTTCAAAATTCTGTGATGGCCAGATTTGAGGTGGAGAAATTCACTGAGATGAATGATCAGCCTTTGGCGTATCAAGATTAAAGCCTTGCTGGTGCATCAAGGTATGGCTCAGGCAATTGATAAAGAAGCCATGATGAAGCTGCAAGAAAGTGATACAAGAAAGGCTGAGGAGATAGAGACGAAGAAAAAGAATGAACAGAATATTGGAAGAGGAGATGTTTCAGTTGCTGTTGATGAATTTGAGTCAGTGGATTTTCTTGTTACTTCAGTTATTGATCCAAGGGACCACTGGGTTGTAGACTCTGGCTGTGCATTTCATATGACACACAAGAAGGAGTGGCTCCATAATTTTAGTGGAGGTTTAGGTGGTCAAGTTTTCTTGGGCAACAATGAATCCTATAAAATTGAGGGTTCTGGCAGCATTCATTTTGTGATGTTTGATGGCTATTTGAAGACCATTCGGGATGTCAGGTATGTTCCTAATCTCAAAAGAAACTTATTATCTCTTGGGATGCTGGATAATGCAGGATGCTGGACAAAAATGAAAAATGGAACTCTTAGAGTTATTAAAGGAAGGTTGACTGTGATGAAAGCAAGGCTGCAAAATGGGTTGTACATTTTGCAAGGGAAGGCTTTCTCAGATCAACCATCAAGACAAATTAAAGCCCTGAAGAAGGAAACTCAACTGTGGGATTTACAGTTGGAGCAGGGCAGTGAGCAGAGTCAAAATTCCTCATCGGGTGCTCAAGTTGAGGTGGAGTCAGCTAAAGGGAAAGGAGCTGATGATTTGGGACAACTGGTGAATTACCAAATCACCAGGAACAGATTGGAGAGGTATGAATATGCTGGGAAAAGTGCATATGTTCTCAATTTGTCTGTTGGATTGTATGATTCAGAAAGGTGCAGTGACAAGAAATTGTGGGATCAAACAATTGTTGCTGGCAAGTCAGGGGAATTATACAGGTGGAAGAAAATTCCACGGTACTGGAACAACTGGTTTGATAAGGTTGTTTCAAGGAAGAGTATATCTTCAGCAATTTCAAAATTGAAGGCCAATGATTTTGAAAGGGAACATATGGGTAAAGCAAGGAAAATGCTTGGGATTGATTTTTTGAGGAGTAAGAGACAAGGAAATATTGTCTTGTCTCAAAAGGATAATCTGCTGGAGGTGGAGTTCCAGGAAAGTTTAGCAGATGGTTCAATGAAGGTTTTGAAATTAGCTAAGTTTGAGCTTTGCTCAAATTTAGTTAATGTTCGGGTTGAATAGCTTTGTTGCTCAAACTTAGTTAATGTTCGGGTTGAATAGCTTTGTTGATTATGAGGTAGTTGTCTGATCAGATTCGAAAATAGTTTCAAGGTGGAGAATTGTAAAAGTTGAAACAATTTTTTTATCATGGAGAAGTGGATGGCAGCTGTGACGATACGGATGAAAAATATAATAAAGAGGATGGATGTTCCTCTAGGAGAAGTTTGACTCAAGTCTTGTGCTGAGCTGTCCTTCTTATCTGGATATTAAAAGATGGATATTGAAAACAATTCTGAAAAGGGGCTAATAGAAGAGACAGAGGCGATTTGGGGAAACTATATAACGAGAGGCGATTAGGGAAAACAAGAGAAAGAGGGTAATCTTCCAGGGTAGAGACAGACGAAGAAGAGGAATTCAGCGAAGATCAAAGATGTAACAACCCGATCCTAACTTTTCTGGTTAAGCGATGTAATTATTTTGTTAAGAATAAAATAAGTTTGATGTCTGTATATTACATCTTTCTAGGGATGTTAGGTTGCGACGTATTACCTCATAGACGTCTAGGATGGACAAGATTCGAAGAAAATGTGATGAAATGATGAAATTATAGGCGTTGCGGACGACTGGGCATAGGACGCGGACGCTGCGGATAATTAAATTTGAGTCCGCATTGAATCTGTATGAACAGGGAGCATCCGAACGATGCATGCGGACGATGCGGACGAGGGATTTTGCGTTCGCATTGAATCTGTCCAATTTTGTTTTACGCGGACAATGCTATGTGGACGATGCGGACGACTAAATGGCGTCCGAAACCAGATTTCAGACGGTGCGGACGTATGGTTAGGACGCCATTTGCTGTGTATTTTAGACTTGCGGACGGTGCGGACGACAGTACGGCGTCCGCAAGCGTCCGAATGACAGCTGAACTGCAAATTAAAAGTCAGTAAATTATATATAAAAAGGGGGGAATGGCCATTCTGGCCATTCCTTCGTGTCTGGGGCAGGAGAGAAGAGGGGAGAGGCGAGATCGACGGCGAGAGACGAGAGGGGATGGGCAAACGGCGGGGCTTCGCTCCGGCAGGGGAGAAGTCGGCGAACTAGCAGGCGGACACCACGTGACGGTGAGGCGTTGTCCGGCGGCGGCAAACGGGAGGCACTGGGCGAGTTAGGGCTCGGGATCGGAGCTCCGGCCGTGGCGTTTTCCGACGATGGGAGGTAAGCACGATGGATTCTTCCTTTTTCTTGGCGACTGGTGTTCGTGTGATGGCAGGGCAGTGGTGATTTGGGCAATTTGGTTTATGTTTTGTAGTTCTGTTTTGTGGTGAGTTAATTGGATGTTGTGTTTTGTCAATAAAAAGGAACTAACTAGAGGAAAAGTTGATGGAAAGTCACTGCACTGTTAATATGTTAACTACTGCCTCGATTGGTTTTGTTTCTAGATTTTTATGAATGAGAATCAATCTGTTAGTTGTGTTGGATTAATGTATTCTGTATATCAAAAGTTAAGTCGTACGTTGATTTATGGTTGATGTCGTTGATTTCATACCCTTCTCAGATACTTATGGTGTGGATGGTATCAGGTACAAAGAAGGAGAGAATAAGACGAATAAAGATAGCGAATAGGTGCAAACCGCGATAAAGATGTGAGGTAAGGATTGGGTTGTCTTGGCCTTGTGCCCTACACCCAAGTAAAAAGTGCATGAGTAATTTCGTGTCCGTGTCTAAATTATTCTTATTATGATAAATGCTAAGTTTCCTTTTTGGTACTATGAAATAAAAGAAAGTAAATTGAGCAAAGAAGAGCAAAGAAGAAAAGAGAAAAAATTACGAATGATGAAATGGAAAAGTAATGCATAATGAGAACGAACGAAAGATGAAAGATGAAAACTGCTGTGAGGAAATTGAATGAAACAAAATAACAAGGTGTAAGTCAATTTAGCTTTTATTGCTCTCTTTAATGTGAATTGTATCTTGGTTTTATGGCAAAATGGTGATAAACTTTGTTACCTAGGAAAAGTACGTTGAACTCCTTAACTAGACTCTTATGCATATGTTGATAAGTTTAACATGAAATTATAGCATGGACTACATATAACACCAACTTAGTGTAATGAGCATGTTAGTAATGAAATAGTTGAGCATGTCCCCATGATAACCGATTTAAGCATGCTTTTATGGGTAGTTAGAGTTCAATGAGCACGCCATACATTGCTTTACTTTCTTATTTCTCTATAAGTCGATATCAATTCAGTGAATGTGATTCTTTATATGCGCAAATTCAAGTATAGTATGTTTACTTCAATATGTTTTTCCTTTCTCATTAAAGTATGTTATTTCTTATATATGATTTGTTTGCCAGGAAAAAGTAGATCGAGTCCATGATAATAGAAACCAAGTAGGGGGTAACCTCCGGGGAGGTACCCACATGCATAAGTGAGAAAAACGAAAAGACTATGAATAGAAAAGAACCCAAAAAGGCGGGTATATGCCGGGACTAGGGAATTGGAGTAGATGGGTAGTCCGGATCTAGCCCACAGGGGGCTAGTTTCCGTACAGCTATGCCATCTCAAAGGAAAACCTCCAATCTCCAAACTCAATGTACGAGTTTAACGAACGAGATAGAAAGAACAAACCCAAAAAGGCGAGTATATGCCGGAACTAGGGAGTTGGAGTAGATGGGTAGTCCGGATCTAGCCTACAGGGGGTTAGTTTCCGTACAGCTATGCCATCTCAAAGGAAAACCTCCAATCTCCAAAAACGATGTACGAATTTAAAGAACGAACAAAGAACAAGAATGTAATGAAAGAAGTTGGATTGGTGGCCCCATTCCAACAAGAACTAACGAGAGAAATGCATAATTGTTTTTCCCCTATCCTTACTGAGCGTAAGCTCACGTCCTTACTTGTGGTGTAGGTGCAATGACGAACAGATAGTAAACGAATGAGAAGAAGATGAGAAACGCATAATGACGCAGAGATGGATGATTTCGCATGCACAGGATTCGGACTAGCAAGGCAAAGACAAATGTAAGTTAACGGCTATGAAATAAATGAAAGAAAAAGATTATGAATCAATGAAGTAATGGTTCAGTCTTAATTGATAGACGAAATGTTTGAATCGCGTAGTAATTCCTTTAAAAGATTTCTTACGTTCCCGCCATGATTTCCAAATGATTATTTTTAACGCTTCCGCATAATTAATAAGTTGGTTTTCATGATGAGTTTTCATAAAGAGTAGTAGCGATTCGGATTTATGCACTCTGATTGTTTTAAAAAGAAAATTTTAAATTTTTACGTATTTTAATTGCTTTAAGAGAATCCGGGTCGTTACAAAAGATGCAGATCAGGGACTAAAAAGGTTAAGTTTTTCTTCTGGGTTTTGGGTTTTGACAGAGAAGATTTTTCTAGACGTTTTTCTTCAAGGTTTCAACTATGGGTTCTGTTGCTTCTTGCTGTTATTTTCCAATTCTTTGTACTCTTGGATATTAATAAATCTGATCGGCGATTACCTCCGTGGATGTAGGACAAGTTTGTCCGAACCATGTAAATTTTTGTGTTCTTTTACATTTTCTATTATGTAATAATTATGAGATAATCTGGTTAATAGATAAATCACAACAAAAGTAAGACCGTGACAGTTGGTATCAGAGCCCAGTTGGCTCAAATCAGAAGAAAGCATGCCGAAAAAGAATCCGTCAGAGAAGGCGAACTCGTCGATGGACCAACTCAAACGGCTAGTCGAGTTGGAAGAGAAGATGAAGTACCTCTAAGAAATCCCTGATAACGTTCGCTTTCTAGAGAAACATGCAAAGGAAATGTCTGAATTTCCTGTTGAGATTGCTGCTATTCACAATCGGATAGACATCCTCTCGTTCTGAGAGCTGATGGATCGGATGAAGAACCACGAATCCTGACCAGAGAAGGGAAAAGGGGTAGAAAGTGGAGAGAATTCCACAAATGCTATGATTGAAGTACTGGAGCGCGTCGAGGAGATCGACCATGCTCATGCTCAACTATCAAGCACCATGACCAACTTGGCGAAAGACTTCAAGGTGATGTTCGAATCTCTCAAGGCTGAGATTGCTGAAATGAACATCAAATTGACGTCACTATGAAAGCAATGGGAAGTCAAACTCATACTGCAACTACAGTTGAGACCACTTGGGTGAAAATACCGGAGCCAAAACCCTTCAATGGAGCCTGGGATGCCAAAGAAGTGGAAAATTTCATTTTCGATATAGAACTGTATTTTAAAGCAACCCGAACTGATGATGAATCAAAAGTGACCCTAGCCACAAAGCATCATACTGGGGATGCAAAACTCTGGTGGAGATCAAAATACAACGATATGTGTAATGGTGACTGTGTTATTGATACTTGGGATGAACTCAAGAAACAGCCGATAGATCAGTTCTTTCCTGAGAATATTGAATTTAATGCCCGAAGATCAATGCGAGAATTGAAGCAGACAAATAGCATTTGTGATTATGTGAAACAGTTCTTTGGCCTCATGCTCAATATTCACGACATGTTTGAGAAAGACAAGATCTTCATGTTCATTGAAGGACTCAAACCATGGGCGAGAACAAAGCTATATGAACAAAGGGTCCAGAGTATCTCAAGTGCTCTTGCAACAGCAGAACGACTATTTGATTATGTCAATGAGAATCCTAGCCCGAGAAAGAGTCCTCCCAACCATGCAAATAATTTGAGGCCCCAGAGACCAAACATGGGTACTACTGAAAGGAAGCCATATGCACCAAGAGAAGGCCAAGAAACAGGGAGAGCTCCAAGAGAAGGCCAAGAAACATGGAGAGGAAATAATAATTAGCAACCATTGAATGGGCCTCTTTCATGCTTCTTATGTCAGGGCCCTCACCGAGTTCATCAGTGCCCGCATAAATCAGCTTTAGCAGCTGTAAAGACCCAGTTTTTATTTACTTTAAAATCGCGTGAAATTTAAAACTTTTTCTTTTACAAAATCAGAGTATTCTTTTTCTATAAAAACCCGAGCGTTAAAACTCTTTACTTAAAACATTTATCAATCGTAGAAGAAGTAATCAAACCATTTTTATAAAACGCAGCGGAATTAAAACAAAGTATTAAAGAATATTAAATAAATTACAAACCCTTTTTACAAATAAATTTCCCTTTTAAATTCTTTAGCCCAGCCAGCCATAAGATCCATCCATGCAAATCCTTCATCAACTGTCTTTGACATGTTCTCCTGTTTTCTCGTACAATACCTACATCACAAGACCTAAACTAATGAGCTTATTGCTCAGTAAGTGATAGACTAAAATGCAATGCATATGATGCATGATCACACGATACATTACAGAGGAGAACCGTATCTCATCTATTAGTTGGGACGATGGATAAGTCAATTACTCTCGCGGCTTAACCTATGTTTCCTACGTGGAAACACGCCAATAGGGGTGTCACCGCGACCCATAACCAGTTGTTTTGTTGAAGACATTGAGGATTTCAGAACAAGAGGATTGGGAATCTTACGATTCCCGTGGCTTAATCGTACCTCACCGCTTCCTAAATGGAAGTAGGCACTCCAATAGGGGTGTCACCACGACAACCATTCCTAATCCTCCAGAACCCTCACATGCCTATTTACATAAATTTTAGGATGACATACAACATGCGAACAATTTCATAAGCCCTAGGATGATGCATGAATGCCAAAATCAACCATACGAATAATGAAAGAAAGTAATCCTTACAATTATATATCACAGTTAAAATCTCAATGAAAAATATCATAAGTATTGTCACCTTATTTGAGTAACTAGTTTTAGCGTGAGAGAAGCAAGAGAATATTATCTTAGAGTTGTTCATTAACAATGCGAGCAGAGTAAATCACATTCTAATCTAACCGGACATGGAATCTACTTCAACTCTATTCGATCATCCATTTTGGCATATTTCAGGTTTAACTTTAAGCAAGTTGACAGGTAGGTGTATATTGAACTCAACATATCAATGGTGGCCAATGGGTGCAAGAGCAGTCTACTATACTTGATCTATACCAATGACAGTAGCTAGTTCATTTCACAGTTTAGTCCCCACATAAAAGTCCTAAGTTAATATATGAGCAGAAACTCACAATTGACAGTGCCTATCATTGGTATTCAATCTATCCTTAACAATGTTGTAACGACCCAGATTTTCGTAAATCTTTTAAAATGCGAGAAATTTAAAATTTTTCAAAAGACGCATTTATAAAACGAAATCAGAGCGCGACGCTAAAACTGGATCGCTACTGACTCTTTCTTTAAACACGTTGTGAAAACCAGGAAGCGTTATAAAAAAAAAATTTTTAAAAACGTTGGGGAAGCGTAAATAATTTAATAAAAGAAATGAAACAATTAAATAAAATTTCAATTACAATTGTTTTCTCTTTTCATTTAAGCCTAGCCAGCCACGAGTCTCGCACGTGCAAATCTCTCATCAACTGCTCCATTGTTATGTTCATCATTTTCTCGTGTGCATATACATGTACCTACACCATTAGCAACTGTGACCCCGAGGCTCAGTAAGAAATGAGCTATGCATTATGATGTATGTCTCTCTTTAGTTCTTTTGGAATGGGGGCCACCCAAACCAATCTTTTCATTACTTTCATTTGTTCGTTCATTACTTTACTTTCATTCGTTCATTCGTTACTCGTACATCGAGCTAGAGATTGGAGGGTTCTTAGGGGATGGAATAGTGGATCAGACCTAACCCTTTCTTTCAACTAAGTCCCCGTTCCCATCAAGGTAGGGGGCTTCGCCTAGCCACGGACTAGATCTGCTACCCATCCGCCCCCCAACTCCCTTTTTCTTTTCTTTGTTTCTGTGTCGGGCTAAGCTACCGGACTACAGAGACCTTTTATTATTTTACTGTTTTACTCATTTTCATCATTTATCCTCACTCATGCATATGTATGTACCACCCCATGGCACTCTCTATCAGTTTCTATTAGCATGATGCATGTTTATACATTCTAATCCTATCGCGATGCGTGATGACCTAACATAGCATTCGTAACTTAAAGTGCTCATAAACGGAAATAGCTGAAATAAAAGCACATATATAAGAAAATAACTAAATAGCGGGTATTGAAAGCAACTGAAAATTAAAAGTGCGCATAGAAGTAATAACAATGTAGATAGCGAAACATATAAGGAAATTAAAACATACTATTTATTAATAGGTTAATTATCCTAGTTAAATTCCCTAGTCCATTTCCATGCTTCCTACATTTATCCTTCTAGGTGATTATCTACTTAGTTATTCTGGGTGATTTACATAATCGAGTTTGGTTACTTTAGTTACTTACACTAGTTCATTAACATGTTACCATTATTATCTAAGTTCTTTAACATGCTTAAATCTAATTAATAATTATTATTTAATTAATAATTATTAATTTAGTTATTTAACATACTCAATTTAACTACTTTCTTACTAACATGCCACTAATGGATTTAGATAACTGCAAAATTAACATACTGCCTGTTTGAATTACTTAATTTCTTTAATTACTTTAGATAATCAACATATGGTTAATCAAGTTAAACATGCAAATTAATTTCTCTATACTTAGTGATTAACATATTTATTAATTAACCTAGTTAATTAGCTTGCTTACTAATTACCGTGCTTACTTAATCTAATTAATTAACATGCTCGAATTTAACTTAATAATGTGCGATCCTAAACATGCTTGGAAATTTAACGCGTACAAAACATAGATATAAAATAACATAGCAGAACATAACAATCCATTAAAATAAAGACTCGGCTAATGGTGTAGGGCCTTCATTGGCCAACGACTCTACTCAATTTCTTACCTCAAAGCTTTATCGCGTATTCGTACTTAATTGTTATCCATCTTTTTCTTCTTTCAATACCTTCATAATTAAATAGCATTTAATATTAATTTATCAATTAATCACATTATTAATCTCAACGTCTTTTACTATCTTAAATTCTTATACGTCGTTTATTAAAGTTTCCTAAACGAAATTGCTTCATTAATTACAACACATAATGACATCGTTCTTTTAAGTACTATTTAGCTTTAGAATTAATCATCACATTCATTTTCAATTATTGTCATACATTCGTCCAATTAATAACCATGATCTAAACCAAGCATATTACCAAAGCTGCTAAAACTAAATAGGTTATATCCAAACAAAATAACATTTCTGTACTTATCAACTTCCAACAGTTTAGAAATTCCAAATTTTATTGTCAATAAAATCATTTCCAGAATTATACAGCTCAATGGGCAGATAAGAATTCAACTACAGAACATCAATAACAACTTATTGATAAACAGTTCCATTTCAAGCATCTAAACCGATTCCAATATATTAACACTCAACAGTTATCAACAGAGGCATTCCCACATTTTTCAACAGCCAAAACAGATAATAATTCACCCAACACAAATACTCAGAAGCAAATCCAAGATATCGACACAGCAGTACACAAAGCAGAAGCATTCCAACAACAAGTTATTTCCATCCAATAAACTTATTCAAAATCCAACAGAGAGTAAATCCAATATTTTTTCCATTTCTTTGTCATTTATAAACCAAGCATGAAAACATTACTTTATCCAATAACTCAAAATCTTCCTCTAAATTAATTACTTTATCATAACAGAACATAAACATTTCAATTCCTCTCACGGCTTGTAACTCACACAACCAACAGCGTTTATTTATACTTCAACCATCACAGAATTATCAACCCATTCAACACTGCAGAACACTTCTAATTCAACGTTCACATTTCACTCACTAACATTCAGAATGAAAACTGTAAACCATCACCAAGCCAGCCAACACAATCCAAAACAACACCCAAAAACAGAATTCAATTTACTAAAATAGCATAGGAGAACCTTACCAAAATAACCCGAGACCAGGAGCCCCTTCACTGCAAGTTCTCTCGGCTTCCAGCTCCCACTACAGCTCCTCGACTCCATCCCCCAACAGAACACTCTCTGATCCTGTCAATTTATTCTTTCAAAAGCATTGAACTCTCCAGCCACCAACAATTTCCTTCATTTCTTCTGCGGGTCAACAGCCATCTTCACGAGGGCTGTCTCCTCTTAAATTCATCATCTACCCTGCTCCCCATTGAGTGTCGGCAAAACAACACAGCTGGAAGGGGTACATGCGGACCGAGCCGCAGCTGGACCATAGGCCTTTGGCCGGTCCAGCTCGAACCACAACCGAAGCTGTTCCCTCGCAATCACAGCCCCTGCATCCTTCACAATCGCCGATTCCATTCTTGCTAACACCACACGAAAACATTGAGCAACCAAACGCAACAGAAGAGAAGGAAGAAATTGACCTACAGCTTACTACAATCGTCGCCGAAAACACCATGCCGTGGGAGATCCAAACCCGAGCCCTAGCCGTCCCGAGGTTCGTCGTCCCCGTACCGCCAGTAGCGACCCGCTGCGAAGAACGCTGGCCAACCCTAGCCTCCGCCTTCGGCGCTCCCCCTTCGTCGCCTCTCGCCTACGATTTCCTCTTCTCCCTCATCTTCGCCCTCTCCCTCTCTCCCTCTCTTCGTGTTCTCTGCCCGTGCATCGCAAATGACCAAAGGCCATTGTGTCTTCACCCAACCCAATACACGCGTGAACCGATTCTGCTGAACCGGTTCATGCCATCCAAAACTCCTCCTTAATTTCTTTAATCCAATTGAATTAACTTATTAAATTTCCTTACATTTAAATCCCAATTAATCCAATTTATCTCCTAATTCTCATCTACTCTTCTTTTATTAAAAGAAAATCGAGCCACTAAATTTTCGGACTGAGTCGAACCAACCTGGTTCGATCCATATTTCTCGCTTTTGTAAATTCTTATTTTCATCCAATAAATTTCCATAAATTTTAAATCTAACTAATACGTCATTGGTAATACCCCGATAATTATCCACTAATTCAAATATCCCCTATTGCCTTCCAATTATCTTTATTAAATTCCGATATGAAAAGTCGGGATATTACAAATGTATATTCTCTATCCAGAAATAAAGTGTACCGACAATGATCTCCAGAATTTGACAGTACAATCTTCCAAGCATTCTACCAAGTTCAGTTCAGATCATAGTCACTAGCTTCCACTGATCATGTTTTTAACTCAAAATCCAATATCAACTTCATGTTTTTCATCAAATCTATTCTCAACGTTCAACGTAATAACAGTTTGCATTTTTCTAGAAGTTCCACAACAATAACAGAGTTAAACTATAATTTACACTTCACACTCCAACACTGAACAATAAATCAATAACAAGCAAACAAGAACCCATAATGTTTGGCCAACCAAATTCTAATCCTTACCTTTTATTCTCTAGCAATTGACTAAAATTTCACAGTAGCAAAGTACAAGTAGAATAGCAACCAAAGTGTATCTACTTATCCTTCCACACTTTTCAATTTTTCCCAAGCAAGACAACAAGATGAGTCATCAACTTAGCCAAAACAAGAGATTCATAATCCAAATCAGAAATTTCCCAATTTCATCCTTAACTTTTGATCACCTTGATATCCAGCAGTAAAAACCACTTGCCAAAATGTGTCCTCAATCTTTGATTTCTCCCAACAGTTCCTTCACAAAAACAACGCCAACATTCCAACCAATTCAACCCAAATCGGGAGCCCATAATCAATGTAACATTTTCTTAAAACAAATCCGTACCTTCCCCCAACTCACAGTTGATTCAGCAAGGTTTTTCCAACAAAGTAGCACCTCACAGCACAACACTCTTCCTTTAGCTCTTCATTATACTCAACAACTACCTCTCACGTAGAACAACACTGCACACACTTATACTTCACAAATGCCAGTTCCTAGAGTACCCCGAGGAAGTTTACCTCTTATAGACGAAAGGAAGAGGAGAGAAGAACTCAACTCAGACACTGCAACACTGGGAACACAGCAGCACTGAGCCTAGGAGGTAGTCACACCCACTAATGGAGAGTGGTCCACTGAGGAGGAGCCAGGTGTAAAGCTTCTAGACTGCAGGGAGGGAGGAGACGGGTTGCAGGGGGACTGGAGTGAGAGAGAGTTCGTTGATTTCTGCAAGAATCGGAAGAGAGACGATTTTAAAATGGGTTTCTCAGAATTTCCCAAACATTCGGACGAGTCGAATCGTCCGCAGTCCTCGTCCACATCGGTCCGAAACTTGGTTTGGGACAAGAAAATGCGTCCCCAGCAATTTGTCCGTACCGTTCGCAGGTGTCTTTTGGAAGAGAAATCGGGTTCGCACATAGCGTCCGCAATCGTCCGGATTGTCCCAGGTTTGTACAGATTCATTGCGGACGCGAACCCTCTTGTCCGCATCGTCCAAATGCCACTATTAGGCACTTTTCCTAAGTTTTACATACTTAGATCATTTTCCAACATTAATCATCTCTTTTCCATGCACAACTTAAACTCACCATTACACAATTCGATGCAATATTCATATATTAAAATTATCTAGAATTATTATATCATCAAAAAGGGAAATACATTTTCGCGGTATTACAGCAACTGCACGAGCTTATATTCAAAATGACAACCCAACTGAAGGAGTTGTGGAAGAAGAGCCTGCGGAAGTTGTAGAAGTTGGGACAATGACTTTCTTATCTGTGGTCCAACAACAGTTGAAGGAGTTGAAAAAGACACCAGATAAGGGTCTCATGTACGTGGAAAGCCTTGTTAATAATAGGGTCGTCAAAAGCACTATGATTGACTCAGGTGCCACTCACAACTTCATCACAGAAAAAGAAACTCGCCGCTTAGGCCTTACATTGGAGAAAACTGCTGGAAGACTGTTAATGTAATACCCAAATGATTAAATGAGAATAAAGATTAGATAGCTTCAATTACGATACTTATATAAATATATATAATTAAAATAAATGAATTAATATATAATAAAATAATTATTGAAATAGAATTATATTAAATTAAAATATAAAAAAAAAAGTGGTGTGGAGTCTTACAAATTTGGCCAAGCTTTCATAAACAATTAGCCAAATTTTGGCCTAACTAATAGACTAAAGTCTAACTAATAAACTAAAAATTTAATCATACTCATTGATTTTCTTCTTCAAATTGCCTATAAATAGGCTCATCTCCATTGTGAAACTCAAACCAGCTGAATGAGCAAAATTTAGAGTGTGAGAGGTGTGAGTTTTTTAGAGAAATTGGTGAGGGTTCTGGATTCTAAAGTTTAGGGGTAGATTTGTTATTCTAGTTTTTTGAAGGAGTTTCTGGAGGAGAAAAATTACGCGGTCGGCCTAGAAATTTTGTTAACAAATCTCCGTCTCTCCTATAGTTGATAGTTTTAATTAATATTATTGTTATTATCGTTATATTGTTTTAGAAATATTAAATTCAATATATTATCGTTATCATCGCAAAAATTATATTGAAATACTAAATGTTACCGTTATTATCGCCAAAATTATATTGAAATGTGAAATTCAATATATTACCGTTATTATCACCAAAATTATATTGAAATGTGAAATTCAATATATTACCGTTATTATCACCAAAATTATATTGAAATATTAAATTTAATATATTACTATTATTATCGCTAAAATTATATAAAAATAATTATATCTAACATACTATCGTTATTATTAACAAAGTAAATTAGAAATGATAAATTAAAATATAATAGCGTTACTTAGAAATAAAAATATACTATTATTATTATTATTATTATTTTAGATTGGTTGGTTGGCGCTCATCATAAAGCACCGGATGAAAGTAGCTTGTGGTGCCGCATCGTCTATATCCACCACCACAGCGCTACAATCCTAGTGTTGCAGGCAGCTTGGGCCTCCCTAGTCCCTACTAATCTTGAGCTGCTTTTCAGCGAATTGCTCAGCTCGCCTTGGTACGAAAATGAGGTTGTTGTAGTCATATGCATATACACATACCATTTATATAAAGTGGATAATACTATATTTATATGATTTACTTCTTGATTTAAGTCAATTTAGAAAATACACGTGTAATGCACCTTATCATCAAGCAGGTCTAGTCAAGTTTGAGATTTAACGAGAGAAATTAGCATAAAATTAGAATTTTATTGAGCAATATTTTTACATTATTTTTGTGGTAATATATTTTTCAATAGTTAAGTTTGAGACCGACGTTCTTTGATCAGAATAGACGTAAATGATGGATTTAGGGCATCTCTCAAATACGGACATCCCTCGACCAAGGACAGATGTTCGTTTCGACCTGAACGACTTAGGCTTAAGTCGAGGGATGTCCATTGTAAGATTAGAGACGTCCGTTATTTGCATAACGATGTAGTCTTTAATCGAGGGAGATCTGTTTCGAGACAAGGGATGTCTTATCTGAGAAGAGAGACGCCCGTTTTGGACGAAGGACGTATGATGTGAATCGAGAGACATTTGTTATTAGTTGAGAGACATCCGTTATAAGTTAAAAGACGCCTATTATAACTACCTTGACAGAAAACGTGACTGCAAAGTCGTCGATATTCTGTTTTACATAGTTTCAAATTTTAGTTATCCATGTGTTATTAACACAAAATGTAGGGCCTGTGTTAATTTCCCGAAAAATATTCTATGAATTTGGATCTTCTTAAAAAAGTTGTAACTTCTCAGTTCTGTGTCATTGCCTCCACTATTAATGGAAGCTTAACAGCGAAGACATCAACGAAACTCGTAAATCGAACTTACTGCTTCAATGGGGAAACAAACTTCTGCAATCATCTTCAACCTTTTGATCTCTCTTCTTTGCGCTTCAATGGCAACTTCAGATTCTTACCAAGAGACTCTTCTTCGCTGTCTTCAATCTCATTCTTCGACTTCTTCTCCGATCTCTGAAGTGACCTTCTTCCCCAGCAATCACTCGTACTCATCGGTCCTAAACTCCTACATCAGAAACCTCAGATTTGCTTCGCCCGAAACCCCAAAGCCAATTTTCATTGTAACCCCGACCAATTTCTCCCACATTCAGGCCTCAGTTCTCTGCTCCAGAATTCACGGTCTCGAGATCAGAATTCGCAGCGGAGGACACGATTACGACGGCCTCTCTTATGTTTCAGATTCCCCATTTATCATCGTGGATTTGTTTAATCTGCGTTCTGTAATTGTAGATATGAAGGATGAAACTGCCTGGGTTGAATCCGGAGCGACACTTGGTGAAGTTTACTTTAGAATCGCGGAGAAGAGCAAGATCCATGGCTTTCCAGGCGGTGTTTGTCCAACAGTCGGCGTCGGCGGCCATTTTAGCGGCGGTGGGTATGGGAATATGATGAGGAAATTTGGGCTTACTGTGGATAACGTCGTTGATGCTGTAGTGGTTGACTTTAATGGAGAAATTTTTGATCGAAAGTCGATGGGGGAAGATCTGTTTTGGGCCATCAGAGGAGGAGGTGGAGCTAGTTTTGGTATCGTGATTTCTTGGAAGATCAAGCTGGTTTCTGTTCCGGAAATTGTCACGGTTTTCAAAATTGAGAAAACAATGGAGGAAGGTGCTTTAGAAATTGTTCATAAATGGCAATACGTTGCCAGCAAATTCGATGAAGATCTTTTCATAAGGGTTGTAGTTTTGCCAGCGAATAAAAAGGGTAGGAGCACCATTAAAGCTAAATTTGTTGCTTTGTTTCTAGGCAATGCAGATAAGCTGTTTGAGATCATGAGTCAAAGACTTCCTGAATTGGGTTTAAAGAAGGAAGACTTCACTGAAATGAGCTGGATAGAATCAGTCCTCTTCTGGTCAAATTACCCAAACGGAACCTCCCTGGACGTGCTGCTCAATCGGCAGCCGAAATCGGAGAAATTTCTCAAGAAAAAATCAGATTACGTCCAGGAACCAATTTCCAAGACGGATCTTGAAGAACTATGGAGGAAGATGATGGAAATGGGAAAGATAGCTCTGACATTGAATCCATATGGAGGAAAAATGAGTGAAATATCAGAGACTGAGACGGCATTTCCTCACAGAGCGGGAAATCTGTACAAAATACAGTATTCAGTGACTTGGAAAGAAGAGGGCAGAGATGAAAGCGACAAGAATTTGGATGTGATCAGGAAGATCTACGATTTCATAACGCCTTTCGTCTCAAAATCGCCGAGATGTTCTTACTTGAATTACAGGGATATTGATCTGGGTACGAATGAAAATGGAGGATCGAGCTATTTAGATGGAGATTTCTGGGGAAGAAAGTATTTTAAGGGGAATTTGGAGAGGTTGTTGGAGGTGAAAAGCATGGTGGATCCTCAGAATTTCTTCAGATATGAACAGAGTATTCCTTCTGTTTCGTCTTTGACAGTCGAACGCAACAAATCCAATGGCAAGCTTGAGCAGCTATGAAGGGAGAAACGAGGATGATTCTCAGAATGCAAGCCCATTGTGCTCGGCCCATATACTTCCACTTTGTAACGAAGCTGGTCCTTCCATTAATCAAGGGCCAAGGGGCGTGTTTTGATAGATGCTCTTCAATATTAACATTGAAATAAGAAATATTTTTAATTTTTATTTTTGTTATCTACCGTCTTAAAATTTTAAGTGTTATGATAAATATTTTTACCGTTAAATAGTAGATATTAACTACGGTAATTGCCCTTTTCATTACGAAAAATATCAACAGCATACACATTTCTGCACGAAAAATACAATTTTCACAACGAATATTTTTAGTCCATTGCGAAAAATAAGTCATTGACTATAATTATTTTATGTACAGGTCCGTTGCAGAAAAAAGTCCTATCTGCTGCGAAAAGAGAACCTATCCGTTGGGGAAAAAATTTATTTCAAAACAGAAATTTTTTTCATATTCAATACCCGTATAATTCTGGACATTGCTTTATTGTCGAATTACGAATATTTAATTTCCAAAGAACACGTGTCTGTAGAAGCGTTGGTGTTTGCGAAAGTATTAATATACGTCATTTAATGGATCTTAATAGTAAGTGTATATTGCTAACGCCTCAAACTTTGATGTATTATCTATTTGTGTGTTTTTGACTCTTCCAAAATGTGTAACAAATAGTGATTTTTTACATATTTATACTCTAAACTTATACATTGATAGATCAAATTTTCATTTACTTATACTTATATTTTAGCAAATAAAGGAATAACTTGTAAACACACAAGTGAATAAGAACGAAAATATAAATTTAAAACGGAACGTTGTTGGATAATTTAACAATTACATGACGGATGACTATCATAAAGTTAATTTTATTTACGTGCTTAAATACGTTACAAGGTTATTGAATTTTAAACATCTAATAAAATGTGTTACTTTTATTTGTAAATATTAGTTGTCTAAGACTTAAATTTAATGATGACCAAAACGGAGGATCAACTAATAAAATATAAATACAAAGTTATTGTTTATAGGTTAAATAATTAGCCATTTTTGTTTTCTCATTCTCTCGCCAACTTAGAGAATACGAAAAATTGAAGATTTTCTTTTAGAGAAATCCGTTTTGATCTAAAGGATCATGACTACTGATATTGGATTTGACGATCAAATTTAAAAACTATATTATAAAGCTACGACTAGGCTCATACATGTTTCACACTTAATTTATCTTGACGAATATAACGTAATAATTATAGTTTTGAGATTATAAATAATAAAAATTACGGAATTTCAATCTAACAAATTTATCCCAAGTAGATAAATATAGATAAATATGTTGTTCTTCACAAATAAGCATATAAAAATGTGTATACTTGAATGATGAAGTTAATCATAGAAGAAAATAACCAAAGAATTAGATATTTCTTCTTGATTTTTTTATATATGTGATTATTAGGGGTGGACAAAAACCGACCAGAATCGAGAACCGAACCGAAACCGATCTTGATTCCCAAAACTGTATTTGGTTCGATTCCGGTGCTTATTTTTATTTTTGGTTCGGTTCACGGTTCTTGGTGTAGAGAACCGACTGGAACCGAGGAACCGAGAACGAGGGTAATGCTTTTTTTCTCTCTCTCTCTCTAAATATGCCACGAGATCGTTTTCGTATGAAACGATGTCTCACCTCTAATCACTACAGATCCTCCTAAACCTGCGCCGATTAGTTTCTCTTCCTCTACCTCCCGGGAACCCCAACCTCCATCTCTCGTCTGCAAAAGAAGGAAATAAACAAAACCGATGAACTGTCGGCGCTTCAAAAACTAGAGAACAATCGATAGAATTCTCTGGAAGAGAACTCCTCTAGTCTAAGGTTTACCTTAATGAAATAAATTGTCTGAGAACATGTTTTACTAGTACATTTGTTGCTATATTTCTTTCCTCTATTGCTTAGTATCCAACACAGCCATAGCCGGAACTTCTGTATACGTTGCCAGCAAATCAGGCAAGAGTGGACAAGACTCTTTGGCTTTACGGACATGCCTGCAGGAGAGACAGTCGAAGTTGGCAAAAGTCTCGGCGATGGCCAAAGAAACAGCGTCACCGGGCTTATATCGGATGGTGGGTTTAGGAGATTCTTTCGGCTAGATGAGATTTCTGGCGAGAGGAAGGAAATACCTAAGAGCGAGAGAGAGTGTGTGTTTGAGCTTCTCAACGACAATATCTAGAGAGGCAAGGTCTGCACGAGGGAATGAATAGAAGAAGAGACGCTGGACTGGCGGAAACTTGACCTATAAAGTGTTGGCAAAGGTGAGGGTGAGAGAGACATTAGAGAGAGAAGCAGGTGAGTTGACAGAACAAGGAGGAATCCTGCAGTGTTGAATAATTTTGAAAAACAGAGAAAAACAGAGAAATTGAAAATTTTGGATAAGAAGTTTGGGAACCGGAACAGAGCCTCGGTTCTGGTTCTAAATCCGGTTCCTTGAGGTTCCGGTTCTGGTTCTTTACTCTCGGAACCAAGAACCGAACGGTCAGTTCCAAGAGGTCTGAAACTGGAACTGAGAATCGATTTGCCCACCCCTAGTGATTATTATTTCTTCGGACAATATTCTTCTTCTCATTCTTTGACCGTTAAGTATTAACAAGGACCACACATAACAACATATCATGCAATGTGTCACACAAGATGATTCTTGGTGTAGATGTCATTGATTTTGAAACGTTATTGATGAACAATGAATATTTCAATGTGTTACGATATTACTTGACGAATTATTTTCCACTTTCATAATATAGTTAGTGGGTCTCAGCAATTGTTAGGCAGCATTATTAAAGTGAGTCATAGGAGAAGTATTGAACGTAACTCAATCTCATTGACTATTTGATTAGGCGGTTTCATTTCATGTGCTGTGTTGAATATTTAGTGGCAAAATGACTTCTTTATTCCACGTTATCAATATTATCAACTTATATATCTAGAGCAACTATGCTTTATAAATAAAATTTTAATTTCTTGAGCAAATTAAAATAATAATAAATAAATAAATAGAAGCAAAGTTTCAATCCCTCCCACTCAATTCAATTCTTAAATTGGCAAATAAATGTCGAATTTAATATTCTAGATTATGTTAAACTAAGCAATTTTTTATTGTTTAAGTAAACAAATTAATTGCTAAAAGTCATTAATAATATATATATCACTCAAAATTAACATGTTGCCATTTGCAAAATCTGCATTTAAAGATTATATTAAATTAATTATACTAAAATATTAATAAATGAGAAGAATAATTAATGAGGCAGGCTGATTGGCTGAAGATATTATATTAAAGAAAGGTTGATTTGATTAAATAATCACATTAACTATTCAATATATCTTTATAAGTTAAAAATATAAGGACAAAAATAATATAATGTTCCACAAATTGCTCAATCGATGAAAAATTCAACAAAGGTTAAAATATATTATTTTACATAATTAATTATTTTTTATCTCATGAGCACAAAAATATTTTTTCTCTTGATTTTTTAAGGAGTAATACTAGATTTATTTTATAATCTTATACTCTAATTTTAAATTATATGACATTTATTAACTGATGTAATTAATTTTTTATTTTAATTATTTATAATTTATTTGAACTATTACATCAAATAATAAATGACACATAAATATTATGTCCTAGATAAAATTAGAGTTTATAATTAGATAATAGGTTTAACATTACTTTTTTCTGGAATTATTTTTTCCTAATAGTTGAATTTTTGTATTGCATTTTCTCTTTATTTTCATTTTTAGAAATAATTAATAGTGCTTTGCAAAAAAAAAAAATTGAATTAAAAAAATATATATAAATAATAAAATTAACTTTTATAAGAGATTTCATTTACCCTTCTAAAATTATTATTGAATTAACTGACTTTTTTTTTTGCTTAAATTAGCATTTACAACAAAAGTAAATTAAAGATTTAAGCAAATTGCTCCTTTAATTATTGCATAAATTATGGAAGGTTGAAAAACACCAATCACTTTTCAACAAAATCATGTAAATTAAATTGAATTAAGTTTTCCATCTATGGACATCAATTGTTAGCCAGTTAGAAAAACATCATCTAAATTATGACTTGGAACGCCTCTCTGCTCTTTAATATTCTTCCTATTTTGTCACATTCTTTTTATTGTACAATACTTTTTTTTTAAAAAATATTTATAATGTTTAAAACAATCTTAAATTCCTAAAAGATTTCTTGTAAGTTTAATTAAAAGTAATAATATATTTATTTTTTAATTTTACGCTCTAATTTTTATCTGATTTTTACGCTTTATTCAATCAAACACGAATACTACTATCGGAATTTGAGGATGAAATCGAAGTAAAGCCCCTTAACGGAACCTAGTCCAACAAGGTAAACGGGATTATTCTATAAAACTTGGTCATTAATTACGATTTCTGGGAGCAAATAATTGCGTTAATATATTTTATTAATAATTTATAATTTATCTTAATTACAATTAAGAATAAAATTAAACTTTAAAATTAAAAGGAAAATTGATCATAATGCTTTGATTATACCTTATTTTTCTTTCGTGTTTAAAATTTTTTAAATTATTAATTATTGGCCATAAAATAGTTTACAAAACAACTTGTAATTCAAGTGTTTTTATAGTTAAAAAATTTAAAATATTATGAAGAAAATAAATGTAAACTTGATTTCCAGTCAAATATTAATTTCTAAAGTTATGATTTCTTATGTACAATGTATAATGTATACTTGTTTGACCATTCCAATTTCCAATTAAAAAAAGTCAAAGATGAGATTTTAATGAGGAAGATTCTCCCCCCACGTGTATAAAATCCACCGCAGTGTGTCCAAACGCGGAGAAAAACCTTATTCCCTCTCTCTCCTCTATCAGCCATGCTGTCTCTTATTTTCCTCACTCTTCTCCTCCGCCTCTCCGGCTCCGACGCCGCTTACGATTCCTCCGTCTACGCCACATTTCGCCATTGCCTCCAATCCCAAGCCCCTTCTGCTCAAGTCTCCGGCATTGTCTACGGTCAGACAAACGCCTCATACACCTCCGTCCTACGCGCTTACATCAGAAACGCCATTTTCAACACATCCGCGACCCCTAAGCCGGTCATCATCGTCACCCCTTTAACCGAAACCCAAGTTCAGGCCGCCGTCGTTTGCGCCAAAAGAATTGGATACCAGATAAAAATCCGCAGTGGCGGCCATGATTACGCGGGCATTTCGTATATTTCTGAGGTCCCTTTTATTATTCTGGATTTGTTCAATCTCCGGTCGGTTTCCGTCGACGTAACCGACAAATCGGCGTGGGTTCAGGCCGGAGCGACGCTTGGTGAGGTTTACTACAGAATTTGGGAGAAAAGCAAGGATCTTGGCTACCCCGCCGGAGTTTGCTCCACCGTCGGCGCCGGTGGACATATTACTGGCGGTGGATATGGCAATATGTTGAGGAAATACGGTCTAACAGTCGACAACCTTATAGACGCTCGGATTGTAGATGTTAATGGAAGAATACTGGACAAAAACTCCATGGGGGAAGATCTTTTCTGGGCTATCAAAGGCGGCGGCGCAGCTAGTTTCGGCGTCATTCTGTCCTACAAAATCCGGCTAGTTCCGGTTCCAAAAACCGTCACTGTTTTCCGGGTCGAGCGGGTTTTAGATGCCAATCAGAATGTAACCGACATTGTTTACAAGTGGCAACTCGTAGCTCCGACGACCGACGATAACTTATTCATGAGGATGCTGATTCAGCCGATTTCCTCAAAAGTGACTAAGGGGAAAAAAACCATCAGAGCCTCCATCGTTGCACTTTTTCTGGGCAAAGCCGACCAACTCGTTTCTTTGTTAACGAAAGAATTTCCAGAACTGGGTTTAAAAAAAGAAAACTGCACCGAAATGAGCTGGATCGACTCCGTTCTAT
This sequence comes from Begonia loranthoides, assembly GCA_022433065.1. Taxonomy (NCBI): domain Eukaryota; kingdom Viridiplantae; phylum Streptophyta; class Magnoliopsida; order Cucurbitales; family Begoniaceae; genus Begonia; species Begonia loranthoides. The sequence continues at coordinate 3,086,345 of CM039475.1, forward strand.
GGTGGGGCGATTTTGACAACGGAACAAAGCCAGCTGCTCTTCTAGACCGGAATCAAAACTCTGCAACTCTTCTCCGACGAAAATCCGACTACGTCCAAAAACCCATTTCCCAAAAAAACCTAGAATGGATATGGAAGAGGATGACGGAACTAGGCAAAGCCGGGCTCGTCTTCAACCCATACGGCGGACAAATGAGTAGAATCCCATCTTCTGCTACAGCATTTCCTCACAGAGCTGGAAATCTATTCAAAGTCCAGTACTCCATAAACTGGAACGACCCAGGAATGGATTTCGAAAGAAACTACACGGCTCAGGTGAGAAGGCTATACAGCTACATGACGCCATTCGTGTCCAAAAATCCAAGAAGTGCGTTTCTGAATTACAGAGACCTGGATATTGGAACAAACAAGAACGACAAGAACAGCTACGAAGAAGGAAAGGTTTATGGATTGAAGTATTTCAATGGTAATTTTGAGAGGTTGGTGAAGGTGAAGAACGCAGTCGATCCAAACAATTTCTTCTGGAATGAACAGAGCATTCCTGTTTCGCCCAGAAAGCCATAGATTATTCTTTATATGGATGAGATTGCATCGGTGGACGGAGAAGAAGGTGATGACCTGTTCAGACGAAGAAGATTTCTTGTGAAACGTCCAGATCGTAGCGACGAATAATTTCATAATATAATTATTTCATTAATGAGATCAAATATAATTTACCTGTCAAATTAAATTATAGAGGGCGATATCTCTTGAAGACAATTCTCTCTATGGTTATCAATTTGAACCTTATCATTATTACTTTCGTTAATTTTTGCACCCAGCATTCTTCCATTTTAATTAAAATTAAGACAGAACATGTTGTAATTAATTAAAATAAGATCTTAATTACAATAATTACTAATTATTAGGTAAGATTAAGTTGTAAAACATTTTAAGAATCGGATAAAATAAAACTATGGAGGAAAACAGATTTAACATAAAATAATATCTTATAAATCATATTTTCACTGTTCTTGCCTATTATTGTTGTAAAAATATATCCAATATTTAATTTAATTGGCATTGAACAGTTTTATTTCATCTTCAATGAGTTGGGTGACTACAATTATAAATAATTATTGGCCATTTTTTATTTGAAATAATGAGGTCGTTGAAATAATCTTAATAATTTAAACATGTTTTTATAAATATAGAAAGCAATTAGAGCGAATATGGAATAAAATTTACATAATTTCTTTTGTTGAGTTGCAGCTCGTTCTGTTTTTTTTTTTATATTTTCTTGATAACCAGTCTGTGAACTTAGACACTTTCAAATCTTAATATTTATTTAATTGAAGATGTATCTTTTAATCTTAAGTCCTTAGTAGTTAATCATATTAGGGGTGGACGGTTCGGTTCGATTTTGTTTTTGGCTAAAATAAAACTGAACTGACTCGATTCGGTTTTTGAAAATTTTAAACGAAAACCGAACCGAGGATTGTGAAAACCGAACCTTAGTTTTGGTTCTAATCAGTTTGATTTTTTCATGGCCTTAATTTTTTGCATTCGGTTCAGTTTTTCAATTTTTTACTCGATTTTAAGTCAGTTTTTAGGTCGATTTTCACAGTTTGTATTGGAGTCGGTCTTCAAACAATTTTTATCGACTTTGTGATATACACTAGTTATGATTCACAGACTATTATATGATATAAATTTGATTAATTCTTTCGACCTAGAGATATTTTGATGAATATGCCTATTCATGAATAAACATAGTGAATAGTTATAATCGTTACCAATTTGTCACTAAATTATACAAATCCGGAGTTTAAGACATAAGCTTCTAATAATTGTTACTATCTTAACTAATACTTGTCGATCTTTTAAATTATTTACGATGTACGATTCGGGATGCGGTGGTTTGTTTATTGATGGGTCGGGCTTTGATCTCGAACTAAACTTAGATAGATGCAAGTCCAACATAAGTTAAGATATAAAAGTTTATCTTTTGTATTTGGAGAGATATGTGATTATTAAAATAATAGAAAGATGGAACAAATGGATGGAGGACACATTATAAGATAATAATAATACACTATGATTACTCTAATTTAATTGTTCGATTTGTGTTGTCACACTCTCTCTTCCATAATTCATCCCTCCATTTTGGTGGGTTTGGTCTTTTTCATTTTGCTTCATTTTAAAAAAGTATGTATCTTTTTCAAAGAACAATCGTGGGTGACTTTGAATAGCTTACCATCCTCTTAAAAGAGCATTTAATATTTCTATGTACACCTAGAAGTAATCTCCACAATGTTGTATTGGCCACGACTAGCAAGGGATTTAAGACAAAACAGAAAACGATCTGACCCAAAAAGCAGAGTCGTCCAACCCTTTTTTCACTTAAATTTATTAATTAACAGTGAACTACTAAAATTTATTAATTAAAAGTCATAGCCCGATATATTGAGCTTAACAAATCCAACAGTGATATCAGATAGCATAATAATATAAATCCAAAATGAAATAACTGTGCAGAAATAAAAAAAATAGAGATTACAATTATCCTTAACAAAATTTACCTCACAAAATGAGTCTTTCAAAAAAAAATTATTAAAGTGCAAAATAAAAAGAATCCCATCGGACCTATTCTTGACTTATCAACTACAAGTTCAAATGATAAAATCCTAAAAGATGTTATTGTGGTGAGTTGACTAAACTCAATAGAGATTTAATAATTTTATTTAAAAATGTTGTTTAAACATACATGAATTTAAAACTCACGTTTTATAAATTTATTTAAGAAAAATGTGTACAAAAAGACATGTATTTAAACCAACCCACTAATATGTGGTATGTAATTAAAATAGGTCGTTGTTGTACTAATTAAAAATCACAATGAAAATGGAGCCACTTTCGGACTCTGGGCACACCATGTCATAGGCATATAACGGAATAAAAGCGATGTTCGACGATCGCGAAAGCCACATAAAATACTCTAATCAGGTGTAGGGTTTTGCGTCCAGTGACACGACACATACAGCTGTCTCATTACTCTAGTTACCAACAAATGAACACATTTTACTCGGTCGAATGTGTAAAAATAAAACAGAGCCTAAATCGAGTTGATCGAACTAGACTCACACAACCGAGTTGATCTAGAAATATAATATGCATGCTTAATTTATATGTGTATAGTGAAAAATTAAATATGAATTAAAAACCTAACGACCATGAAATGGACACGTAGCGAATTTACATTGATTAAGGCCCAATAATCAAATTCCAATAGTCCATGGATTTATAATTAAGATTGGGTACCTATTCAAAATTAAGTTGTTAATTTTTTTGTCAAGATTTTATATCTCAAAAAACTCCAAATTTTTTTATTTAAATTTCATATAATTTAATTGGATAGAAGAATTACCAAAATTATGGCCCAAAGTAGGGGAAATTCCAACTATGAATCGTGACCCATTGGTGTGGGTCTGCAGCTAGCAGACCCAAACCAAAGCCCAAAAAAAAAAAATTTAATAAACCAAAGCCCACTGTTCTAGTCTGTAGTATGTAGACCAGGTCAAGCCAAGTCTTCCTCTTGCTCGTAGTTCATTCAAGGCCCTAAAATCATGACTTACGCATTTGGATGAGTCACGCATAAGGAGACCAGCTTCCAAACGGATGAGTCGGAACTAATTGTCGTCTTCATCACTGTGGCAACCCACCCTGTGAAGCCTAGAAATGGCCCAGGTGTGGGTCCGACCCATATCAGTGAGTGTGCACAATCTCACATCGTTTGGGAGAATAGAAAATGCATGGTTTATAAGTAGAGTTCCCCTCCCTACCCAGTACAACGCGTTTTGGGCTAACCCCAAGAATAAAATTGTGCGAGCTTTGGTCCAAAGTGAACAATATTGTACTGGGAGCACTGTAGGACGTTACAAATAGTATTAAAGCAAAATTACAACTGGAAGTGTGGCCGATGAGGACATCGGGTCCCCAAAAGAGGGAGATTGTGATAGCCCGCCATGTGAAGTCCAAGAATGACCCAGGTGTGGCTCGGACCCATATCAGTGGGGGAACACAATCTCACATCACTTGGGAGAGTAGAAAATGCATGGTTTAGAAGTAGGGTTTCACTCCTTACCTAGTACAATGTATTTTGGGCTAACCCCAAAAACAAAATCGTACAAGCTTTGGCTCCAGGTGGACAATATTGTACTGGAAGTACTGGGAGACGTTACAATCATTGAATGACGACATTGCTTCTGGCCGAGACTCACCCCACTAGCTGAAGCCACAAGAGCTTAACTGTAACGACCCGGTTTTTCGTAATTCCTTAAAAACACAAGGAAATTTGAAATTTCTTTTAAAACAAAACATATCAAAACGCGACGCTAAACCGAACATCTACTAACCTTTCGTTAAATTCGTTTTAAAAATCAATTAATAAAATGCAGAAGCATTATGAAATCATTTAATTTTAAAACATTGCGGAAGCGTAAATAATTAAATGAAAGAAACTAAACATTTAATTACAACTCGTTACAACCATTTTCTCGCTGACCCTAGCCTAGCCAGCCACTAGTCTCGTGCGTGCAAACCCTCCATCCCTACTTTATTATCTATTCTTCGTTTGTACCTACACCACAAGTAAATTGTAATCCCAAAGGCTTAGTAAGGAAAAAGGGTTTAATGCAACATGAATGCCACTCTTTAGTCTATTTTGGAATGGGGGCCACCCAAACTAATATTTTCATCAAGCCATTTACCAGTTTATTACTTTACTTTCGTTCATTTGTTCCTTACTTGTATTTCGAGCTGGAGATTGGAGGATTTCCTTTGGGAGGAATAGTGCTCGGGTCTAACATTTTACTAGCAACTAGAACTCCCGTATCCGATCAGGGAGGGGCTTCAGCTAGTTGCAGACTAGACCCACTACCCATCCGCCCTCAAACTCTCGTTTTTACTGGTATCACAGAAACCTTTATTATCTTAATGTTTCCCAATTCCTGTGCCGGGCTAAACTACTGGTACAACAGAAACCTTTATTATCTTAAGGTTTTTACCCATTTTCGTCATTTATCCTCACTCATGTGTGTGCGTACTACCCGTGGCACTCCCTATTAGTTCCTATTAACATAATGCATGCTCATACATTCTCAATCTAACATGATGCATGATGCATTATAATGTAATATTCATAATAATTGAAGTGCGCATCAAAATCAAAGTAACGATAATTGAAAGTGCATATAAAATAACAACAGAAATTGAAATGCACATTAAAGAACAATTGAATATGGGAATTGTAAACGGCGAAACTCATAAGGAAATCAACCACAAACGCATTATTAAGAACTTACAGGAACTGAATACACATATCAGAACAATGTACAACAATTCAATAATTATCCAGTTAACTATCCTAGTTAATTTTCTAGCCCATTTACGTGCTTCCTACCTTGTTATTTTAGGCGATTGTTCTACTTAGTTATCCTAAATGATTTACATGCTCGAGTAGTATTTACATTTATTTTTTAGATAGGTACTCTAATTGATTAACATGTCATTGCTATCATAAGCATACTAACTAGAATCAACGATAAATCAGTTAATTAACATGCTTGACTAATTAATCAATTTTTCTAGTGGTTAACTACTCTGGTTACTTATTATGCACCAAGAAACAATCACATAATTTAGACATGACGAATTGGTTAATTATTTAACATGCTTGACTAGTTAGTAATTTATTAACATGTTTAATGACTTAACCAAACTAAGTAATTATACATGCTTAGGTTAAGTTAACTTACTTTAATTAGGTAAACATGCTCAAGGGAGTGATTAGTTAACCAACTAATTAAACATGCTTTGATTTGTTGTTTAACGACTAATTAATAATTTAAACTAGTTAATTGTACATGCTCAAGAGATAACCACACTTACCTAAGCATATTCTAATTAATTATCCTTAATTAGTTGATTAGTTCACATGATCGTGTATATTAAACATGCTTGAAGGAAGATTACAATTTATTATTCTAATAGATTATTAGCCGATTTGCATGCTGGGCCGATTTACATGCTTAGTTAATTAACATGCTAACATTATTAATTACAATTACATGACATAACCTAGTTAATTGACGAACATACTACTAATTAATTTAAATATGCAAAGTATACATGGTTATTAGTTAACGAAATAGCTTAACAGTTTACTGTAGAGTATTAACTAACATGGAGATAATTAACTAAATAGAACCAATAGCAAAACAATGAAAGAAATGTAACACAATTAGATACCGCTAGTAAAAATAGATATTAAACATTCCTCCTTTCTACTCATTGTCCCTTTATCCCTTTAGACATTAGCATTCATCTCTATCAATGAAATATAATAACATAACACACTATAGAACGAAGCAAATCAACAAAGGAAACCACAGAACTAGCGAATTTATACTATCAATCAGTAAAGAAACACACTAACAAATAAGGGAAAATAATTACGGTAACTCATTCAAAGAATTGGCATATACAAACAACTATTTAACAACTAGCAGTAAACATTTTAAGAACACGAACACTAACACTAAACTCACGCACTCACTTGTGGTGTAGGGCCTCTACATGTCCAAGACACCCCTAATTCCTTACCTAAAGCGATGAACTAAAGCAGGGACAACTTTTCCTAAGCTCACGGTTCCAGGCACTCCACAGCAAGCAACAGCTCACACCTTCAGCTCACAACTCTCACATTAGCTCACACACTCACGTAGCACACACTTAACCCACAATAGCTCTCTCACAACTCACTCAACTCACACACTCACGCAGGCAGAGAAGCTCTCGCAGGGGAGGAGAGCTCACGCAGGGGAGAGAAATGCTGAAGACTAAAATGAAATTGGCAGAGAATGAGAGAGATATCACTTGGAGGGAGGGAGACAACATCATGGCTAGAGGGCAGGGAGGAGGCCAGCTACGACATAGGGAGGCGATTTTCATCGCTTGGGGTAGGAGAGGGTCGCTTCATGTCGGCTATTCTATGATTTCCTACGGTTTTCAATCATTTTATCGCTATTTTATTTGTAGGTTCTGGGCTAATTCGGACTAGTGCGGACGCATAGGTCTCATCCGCAAGGCTAAAATATCGCAAGCAAACTCCCGGATTCGGACGGTAAGAGGTGTCCTCATCCTGTCCGTACCGTCTGCAAGTGACTTGCGGATGCCAAATCGCATCCGCACGTGGCGTCCGCTTGTCGTCCGAAAGTGTCCAGAAAATAAACAGAGGCAAAACAGATGAGGATGCACCACGTCCGCAGTCGTCTGGACTCGTCTGGAACTATCCAGGTTTAGAATAGATTCGATGCAAACGCATCTCCTCTCATCCGCATCGTCCGGACCTCGTCCACAACTTCACTGCAAAGTGAAGTCAAGACGCAGAATCACGTCCTGAGTTGTCCGCAGACTGAGGGTGACGTGCAATGCTCTTGCGGACGACACTTCCCGTCCGCAACGTCGTCCGCATGCGTCCAGAAGTCGATCTCCAGACACATTAGGACGCGAATCCTCTTCCTTGAGGCGTCCCAAACGTCGGGGATGTTACGCAATGTGAACAATATAATGTGTCCGCAGGCGTCCGTAAACGCCCTGGACAGCCTTTTCTCACATTTCTCCGACTTAACTCCAATCCCGTAATAATGTCCCCATAACACACGTCATAACATGACACATATAAATATGCAACGTAATGTCCTACCATCAACCGATATTCAATTACATCGGGTATACGGGAAAAACGAAACGGAAATACCACTAGACTTAAGGCTCTAGCACGCTCTTGGTAATACCCCGATAACTGTCCAATTTAAAAATTTGGGGTGTTACATTAACATTATGGCTCCGCGATTTAGGGTTCTAATGCTGCATTTGTCCAAACAGATGCATCAATAACGCAAGGAAATCCAACAATTCTAGAATCCAACTCAAAAACGAATTCAATAGGTAAAATAAAATTCAGTTTTTTGATTACCTCTGTTTGACATATTTTCGATTTAAGAATACTTCGACCAACACCGATTCCGACTAACACTACAAACTTCACCCTCGGTCAATTACCAATTCCTTCTAAAATCCAACCAAAAATTAGAACCTTAACCAACAAATTTCAAAATTTACAGAATTGGGAGAGTTTGAACTTATCACGATCAGTTTCTGTCACCGATTTCATCCTGTAAATGGCGAGTGCAAAAGAACAGTTGGACGGAAATCAAGAGCTCGGCATGACCGATCATCAAAGGAGAAAAAATTTGACATTTATAGATTGTTGGGGAAAGAAAGGATTTGGGAAGGAATACCTCCCCTCAGTGATGTAACCGGGAAAGACGTTTTTCCCAAAAATATTTTCCCCCAAATAAATTTCTTTTCTTTATAATTATTATTATTTTAAATAACAAATATTGCAGTTTTTCACGATTAAAAGCTTCAAATTTATGAGAGAAAAATAAACTTAGAAATTAAAATTAAAATTTAACGCTTAGATTTAATGTAGATAATCATTTCAAGAAAATGAGCATATTTTGTTATGAAGATAAAATTACATCTACGAGTTTTACGATTTAAACTTAAAATAGATCAGTAATGCCACCCATCGACTCGATCAAAAAAGAATTGAGGTTACTAAATTCTAAAAATAGCATTATTAAAAAAATTCATATTTTTACCATATTGTAAGTGTTATTTGGAAATATTAGTGATCTCCAATTTTCAAAATCTTATCTTGAAAGGGTAAACTACTTTCCGACAAGGCTAAATTAGTGAAATTCTTGAGAGCTAATGCTATGATGTTCCTTTAAGAAATGGGTAAGACAATGCTTTGTTTCTTTAAGCAATAGATTATTAATATATTTCATTAAAGTTTCACCTAACTATTATTGTTTTACATTTATACCCATCATGAACAATTTAAGGTTAGTGGTTAACAGCAGGGTAATTGGATAATTTCCATTGAAAAAAATAATTTTTTTTTTATTTTGGATATTTTACTTATAAAACAAACCTTGAACTATTAGCTAGCGACAAATCAAACATCAAAATAATTTTGCAAATAACTAAAATCTCAAACTATAGTAAATGAATGACGCAAATCTCGGAGTTACGTTTTTCATTAAATTAAAAAAAAAATCGTAGTGGATAGATTATCTTTTTGCAGCGGGGTCGTACATAAAGTAGTTGTAGTCAAAGACTTATTTTTGCGCATTGATAAGCAAGTATTCATTACAGAAAATATCATTTTCACAGCGAAAATGTATCTTTTGTTGTGAAAAGTAAGTCATATTTCAATGATTTGTTTTCCTCAATGAGTATTTTCCATAGCGGCAATACTTGTCTTTTGATGCAACCAATATTTGTCTTTTGATGCGGAGATGATATTTTTTGCAGCGAATACTTATATTCTGCTGCAGAATCTTAGTTTCTTTAACATGACCTCAACCTGAAGCACAATCTCATATAAGTTAATGTATCAAAATATATTCTTATAAATAGAATAATCAAACAATTTTTTAATATCAGTTTTGTATCTATCGTTCGTTGACTCATTCCTAAAATCCGGTGGGTAAAAACAATAGGATATATGTTGGAAACATAATAATTGAGATACTAGTCATGATTGAGGTTGAAATTGATGTCGTACTTCACTCAGGTGTTGTAGTAAGGAAACTAAGATTTCGCAACAGAAAACAAGTATTATATGCTAAAAATATTATTTTCGCTACAGAAACTAGCTTTCCGCTATAAAAGACTTGTTTTCTGATGCAAAAAATATTATTTTCGTAGCGAATAGTAGGTAGATTATTTTTAACAATTTAAATTTTTAATAAAAATTGTAACTTCAAATTTTGCATTGTTCATTTTTGATAGCTAGAGATTTTAGTTGTCCGCGAAATTCCACTAAAGTTTGGTACGCGAAATATCCAATAGTTCATGTCCTGTTTTGTTAATTTGCTCTTTAAAAATAAATAAACAAACAAATAAATGACTCTATATATAACCATGGCTTGATATTAAACAACACGAACAGAGCCTGCCTGCCATGGCCATCTCAAACTCATTCAAGCTTTCCCTACTTCTCGTACTTTTGACGTCGTTCTCATGGGAAGATTCAGTTTCGGCTTCCATGGAGGAAGATTTCTTCCAGTGTCTGTCTCTCAACACTGAACATTCCGTCCCTTTCTCTTCCATCACTTCTTTAAACAACGCCTCTTTCGCTTCTGTTCTTCAATCCACAGCTCAAAATCTCCGCTACTTAGAGCCATCAACGCCGAAACCGGAGTTCATTTTCATCCCCCTCAACGACGGTCATGTGCAGGCTGCCGTAATCTGCTCCAAACAGCTCGGAATCCACATGAGGGTCCGCAGCGGTGGCCATGATTACGAAGGTCTTTCGTACGTCTCTGAAATACAATCTCCTTTTATTGTCGTCGACCTCGCTAAGCTCCGGTCGATCACCGTCGACATCGCAGATAACACCTCTTGGGTTCAGGCAGGTGCGACAATTGGCGAAGTGTACTACAGAATCGCCGAGAAAAGCAAAGTACACGGCTTCCCAGCCGGTCTATGCACGAGTCTCGGCATCGGCGGGCATTTGACCGGCGGTGCGTATGGTCCGATGATGCGGAAGTATGGACTAGGCGCTGATAACGTGGTGGACGCTCGAATTGTGGACTGTGAGGGTAGAATTCTGGATAGAGACGCAATGGGAGAAGATCTGTTTTGGGCCATTAGAGGGGGCGGGGGAGGAAGCTTCGGAGTTATTTTATGGTGGAAGCTGAAACTTGTTCCGGTTCCGGTGACCGTCACGGTTTTCAACGTCCAAAAGACGTTAAAACAAGGAGCTACGAAGATTCTGTATAAATGGCAGCAAATTGCTGATAAGCTAGACGAAGATTTGTTCATTAGAGTCATAATCAACACAGCCGGAAAAGAAAAGTCCAACAGAACGATATCAACTGCATATAATGCTCTGTTTCTGGGAAGTTCAAGCAGACTTCTGCAAATTCTGAAGAAAAATTTTCCAGAACTGGGTCTGAAAAGAAAAGATTGCAGTGAAATGAACTGGATCAATTCAGTTCTCTACATTGCCGGATACCCGAACGGAACGGCGCCGGAAATTCTCCTACAAGGAAAATCAACTTTCAGAAATTACTTCAAAGCAAAATCAGATTTCGTGAAAGAACCCATCCCAGAAAGAGCTCTAGAAGGGCTGTGGGAGAGGTTTTTCGAGGAGGAATCTCCATATATGATACTAAATCCTTACGGAGGAATGATGAGCAAAATCTCGGAAGACGAAATCCCATTTCCTCACCGGAAAGGGACTCTGTTCAAAATCCAGTACTTAACGAGTTGGCAAGATCTAGAGACAGATTCAGGGAAGCACTTGGATTGGATCAGGAAGCTCTACAACTACATGGCGCCATACGCGTCCAAATTTCCGAGAGAAGCTTACGTGAATTACAGAGATCTTGATCTGGGGATGAACAAGAAGGGGAAAGGGAGCTTCGTCGAAGCTACAGGGTGGGGAAATAAATATTTCAAAGGCAATTTCAACAGGTTGAAGAAGGTGAAGAAGATGGTAGACCCAGATAATTTCTTCAGCCATGAACAGAGCATCCCTCCTCTCTCAAACTCGGACGAGTTTGGAACTAGTAGCGGAATCAGCTAGATTCGATTCCAAAACCCATTAGGGTTATCGTTTATTTAATTTAAACAAATAAGTATGGATCATTTCGTCTTCAAAAGTAGTCAAAAAGGAGTACAACTCGTTTGAATTAAAAGTAAACAAATACTGTTCATACTTTGACGCTTTCATCTTTCCTAAGCTTCAACCAACACTGAATAGACACCTCCGCTGATATGGGGATCCCTGGTTTCTTCTTTCTTGACCAACAAATGGGTGCATCTTGGATAAATCCTTTTCGCTGGCAGAGGAGAGAGAAATAGATTTCTAGAGAGACACAGGTCTTGTAGTGGGAATGGCTTCGTGGGTCTGCAATAGAACAGTTTAATCTGGTGTGTTTAATTAATCAAGACGATGTTCATGTTGTTGACTACGAACATTTACCATCATATCTTCTGCTGCACCTGTTTCGTGTTAGAAATCTTAATTGAATTCTATTCAATCATCAATAAATTCAGTCTTGTACAAATCAAAATTCTAACAATCAATTGATTATATAATATTTACACTAAAATTAACCAATAATCAAATAAAATAGTAAAAATAACTTAAGCGATAAATATTAATCGATGTAATTAATATAATAAATTATAAATAATTAAAATAAATATTTAATTATATTAATTAATATTTATTACGTAAAAAAATAAAAATAAATAAATAAATATTTATCTACGTTATATTTTATAATATATAACAATTAAAAAGAGATCATAGCCCAACTTAATGTAGAGCCAAGCCCAAATGGAACTGAAATAAAAAAAATATGTTTGTAACATGTTTGAAGAAGGGTCATGGAGAGAGAGAATAATTATTGTAATATGTGTTAATAAATAATGATTAAAGAGTATTATTATTAATTTTATACACTTAATTATTATATTAATTAATTGATAATATTTAAACATGTCATAAAATAAAATAAAAATATTAACTAAGTTAGCTGATAAAAAGCAAGACTTTCCATTTACTAACCTATTGATTTTATTGGACTTGCTTGACTTTCTCTTAGCTTCCCATCACTTGTTCACTATACTTAGAACAAGGGGAATTGGGTTCGGGTTTGGGTTCGAGTTCGGGTGAGCAAGAAATCTACCTGGGTAACTTTAGTGATCGTTCAAGTTTGCTCTTAGTACCTAAGATCTTTCAAGAGAACTTCTGATTATAAGGCATGCACTTTAAAATAAAGTTTTTCAACTTAAAAAAAAAGATATGATATACAAACTTATCGAGCATAAAAACTATGGGATTTTTTCAAAGACTTCTATTGCAGAGTGTCCAACTTGCATGTGCCTCTTTTGGACGTTTTTCTTCGTCTAACTCATTTTATTGGTTGTGTCTATATCACTTTGTCATCGTTAGTTTATTTGTGATTGTTGCTTCACTTGCGCTTTATTTCTGATTCAAGATAGCTTAATTTTGAAGTGAATAAGACATTTTTTAAAAAGTACCAATCATAATAATTATTGACTTTATTTTATTCTCATTGTACAATTTATTTTGTCACACTCTCTCATCCATAATTCATTCCTTAAACTATAGATGAGCGACAAATCAAACTTCAAAGTAATTTTGCAAACAACTAAAATATTAAACTATGGGAATGAATGACGCAAACTGTGCAGTCACATTTTTCATTAAATTAAAAAAAAAATTACAGTGGGTAGGTCATCTTTTCGTAAGGGATTCGTACATTTGTAATCAATGACTTACTTTTCCCAATGGAAAACCAGTACTAACTGCAAAAATATTATTTTCACAGCGAAAACTTGTCTTTTATTGAGAAAAGTAAGTCATATTTGAAGGATTTGTTTTCCTCAATGAGTATTTTCCACAGCGGCAGTAATATTTTCTGCAACGAATACTTGTCTTCTGATGCAGAAATGATATTTTCTACAGTGGATACTTATCTTCGGCTGCAGAATCTTAGTTTCCCCAACACGACCCCAACCTGAAGCACAACCTCATATTAGTCAATGTATCGAAATATACTTTTCTAGGTATAATAGTCAAACGATTTTTAATATCAATTTTGTATCTATAGTTCGTTGACTCATTCCTAAAATCTGGTAGATAAAAACAATGAGATATATGTTAGAAACATAACAACTGAGATACTGGTCATGATTGAGATGGAGGTTGATGTTGTATTTCACTATCGTATTGTACAAAAGAAATTAAGATTCCACAGTAAAAAACAAGTATCTGTTCCTAAAATTACCTTTTTCGCTACAAAAAATAGTCTCATGCTATAAAAGTCTTGTTTCTGCTGCAAAAAAAAAAAAATACTATTTTCGTAGTGAATAATGAATAGATTATTTTAAACAATTTAAATTTTTAATAAAATATGTATTTGCAAATTTTATCTCATTCATTTTTTATAGTTCCAGGTTTTATTGGTACGCATAATCACTTTAAAGTTTGGTACGCGAATTATCCAATAGTTCATAGGCTGTTTTGTTAATTTGCTCTTTAAAAATAAATAAATAACTCTATATGTATAACCATGGCTTGATATTAGACAACACGAACAGAGCTCGCCTGCCATGGCCGTCTCAAACTCATTCAAGCTTTCACTACTTCTCGTCCTTTTGACGTCGTTCTCATGGGAAGATTCAGTTTCAGCTTCCAAGGAGGATGATTTTTTCCAGTGTCTGTCTCTCAACACTGAACATTCCGTCCCTCTCTCTTCCATCACTTCTTTAAACAACGCCTCTTTCGCTTCTGTTCTTCAATCCACAGCTTAAAATCTCCGCTACTTAGAGCCATCAACGCCGAAACTGGAGTTCATTTTTATCCCCCTCAACGACGGTCATGTGCAGGCTGCCGTAATCTGCTCCAAACAGCTCGGAATCCACATGAGGTTCCGCAGCGGCGGCCATGATTACGAAGGTCTTTCGTACGTCTCTGAAATACTGTTGAAATAAAATATTTAGTTGCTGTGACCAAGTCTAAGTTTTTATCAGATTTTTAGGAGGTTTGTTTTAGTTGCAGATGTGTTGATCTGCACGTTCTACGTAGTGTTCTTATTTTGTGGTTAATGGTTCTGTATCAGGCCTGTAACAAGGCATCTTCTTTTAGTTCAGTAGAATAATGAGAAA